>JAPXFY010000022.1:13266905-13269405 GCA_030674185.1 Monoplex corrugatus
ATCGGTAAAAATGTGAAGATGGGTACGGTATTTTTCATCGATGTGTTCTCTTGCTGTGGATATCGAAATGTTGACGTTTTCAGATTTCTTAGCGTCTGTATAATCAATATCAAAAGAGGCTTTTTGCATTTCACATGTAGGGATAGGCGTTGTTGATGGTGTCTCAGCTATTTCATCCATATTTATGTTAGACTGTTTGACCAAGTCAGATATGTAAGTTGAAACAGTCATTTGTGATGAAATGCTTTTTGCTCGCTTTGGAAAGTCAACATCAGACCTGATTTTAATTTCCTTACTCACAAAATTGTCCGTTTGTGAAGTAGTTCTAACTGCAAATTTTGCTGTCGCTAGCTCACGATAGTTGTTCAGAGGCAGAATTCCAGCAACTTTGTACGTTTCCAGATTAGAGGCATGAGTAGGGACACCTAGAGCAATTTTAATACTTTTGCAGTCTAAGCTTTGTATCTTCTTTAATAAATATTTTGGTGCACTGAAAAACACTTCTTGCGCATAGGATAATTTAGATCGTACAAGTGCTGTTGACAGATGAATTAGTATGTTCGTATCCATTCCCCAAGGTAATCGGCTTATTATCTTTAGAAAATTTAGGGCTTTTCTTGCTTTTGTTGAAATATAATCAAAATGGACATTCCAGTTTAATTTCGATGTCATAAAGACTCCCAGAAATTTTACAACCTGTTTGTAATGTAACACTTCACCAAGCAATCTGAAAGTAGGCAAGTTACTTAAAGTACCACCAGAATTAAATAGCATCATGTTAGTTTTTTTCCGCTGACAACGACAGACCATTTTCTAACATATAGTTTCCAAGATTATCAAGATCAGATTGATACAATTTCCTAATGTAATTCTGTGCTCTCTGTGGAGTTGTCTTTTTTAAAGTAATATTCATCCAAATACATATATCATCAGCATACTGTGCCAAAACAACACGATTTGAGAGTGCTTTAGGAAGATCCTGTATAAGGATATTAAATAAAGCGGTGCTATCACTGAACCTTGTGGAATTCCCATATCAAGATGTCGTGAAGTAGAATAACTAGTTCCCACTCTTGCCTGAATAGTTCTATTGGCTAAAAAAGACTTAATGTAATCATACATATTGCCAGATAAACCAATAGATTTCAGCTTGTACAATAAACGCGTATGCCAAACTTGATCGTAAGCTTTTTTTACATCAAAAAATGTAGCTAAAAGACTTTTTCTGCGGGCAAACTCTTTCTTGATGTGAGTGGTAAGTTTAACCAGGTGCTCAACTGTAGATCTCCCTTTTCTAAAACCAGCCTGATTTACTGGAATAACGTTATTTTTATCACAGTAATGTACAAGTCTGTTTAATACCAATTTTTCCAATAGTTTGCTCGTATGGGACGTTAAAGCAATAGGTCTGTAACTGTTTTTATTGTTTTTAGGCTTTCCTGCTTTTAATACTGGTATAACAACAGACGTTTGCCATAATTGTGGTATAGTTCCACCAGCCCAGCATTTCTGAAAAATTTTGTGTAAAAAAATAATATAGTTTTCTGGAAGATGTTTAATCATTTCAGTTGAAACTGCATCAACACCTACCGAACTCCTTTTGTTGCGCAGAGACAAGATAGTGTTTTTTAACTCTTCTAAGGTGATTGGAGAATTAAACCAGAGATCATTTTGAGGTATTGGATCAGTGTAGATAGGGTTGTTAGCTGCCATTTCCCTGTAGTGTTTGCAGGTAGGAGTCAAACCATCTACTTTACTATTTTGGGCAAAAAGTTCCACAGTGTGTGTGTGTGTGCGTGAGTGCGTGTGTGTGTTTGTGTGAGTGTGTGTGTGTGTGTGTGTGTGTGTGTGTGTGTGTGTGTGTGTGGCGCGCGCGCCCGCGCTTGTGTGTGTGTGTGTGGGTGGGTGGGTGGGTGCGTGTGTGTATGTGTGTATGTGTGTGCGTGTTGGGGATGTGCACATTTGTATTTATATCTTTTTTTTTCGCAAACGAGACTGAGTTTACGTTGCATGTCAATGCATCTTAATGTAAATGTTTTATGTGTTTGTGTTGCATTTTAGGAAACTATCAAAATTTTTTATGACAGAAAGAAAAATCAAAGACAGAAAACCCAGCACATCTAACAAGCAGCTGAAATTTTCTTGTCTTCACCAAACTTGCACACATCAAAGTTTCTTTTTTGGCACTAATCCAGCTTGACTGTTGCACAACTGTCCTACCCACCCACTCTTCTTTTGTTGCTGTTGGTTTATTTTCTGTCCCATCTGCTAAGCCACACCCAGGGCATAGAGGCTGGGACAATGTTTTTCACAATGCCATGACGATACATGACAATGAAGGCCATCGTCATGGTGTTATAGAGATTCATTCTAAATTAAGACAGTGTGACAAGGCTGTACTCTACGTATCCTTTCATGAAATATCCTGGCGTCAAACAGGCCCAACAGATGCAGACACCTGCGCCGCTGATAAGGACGTTTGAGCAACGCTCTTTATGAT
>JAPXFY010000022.1:13274405-13309405 GCA_030674185.1 Monoplex corrugatus
TCAGTCATGCATCTTCATAGTATCAAGAAAACTTGTGCTAGGCTATGTGACCACTGAGGTGGCGCAGAAACTGGACTCCAAAAGCAAAACAGAAAGAAAGAAAGAAGGAAGGAGACAAAAAACGAAAGCTGGAAAGAAAGAAAGAATACAAGAAAGAAAAAAGAAAGAACGAAAGAAAGAAAGAAAGAAAACAGAATACAAGACCAAAACATGATACGAGAAGACAGAAACAAAGAGTAGACACAGAAGACAAGGTTACAGACTGAAATCATTATCATGGAACCAGACAATAGACCAGAGGGCTGGAAAAGCCCCTTACCCCTGAAGAAAGAATAGATAAATAAATATGTCAATAAACCAATAAATAAACCAATAAATAAATAGACAAATAAGTAAATAATAAACAATAAAAATACACAGATAATAAATACATAAAGAAAAAAATAAACACATAAATAAATAAAAATCAGTACTAGTGAAGAGGCCAGGAGCAATATGTCAGAGGTACATGTAGATAGGGAGCGTGTTGACCAAAAGGGAGGTAAGAGCTATGGAAGATGAATATACTACCATCCCCACCCACATCATCAGACCCTATACTGATGAAGGTCAATCTCTTGGGAGGGGCAATGTCTGACTGTGCTTAGACACTGGCACCTGGGGATCATTTAAAAGAGACAGACAGACAGACAGACACAGAGAGACAGAGACAGGCAGAGAAAGACAGACTCAAACTAGACAGAGACAGACCGAGAGAGGTGGGTAAAAGAAGAGACAGGCTGACTTTGACAGTTTAGACTCTTAGGCTGTAGTCTTAGATGAATAAGTGTGTGTGTGCGTGTGTGCGTGCGTGCGTGCGTGCGTGCGTGTGTGTGTGTGTGTGTGTGTGTGTGGTGGTTGTGTGTGTGTGTGTGTGTGTGTTGGATAGCATAGCTAAGACATATAAACCACAATTTTCAAAATACAATAGAAATACATTCATTAGACTCTTCCTATAATCGTTGTGAATTGCCAAACAATTCGAATATCTCCTTACTAAATTTGAAGAATGAAATCATGGTTATAACTGATAGCAATTCAGACATATACAACCAAATTGTGATGGCGAATTACGAAGATCGCAAAAATTGATGTGATTAATAATATGGGCTTACTTTGTACGAGATGATTTGACTGTGAATGTATTTATCCAGCTAGATCTTGTCCCAGATAAACGAGGGTTAGAAAAATCAATGTGAGATCTTGCTCAACGCAAACTATAATGACCACAAACTCTTTTCGTTTTCTTTCTACCCTTCAGTCCGTACCATCCATCAATCTTTGAACAGAACCAATCAATTTCACGTGCACCCCAAGGTAGAGAGAGTACCATGTCACTGTCTGTGATGAATGACGAGACGATTGCGATAAAAAGAAAGCTCTTTCTTCTTCTCTCCCTTGTTTCCTCCTATTTGTCACAGTTCTCTGCCTTATTTAGCAATTCTGCTCAGGAGAAAAAAAAGAATGGAGATATTCCAGGTCGTCACCAAGAATGAACATTAGGAAAGCAGCTATTTCTAGGTCTTATTACTGATTCATAGTATGCATTATCCTTACCATCAAATTACATGAGTTTCTCTTTATGACTTTCTACGCAATTACATGAATACGTATATTAAAATGAACGACATTGTGGATTTATTAATGCAACACGAATCTCTAAACAGCCCAACATAGCAGGGTCTCTAGACAGAAATTCCGAGAGATGGGACACACCAATAATATACAAGAAACATATTAACGAGCCAGCAATTCATAATAGAAGACACAGTGTCAGACATTAGTACAACAATGTCAGAAGACAGAAACAGACTTGGGCTTACAGGAATACAGATAACAGAGACAAAGAAGTCTTATAATTATTCTGCTTGAACAGAACCATTGCAGTCCTTGTCGTTTTTTAGTTTATTCCCAGCCCCACAGTCCCTCGCCCCACTTCGCTTCCAGAAATGATCGTCAGGTCATGTCTACGAGCGTCACATAATCCGCTGAACAACAACGACAACAAAACATTATTAAAAATAAACACACAAGAAAAACAAACAAACAAAAAACAAACAAAAACAAAACAAAAACCAACACTTTGAAATAAATGAAACAAATTAGAAAATGATACAGAGTTCTGACATTAATTCCTAGGTGTAACATACAATCATCTCCGTCTGTCTTCCTCTATCTCTCTCTCTCTCTGTCTGTCTGTCTTCTGTCTTCTGTCTGTCTCTTCTCTTCTCTACTCTCTCTCTCTCTCTCTCTCACACACACACACACACACATACACACACACACTTACATATACTCAAAACGTGAGTCTCCTTCTACGTCCCCATTTACTTTCCTATCACCACACATACAGAATGACTAGTTTGGCTGGAAGCCCAATACCATGGCTAACAGAGAACAACAAGTATTAATGTGTACCATAATAGGCTTGGGCAGGGGGTACAAACTTCCCACGCATTGGCATCATACTCTGTTGAAGGTCTTGTAATCCCCCTTGGGAATGATTTTCAGGTGGCCCTGTCTGGCAGGTTTATCAGAAGAGACTGGGCAAACATCCCCATGGTACTGGCGTCTGATGAAGATGGCTTCTCCCCATGGCAGGCCTGCATCATGGCCGGCTGATTTACTTTGTCAGTTACCATCTCTTTACGTGTACTTGACGGCAGTCTGTGCGAACGTGAGTAAACAATTTTGTGAGTATGGCTGTGGGTGGATTTGCAGATGGAAAAGAAAAAGGAACATGGCATATTCATGTTGGACAGAATGTGAAGTGGCGTATTGATCATGTTGACTATTTATCATTAGGGGAATCAGTTATTTAATTTCCTTTCTTTATACTATATATGGTCGACTATCATGGTCGATTAAATCCAACCTGGCACTTATCATGGTCGACTAAGTCCAACCTAGCACTTATCATGGTCGAAAAGTCCAACCTAGCACTTGTTTTTTACCCTCATGTGGGAATTCAGGCCAAAGTCTGATGCACACAGGCGGCCGCATATTGGACACTCCATACCACTGCATTAACCACACATTCAAACTGACTCATCTAGTATTTCGTCTTTAGAAAAAAAATCATTCAAAGTTGAGAGGTCATATGAATCACAAAAACTCAGAAGTGTTTTCAGTGCATAGAATATTAGGACACATCTTAAGCCAGGAGAGGTATATGTTATAAATAGTCGACGAAAAACTTGATTTATCATTCTTTCCTTGTTTTGAGGGAAAAAAAGTCTTCACAAGGAACATTTTTCATTTTTTCTCTGATGTTTTTCAAATAATCAATATGCATATATACATATGACGACGTCTATCTATATATCTATCTGTGTATCTATCTATCTATCTATCTATCTATCTATCTATCTATCTATATCTATCTATCTATCTATCTATCTATCTATCTATCTGTCTGTCTGTCTGTCTATCTATCTATCTATCTTCATCCATCCATCCTCTATCTTTCTCTCTTTTTTTTCTATCTACATGTCTGTCTGTATGTTTATCTGTTTATCTATCCATTTATATTCACCCAGTTTCGCAAACAACGCAGTATATACAACAAAAGAAAGAAAACACCTCAAAACTTTGGTGATAGGAAAATCCAAACCCTACTGGACAGAGATGATAATAATGATAACGGCATGTATAAGGCGCCAAATCTTGATACAAGAATCAGACCAAAGAGCACATTTTACCATTCACCAAAGCTATCAGCCAATAACGACCAAAGTTCCAGGACACGAAGCATACGCAAACCCAAGGGGGAGAACAGGAGGGAAGTGGGGAGAGGAGCGTACACGTAAGGTGGGGGAGGGTGGGTGGGCTTACTGCTGGGCAAAAAAAGATATGGCTTCAAGCTAGACTTGAAGGAAGAAAGAGTTTGTGACTGTCGAATAGATGGGGGAAGAACGTTCCAATAGTAATCATCATCATCATCATCATCAAGGGGCCCTGCCGCATGACGTTGGCGACCATGGACTTCCGACCATCTCTATCTCTCGTTGCCCCCAGCATCTCCCCCACCCTCCTCATCCCCAGCCACTCTGCAAGTCCGTCCAGCATTCTCTCCCTGGGTCTACCTGGTGCTCCTTTCCCTCCAGCTTTCCCATTGTGACCAGGTGCTCCAAATCCCCCTTCCTCATAAAATGGCCTATAACTGTTGCTTGTCTTTTCCTAATCTTCCTTATGAGTAATCCAGTAGTAAGGGGGAAAAAAGAATGGCGACCAGCTGTGGTACATTTGTATCGAGGCATTTATAGACAATTTGTATGAAAAGCAGAACAGAGAGATCAGGCAGGGCTGTACATTTAGAGGTGGTTACGAAGATAAACGGGTGCGGTAGGTACCATTGATGCACTTGTAGCATAATATACTGATTTTGTATGAAATTCTTTGAGAAACGGGCAGCCAGTGGAGAGAGTGAAGCAAGGAAGTGACATAATGATCATATAGCAGAACGGCACACCACTTTGATCGCCAGAATGTTGGGTTGCTATACGAGTGACAGTCTTCCATTCATTTTCCGTGAGTGAAACCAACAGGTTTGCAGACAAAACCAAGGTCTAGAAGCTTGAGTTGGTCACACCTTCCACTACACTGGTAGGTCCACATATGTTAAAACAACTTCTGATTTCAGATTCACCATACGCACCGAAACCACGAGGACGTTGAAAAACTAACCCCGTGATTATCAGTGATCGCGTGATGACTTTGCTCTTTAGACAAAAGTCTGCTTCGTCACAGTCATCTGTGTATGCATGTCACTGATGATAAATCCAGATGATGTCAAAGAAACCTTCTGTAAAGAGCTAAACAGTCTCAATGCCACAGTCAACTAAAAAGACCAGTTCATTGTTGGAGACTTCAACGCTACTGTGAATGTGGACCGCTACAGTCTGGCAGCAAGTCTAATACTAAAGTTAACAGCAAACAACAATATTACATGTATCCAATCAAAGTTAGGGTTTGAGATGGTAGCAAACACATGTGGGGGCCGCTTACATGATCTGGCTCCAAGACTTACTACTATCGTTAGCAGAGAGCTTATTAGACTGTGTCTTTGGTATGTTGGATCAGAACAAACACTATTGGACTCTACAGAATGACCCATCAGCAATATCAAGTTTCTCCTCTGATGAATGGCGTCATGTTGGTTTGATAGTACTGTTTCCCATGAACACCATGGCAGTAGGATTTCGATTGAATGAACTTGGGTTTAATGAAGAGGACTGGAAAAGGACAACCAACATTTATGGGACATTTTATGGGGCAAGAGAAATTACGGCACGTAGTCATTACGGTCATTAAGGAAGAGAGTTGTTGAATGTTATATAGAACCAATACTGTTGTACGGATGCGAGGCGTGGACAGTCAACAAAAAAGCCAGAACAAGATTGAGGCAGCCGAGATGTGGTTTTTAAGAAGAATGTAGAGAGTTCCATGGACAGCAAAGAAAACAAACGAGACAGTCTTGATGGAGGCAAACACAAGTAGATCACTCATAAGGAAGATAGGAAAAGACAGGCAACATTTATAGGCCATTTTATGAGGAAGGGGGATTTGGAGCACCTGGTCACAACGGGAAAGCTGGAGGGAAAGCGAGCACCAGGTAGACCCAGGGAGAAAATGCTGGACGGACTTGCAGAGTGGCTGGGGACGAGGAGGGTGGGGGAGATGCTAGGGGCAACGAGAGATAGAGACAGATGAAGTCCATGATCGCCAACGCCATGCGGCAGGGCACCTGATGATGATGATGAGTCATTACGGAAAAATTAGAAGATAAATGACCACCAGGTAGACCCAGGAAAAAATAGTGGGCGGACTTGCACAGTGGATGAAGACAGACAGAGTGGGAGATGCATTTGCAGCGACCAAGGATGGATTCCTATGGAGGGCCATGACTGCCAACGCCATGCAGCAGGGCACATGAGGATGGACTTGGGTTTGCTGGTGTGTTGAGGACCCAGACTGTGTGGTGTGGAGTCAGTACCCCAAAAGTGAGGCGGAAGATGAGGCAGCAACAAAAGAAAAATAATATTCTTCACATACTTGCAGTAACAAAAGAAAAGAAAAACGTTCTTCACAGACTGTCATCGTTCTTGCGTATGCTTCCTGCAACCGTCATTGGGAAGTGATTTCTAGGTGGCCCTGTCGGGCAGTTTCAGCAGAAGAGATTGGGCAAACATCCTTACGATATTCAATGTCTGAAGAAGATGTCTCCTCCCTATGGCAGACGTGCAGTATTTGTTGGTGGGTTCACTTTTTCCTTCACCCAATTCTTAACCTGTAAACAGCATTAACCAGTATGCTTAGGGGTAAATGGGAGAAGGGGAACGGTGATGGGGAAGGATCAGTGAGGCAGATGGCTGGGTAAGGAGGAGCTCCATATGTATACGTGTGTTTGCATATCTCCCTGGATTATGCTCATGAACATGATTATAGGCATGTTAGTCTCTTGACAGACATAAGTCATAGACATAGAACTGACGTGAAATACTGGATTCATTTTAGTATGCCTCTGTCTCGCCTGACAGCCGAATGCATGTTTTGGAGTTCATTTAACGGTCATTGCGCTGCATCAGTGATGCCTGAAGTACTGGGCAGCACAATCAACATTCTCAGTTGCCTTCACTGTGGGCTTTGAAACAGGATGGTATTTGGGGGATCACTCAATGGATCTGGATCCACGACTGTCGTTAGTCAGGAATTGATTGATATTGATATTGATATTGATATTGATGTTTATATTTCATATTCATATTTCATCATTCATATTCATATTCATATTCCATATTCATATTCATATTCATGTTCATTTCATATTCATATCCATTTCATATTCATATTTATATTCATATTCATTTTTTTGTCACAGTGGATTTGTCATGTGAAACTCATACTCCTCTCCCTTTTGAGGGTGCGTCGCCGCAATGCAGCGCCACCCAAATTTTTATTGATCAGGATTTCAGAAAAACAAGAAGGTCAATTGGCCTTCAAGGGGAGGGACCCGGGAAACCAACCTATCTCTCCAACGTCTTATACTAGGACAGCGGAGCGAAAGCCTGCTCTTCACGATTTTCGACTGCCATGGAAGCTTTAGCGTGCGAGGGCAGAAGGCACACAGATCCAACTAGGTTTTTTTTGGGTTTTTTTTTGTCCCTTTCCGAAGAAGTAGACGTTCATTTCGATTTTCCGGTCAAACTGAGGAGAAAAGTCAAGGCCTCAATGGGGAACAAATCCCGAAACCTCATGTTTAGCTCTTGGAAGGCAAACGTCTGAACCATTCTGCCACTTTTTTTTCCATTAAAAAAAGTGTTTTTAGTAAACCGAATCAAAACAGGCACGGTTGAACTCCACCAAAATGATCGAGCAGCAGTGCAGATTCCTTTGGTGGGTGGCCCACAGCGCTGATATCGCCGGCGCGTACAGACTTCTTCTCGACACTAAAATTTGGGCTGATGGCTTGTGATTGGTGGTGTGCAGAACAGCTGAGATGAGCGTAATGACAGCAATGCCAATGAAGCAGCATGGAAAATATTGCAACAGAAATAGGGAGAGGAGAATGACATGGAACAAATTAAAGAAAATGAAACAAGGAGGTGGTGGCAGAAGAGAGAGAGAGATTAGGGAGAGGGAGAGAAGAGGAAGAGAATGACAGAGACAGAGAGGGGAGAGAGAGGGGAGAGGGAGGGAGAGAACAAGAAAGAGAGAGGGGGAGAAGAGAGAGAGAGAGAGAGAGAGTGTGTGTGTGTGTGTGTGTGTGTGTGTGTGTGTGTGGTGAGAGAGAGAGAGAGAGAGAGAGAGAGAGAGAGAGAGAGAGAGAGAGAGAGAACCGGATAAGCCCACGTCATTCTAATCATCATTCTTTTTATGCTTCTTTTCTTTTGTTCATAATATTATTCTTTCTGAATTATGACAGAATTATGCCATCAAATTATCTCTGAAGTTGTGCTTTAAGTTTTAAGCCTGTTTGAAAATAGAAAAGAATTGTATTAAGACTGTTTATTGTAATGACCAAGAAATCATAACACAAACAGTGAATTTTAACTTAACTCATGACATTATGGAAACATCTTTTAGAACAGAAATGTTCTGTTTATTGAACAGTCATTCATACTGTACTCATTCATCAAGCCATGGAAGTCTTAATATACATTTGTGACCTCCCACCACGAAACCAGTCTTAACTAGTATTTTGGGCATTTTGAGATATACATATCACTCGAAAGTGTACATTCTGCTGATTATTTTTTACCTGAATAAAGCTTGTACTCAAAAAAATGTAGAAGTTATGTATGTTTAAAGTTATTAAGTTGTATGACGGCCATTTTGAGAAAACGGCCTCTATAGTTTTTGTGTGCTCTCCTACACATTTTTCTTAAATTTCTTTATTTGGTGGAGTTGACCCAGTTTGTTTCTAATTTTCGCTGTCATTATTTGAAAGGTGCACCAAAGAGCTTTCCATCAGTATGTTACATGTGCGGGTACTGTACAGGTTACGGTTCATAATAAGAAAGAAAAGTAGGTACTTTCGTAGGAAATTGCGTTCTTTCTGTTGCGATCAGTGCATTAAAATACCGATTTAAATTGATTAACAATATTTTTTCAAGAAAAAAAATTCTGTGGGGGATAGATTATAGTCTACAGAAACCAATTTTGAGAAAAAGTCAAAACACCCCAGGTAGACCCTCAGTCACCTTTTCAGCTCCTAGTGCTGTTCGACTGACAGCGAGTTAAGACTGATTTCGTGGTGGGAGGTCACATTTTGTTCTCAAAAGCTCATGCATCACAAATATAGTGACATATAGTTCTTTGGCCCTGTTGGTGACCGGCGTTGGTCATACATTATACTATTCTTTCAAAATTTTATGTGATGACACTATGAGAATTTCTTTTCTCAGGTCATTAATGACGAATTGCTTTTCCAATCTACGTAAACATAGAGATACTGGTGCCTTCAAAGCAAGCTGTTTTTTCATTCCTTCCGTACGATCATTCTCAACCATGACTCTTCTTCATAACTACTATTTTTGTGCTGATATCCCTGATCTATGTCAACTTCTGTCCAGTTATTCTTTCAACATTTTTTGTGCTATGTTTGTCGATTCTTCCTCGGAGATTTTTGAAATGTTATCAACCTGTCTATATAAACCTGTTTTTTGTTTTTTTTGTTTTTTGAACCTGTAAGTGCCCTATGTTATTATAATGAATTTTCATGTTGATTTTCTTTTCGTTTTGTCAGTCATATTCCCAGATAACATTTCTCAATCTGTAAAAATACGACATTCTTAATATGACCCGACCATCCTTGCCACTCTGGTTTTTATCTAAATTGTTTTCCTTTTAAATTGTGTCCTAAAAAGTCTATTCCCACCCCAATTTTGGTTTAATATTAATTTCCCACTGGCACGCTATCTGTCAAATCTTGCAGCAAGGCCATGTCTCCAACAGCTGCTATGTCCCATGTTGTATTAGTCTGAACGATAATGGAACAAGGTTGTCCATGCCTGCTTGTATTGCCTAATATTTTAAATACAAAATTCCTCAGCCACGATCTTTTCCCTATGGACTTTACGTGACAAATTCGCTATGGAGTTTTAGAGACTATTTACGAGAGTGACATACATGTGACATGTGGGTTTTTTTTTTCAGACAAAATGCAGATTAAATTGGAGGAGAAACTTCATAAGAAAATAACCGCGTATCTTTTTATGCTATTGCCTTTTTATCACTTTTGGTTCATTATCTTTCTGTGACATCTCTAATTGAGGAAGAGTCTTGCATGAGATAGTACCATTGCTTGCTTTACGAAAGGTCTTTGCTTTTCCTTTTATGTTAGCTGTTTGGTTACTTCCTGGGAATATCTCTTTTTCAGTAAGACAAAATACACAATGTCGAAAAATGTACTGGTGGCACATGAAAAGAGGGCCTTGCAAGGATTTATGGATTTTAATCTCCAGATAGGGAAAAATATGCTAACGATATGTGTCAATTATAGGCAGTCCTGAATTGCAGCTGCAAGCAATCGGATGATTGTTGTATTGACACTTACACTGTACAATTCAACTTAGCAAAACTTAATTGTGAGTTCTTACACTGTACAACTCAGATTGACAAAAATGAATTCTGAGTACTTACATTGTACAGTTCAGATTGACAAAAATGATTTCTGAGCACTTACACTGTACAACTCAGATTGACAAAACGGAATTCTGAGCACTTACACTGTACAGCTCAGATTGACAAAACGGAATTCTGAGCACTTACACTGTACAATCCAGATTGACAAAACTGAATTGTGAGCACTTACACTGTACAATTCAGATTGACAAAACTGAAATGTGAGTACTTACACTGTACAATTCAGATTGACAAAACTGAAATGTGAGTACTTACACTGTACAATTCAGCTTGACCAAATTGAATTGTGAGCACTAACACTGTACAACTCACACTGACAAAATTGAATTTTGTCAAACGTTTCTTAGTTAAGAGTGCCTTAATATTGTTTGTTTAAGTATTTTCGTGAGAAACGCCCTCAACATTGAAATAATATTAAGATTTAGGCCTACGTGTGTTTGTGTGTTGAACATATGTGTGTGGGCGCGAGTGTGTTCGAATGTGGGCGCGAGCGCATATCTGTGCGCCAGCGCGTACGCCTGTGTGCATGCTATAATTTATGTTTATATCAATGACAATGATATTCATGACCTGAAACAGCT
Organism: Monoplex corrugatus; assembly: GCA_030674185.1. Lineage (NCBI taxonomy): Eukaryota > Metazoa > Mollusca > Gastropoda > Littorinimorpha > Ranellidae > Monoplex > Monoplex corrugatus. The sequence continues at coordinate 13,285,172 of JAPXFY010000022.1, forward strand.
CATGCATCACCCACTTTCTTTCTTAAAACTGGTGGCATCAAAGGTGTCATACAGAAAATGTATTGATTTTTATCTATATTACATACTCACTCACTCTCACACACACAGACACGGACACAGACACTCACAGAGACACACAAATACGCTCACAGACACACCACACACACACAGCCATCACACCACACACACACATGCCCATGCAATACCTAATACACACAGAAACACACACACACACACACACACACACACACACACAACACACACACACACACACACACACACACATACTCATGCATACACACACCCATATACACACACATACACATGCACACATTCAAATGCACACTTATCACATACACATACACACGCGCTCGCGGACACACACGCACACACAAATACACACACACACCCATACACACGCACAGACAGAGAGAGAGGGGCGAAGGAAAGAGAGACAGAGGTAGTTAGAGAGACAGAGACAGAGAGACAGAGACAGAGACAGAGACCCCGAGAGAGAGAGAGTAAATACAGTGCAATAAATCATCGCCCATAGTCATGTGTCTGTTCATTCCTTAAGTGCTACGGACAGAGAGAGAGAGAGAGAGAGAGAGAGAGAGAGAGAGAGAGAGGAGAGAGAGAGAGAGAGGGAGAGAGAGAGAAAGAGAGAGAGAGAGCATATACAATGCATTAAATCATCGCCGATAATTGTGTGTCTGTTCATTCTTAAAGAGAAAGGGAGTGAGAGAGAGAGAGAGGGGAGAGAGAGAGAGAGAGAGAGGAGGGAGAGAGAGAGAGAGCGGAGAGAGAGAGAGAGGGGGAGAGAGAGAGAGAGGGAGAGAGAGAGAAAGGGAGTGAGAGAGAGAGCGAGGGGAGAGAGAGAGGGAGAGAGAGAGAGGGGAGGAGAGAGAGAGAGAGAGAGGAGAGAGAGAGAGGAGAGAGAGAGAGAGAGTAGAGAGAGAGAGAGAGAGAGAGAGGAGAGAGAGAGAGAGAGAGCATATACAATGCATTAAATCATCGCCGATTATCGTGTGTCTGTTCATTCTTAAAGAGAAAGGGAGTTAGAGAGAGAGAGGAGAGAGAGAGAGAGAGAGAGAGAAAAGAGAGCATATACAATGCATTAAATCATCGCCGATAATCGTGTGTCTGTTCATTCTTAAAGAGAAAGTGAATGAGAGAGAGAGAGAGTGAGAAAGAGAGAGAGGGAGAGAGAGAGAGAGAGGGAGAGAGAGAGAGGGTGAGAGAGAGCGAGAGAGAGAGATAGCGAGAGAGAGAGAGTGAGAGAGAGGAGAGAGAGAGAGAGAGAGAGAGAGAGAGAGAGCATATACAATGCATTAAATCATCGCCGATAATCTTGCGTCTGTTCATTCTTAAAGAGAGAGGGAGTTAGAGAGAGAGAGAGCGAGAGAGAGAGAGGAGCAGGAGGAGAGAGAGAGAGCGAGAGAGAGAGAGAGAGAGAGAGAGAGAGAGAGAGAGAGAGAGAGAGAGAGAGAGGAGGAGAGAGCATATACAATGCATTAAATCATCGCCGATAATCGTGTGTCTGTTCATTCTTAAAGAGAGAGGTGAAGCAATTAATATAAGACTGTGGAGGAAAACTGAGTATCACTATCACTAGAACGTTAGGTTTGACGTCATGATGCTACTTTGTTGATAAAATATTTCAACCCTTCGTTACAGACAAAGAACAAAGTATTTCATCAAAAATATTTAAAATTCTATAGAAAACGAAGCATAACAAAAACACTGAGAAAATGAGAATATGTATTTAATTCACAAAACATGTAATACGCAATTTTTCGGTCAACTGGCCTTAGTTGAACGTACACAAATAACAACAAAGAAACAAAGACATAAAATTAAGAACAAAAACAACAACATAATTCCTTGATATTTCGTTAGTCTGGTAAAATTCCATGGTCAATATTACTTATTCGTAGTACAGCCAAACAGCACCACAGTCAATTTCGACATAAAAGACTTGATGCAAATTATGACCAATAAGAGATATTGATCATTTAATCGAAACACGTGTGTTCTTCTGAAAGAATTATTGATGAAAAGTAACGTTGGTTTAATAAGATGTAGAACGTGAAAATTGCGGTACAATTCAAAGTTAGCTGTCATCAAATATGCGCTTATATATGATAGAGAACTGCGTTAAATTGTGCATGATTGTTTTTTTATCTTCTTTTAAAGATCTTGAGTGCAGTGGCTTTAGTAATAAATCATAATTGGCTGAACAAGTTTCATTTTACATGCGTAAAAATATCGTTTGAAAAACATCATGATAACATCAAATACAACACCAGTACGAATAGTTTTTTTCCAGTACCAAAGAGAATCATTTACTTAGCAGTGTTTATATAAACAGCTACTTCAGTTTGTGTCTGCAAAACATACGTTTAATATCTTTTTGTAGTCTCCCATGAGGATACCGGGGGCTCTTCTGGAAATTCTGTGCTAGAAATTTTCTGTTTTCTGTCACACTCTTTGTTTCTGCCATGTACCTTTGCTTTCCGTCATTTCTTTCTATCATTTTCTGCCTTGCTGGTCCATTCACCTGTACGTGTCTGAAAAAAGTGTTACGTACTTTCTCTTAGGATTGAAAAATGTTTTACGTACATTTTTATCGCTAGGGAAATGTGATCAGCAGAAGCAATTTTAAATAATTTAGGCCCGTTTTTATACGTCATATGTTTTAGTGTGCTTAGTTATGCTTGGATTTGTATTCAGGTGAGTTTTTCAAATCCCATATGTGATCATTTGGACGGAGTTGTCAACGCCAGGGGCATCTCCTTAGATTATGTGCGCGAATGCATTGATGTGTGTACTTATTTTTCTTTTCTTTTTTTTTTCCTATTGAAATATTGTGTATGTTTTGAAACGGTTATAGCTCTGATATGGTTCTACGCAGTCGACTGGGCTTTAAACAAAAATAGCAATGACAATAATCTTTTTGTAGAATTTTGTAGCATAATTTATGCTCATTTCAAAACCTTCAAGACCAGAAAACTGTACAGTCGCAAAGAGAAAGGGTAGGCATAATAACAATTAATGAAAAGTTGATCCAGTCATATGATAGAGGATACGTTTATATTTCGTGCATAAGCAGGAAAAGAAGAAAGACAATAAATGCATCTAGACTGTGTAGGATTAGAATGAAAGTAAAAAGACCATGAAAAGATCCTGTGAAGCAGTAAGTAATAATAACTAAAAACGAAAAAACCAGAAACATGAATTTTTTTAAGAACTTGGAAGATCTGGTCTTTTAAAAAAAAACGGTGAAGTCAAAATATCTGAATGTATGAAAATGGAATGTTGTGCGGTTTTTTTTTCATGGCCAAGGCATGGATTTTGTCAAACTGAAGATGGTTTCTTTTTCTCACTTCAGATTTATTTTGTAACAAATTGCTAGAGCATTTGCTTTTCTTCAGATGACCATATATATATATTTAACAGATAAACATGAAACAAAAGAAAAGATTTTTTCGCGTTCCAGTTGTTTTCAGAAGTGGAGATGCACGTTAGGCAAACATGAAACTAACGTAACAAAAATTTTTAGATCCGTATATGCACATTGTTTTGCCCACTCCGCGCTTGTGGAATATTGCTGCACAGTCTGCACACTCCGTCATCAGTAAGCGTACATGCCTGCAGACACTGCTATGACTTAAAAGAACTTTAAAACGTGCAATTTGTTATGCTTTGCATGTGTTTACACACGAACGAAGCTTAGTCACCAACAATATTGCACAAATGTTGACCTCTGAGATCAGAAAAATGTTTAACCTACTGACAGAAGATACCAGGGTGGATCAAAGTCAGCCATTCTGATTAAAAATCCAACGTCTATACCACATTGCTATTGCGCTTGTCAAACAGCTGATAGTTTGGTCATAATCAACGCTTGTAGTGCACCTACACATTTACAGTCCTCTGATATCGTTAGATCATAATTGCATGTCATGTGTGCTATATCTTTGGGGTTTTTTGTCTTTACTTTCTTGCTTTTTACAGCTTTCAAAAAATCAGTTTTGTGTCTTTTGTAACAATGTAAGAGTCTGTTTTCTAGTAATCACTTTTTAAGCCATGACAAGTTAGTATGTTTCAAATCACCGATGAAGCATACTTCTGCAGCTATATTCAGTGACTATCCAAAACGAGTGTGACTGCCCACGTTCAAGCAAACAGGAACCAGAAAAAAAAAAACACAAAAAAGAACTGGACGGAGCAGCAGAGAAGTTTCAGTCTTTTTCTCCTAATTTTTTTGTAGCTGGTGTTTGTTTGTTTGTGATTTTACGCTTGACAAAGGCCAGTTGGCCGAAAATTTGCGCCTGTCTTGTCTGGTTGTATTAAATACGCGTTCTTATTCTTTTATCGTGGTTTTGTTTTTCTGGTTTCAGTCACTATGTTGTGGTTAATCAGTTCTGGCATATAGCCCTCATTGATTCCCTTGAGTACCTATCCTTCACAATGCGTATTTGGATTAAGGGGTTCTGTAATACCATTATGTTTACATACGAACATCTTTCGTTTTTCAGGAACAATATGTCAAAGAACTCCGTATCTGATATCACAAAGACCCAGCAGGCTTCTGTCCATGACTATGGAGGATAGCAATATAACACGCTTCATATTGACTGTGTCCAGTATCACATCAGGTGAGGTTATGTCATCAGAAAACACCACTGACGTTGACTCAGTACCATTAATTCAAACCACAAGATGGACCTTTATCATTTGTACAATCCTTACAGTCATTCTGGGTGTGTTTGGTAACGTGATGATTATCCTCATTGTTCAACACTTAAATCCAATCCTTCCTCCTTGGACCGCTATCTACAGTGTCTGGCTGTGTGTGATCTTTGTTTTATCATAGCAGCACCATTTGTAGAATGTACGTTCCTAGTGACAGGGTTCAGTCCATATAACTTTCACGATGGTTTGTGTAAGACTGGTATTTTCATTGTAAACGTGGTCGCCTGTTGCTCCGCGTGGCTTGTGATGGCGATGGTGACACACAGAGCCCTGTCTGTGGTGTGGCCACACCGTGTGAAAGTGGTGTGTACAGCAAAGACAACAAGGGGTATCATTGCCAGCATCGTAATCTTTTTATGTATGACTTGTTCTCACTTCCTCTATGGACTCGAAGTAAAAGCTGGGTATTGTACAGCCAAAGAACGTTACCTGGAATTTCTATATTTCGTGTGGTCCATAATCGACCTGATCTTGTCTTGTTTCCTGCCTTTCTTGTGTCTGATGATCAGCAACATCGTGCTTGTGGTCAATTTAAGAACGTCAGTAAAGGAAGCTGGTGATCAGTTTGCTGCCACAGACAGACAACAAAGGGAGAGGGGGAGAAAAGTAAACTCCATCACCTGACAGCTCTCGTTGTGTCTGTGGTCTTCATCGTGCTGACGCTTCCTCGTGATACCTGGAGGTACATCCTGCCACTGCTTGTTAGACGTAGAGCGATAGACCGTCAAACAGCATTAAATATAGAAGATGTCATCGCGTCTGCCGACTATCTGAACTACTCCATTTAACTTTTATCTGTATTGCCTGACAGGCAAAAGTTCAGAAACGAATTCTTCAAACTGATGAGCAAACTAGTTCTCTCGCACCAGATTGCCCCCTTCACAAACATAAAACAGTGTGTGTCAAATCTAGTAATGTTTATTCGTCTCAATCCAGTAATCAGACAGTACCACCTTAACTGCCCGAGCCCTAGTTCTTACGGTGCTTTAGCATTGCTCGCTGTACACTATTGACCCAAAGGAATCTCCGATTAAGTCGTTTCAATAGGATCAATAGTCAGACTGATATGATTGTGTCTGCATTAAAAGAATACGACATGCATTCCCATTACTAATATTGTTGCCTCTTCAGAAAAGCGGTCATACAATTAACATGTGTGTGTGTGTGTGTTGTGTGTGTGTGTTGTGTGTGGGGTGTGTGTGTGTGTGTGTGTGTGTGTGTGGTGTGTGCTGTTTCGCGTGTGCAAGCGTAGGGCGTGTGTGTTTGTGTGCGTGTTTGTATATGTATATATATATTTCGAATATATATATGTACATTTATATACATAGACATATTGTGTAATACATATATATCATCATCATCATCATCAAGTGCCCTGCCGCATGGGTTGGGGATCATGGACCTCCATCTGTCTCTTGTTGCCCCAAGCACTCCTCCACCCTCCTCGTTTCAGCCACTCCGCAAGTCCTGTCTAGCATTTTCTCCCTGGGTCTACCTGATGCTCTCTTTCCCTCCAGCTTTCCCGTTGTGACCAGGTGTCCAAATCCCCCTTCCTAAAAACAATGGCCTATAAATGTTGCCTGTCTTTTCCAATCTTCCTTATGAGTGATCTATTTGTGTCTGCCTCCATCAAGACTGTCTCGTTTGTTTTCTTTGCTGTCCATTGGAACTCTCAACATTCTTCTTAGAAACCACATCTTGGCTGCCTCAATCTTGCTCTGGCTTTGCTTGCTGACTGTCCACACCTCGCATCCGTACAACAGTATTGGTTCTATGTAACATTCAAGGACCCTCTTCCTGATGTTAATTGACAGGCATTTGTTGATAAGAATGCTTGTCATCTTCTTGAATGCTGTTTTGGCTTGGCCGATTCTGCCGGCTATTTCCGATGTGCATCTGCTGTCTGATGAAACGACCGTTCCCAGGTATTTGAACTTATTAACCTGTGTCAAGGTTGTGCCATTTGCTGTTATTTTCCATGAGGGGATTTCATGTTTTTTACTGATCACCATGACTTCAGTCTTCCTTCTGTTTAGTTCCAGTCCCTTACCTTTGCTTTCTATTTCTAGTATATTCACAAGGTTTTGTAGGTCCCTTTCATTTTCTGCAATTAGCACGGTGTCATCTGTGTATCGAATGTTGTTATCATTTTCCCTCCAACCTTTAATCCAGAGTCATGATGTTTTCGCTGTAAAGTGAAAACAGATCTGGTGACAAAATACAACCCTGTCTGACTCCTCTTTTGATGTTTTGTAAAGAGCTTATATTGTTTTCTATTCTCATTGCAGCTGTTTGTTCTCAGTACATATTCCTGATTATTCGTAGATCTTTTCCATCAACATTGATTCTCTCCAGTTGGTTGATCAATTCTTCATGTCGTACCCGATTGAAAGCCTTGGTATAGTCAACGAAGCATAAATACAAATCCTCATTCATCTCAATTGACCTCTCTATGATAGTTCTTAGGATGTATATGGCATTAATAGTTCTTTTCCCTTCCACAAATCCACACTGTTCTTCTGCTATTTCTCTTTTGATTGTATTCCTTGTCTTCATCATAATTATTCTTAACAGGATTTTTGTTACATGGCTCATCAAACTGATTGTGCGATAGAGTTCGCATTCTATAGCCCCTTTCTTCTTTGGAAGTGCAATGAAAATTGATTTTGACATATCTTTGGGGATTTTTCTTCTAGTGTCGTAAATTTCATTTAGAAGGACTGTTATTTTTTCTATGCCAAATTCCTCCAGGGCTTCAATCATCTCTGTAGTAATGTTGTCTGGTCCTGGGGCTTTTCCCGGTTTCATCTTTTTCAGTGCCGTTCTAACTTCATCTTTCATTATGGGTGGTCCTTCAAAGTTCTTTTTCATAATGTGTTCTTCGTGTCTGTCATCCTCAAAAAGGTCTTTAATGTACTCTCCCCTTCTGTCCAGTATTTTGTCTTTTTTCCATGACAAGCGTGCCATCTTTCGATTTTAAGCAACCTGTTGATGTGCATGTATTTTTCATGTGGACAATTTCTTCAGTTCGTCTGTAAATACCCTGAGGATCCATTTTGTGTCGGTTTTCTATCTCTTTGCATTTTGTGTTCAGCCAAGCTTCCTTAGCTTCATTGTAACTATACCTGATTTCTTTGTTTACCTTCCTGTATATCTCCTCGTTTCTCTTTGCCCACCTCCTTTTCTCCATCAAGTCCTGAATTTCATTAGTCATCCAGCTCTTTTTTGCTTTTCTATCTGCCTTAGGAATTTCTTCACAAGCTTCATTTATCGAATTTCTCAACATTGTCCATTGTTCCTCATTGTCACCAACGTCTTCCAGAGCACTGAATCTGTTTTGAACATGTACATTAAATTTTTAACGTATCACCTCGTCTGTCTTTAAGAGTCCAAGGTTTAGTTTGATCAAGCTTTTGGTCTGTTTCCTTTTCCTCAATTTCAGCCTAAACCTTCCCACTACAGGATTGTGGTCACTGTTGCAGTCTGCTCCTGGTAGTGTTTTTGCTGACAGTAAATAATTTCTAAATCTTTTGCTGATCAGGATATAGTCAATCTGATTTTTGGTATTATCTCCTGGACTCATCGAAGTCCATTTTCTTCTATTAGGCTGCTCAAACCAGGTGTTTCCTATTATGAACTCATTCATCTGTGCCTATTCTGTAAGTTTCCCTCCCCTTTCATTTTGTGTACCAAGGCCATGAGGTCCAACTATATCCTCCACCCTATTCTGTCCCACTTTAGCATTAAAATCTTCCATTATGACTGTAACTTCTTGTGATTTACATTGGATCTTGGCCATCTCTAATACTTCGTAGAAGTTGTCGATGTCTTCTTGAGTACTTGCGGATGTTGGTGCATACACCTGTATGATGTTGATATCAAATGGTTTGCCTTCCAATTTGACCAGCAAAACTCTGTCGGACACAGCCTAGTATCCCTTAACTCCTTTTGATTTGACTTTGTCCATTACGATGCCTACTCCTCTTTCATGTGAATTACCACCAGAGTATATCATTGTGTATTCTCCTGATGTTATCATGCCTGCCCCCTTCCATCTCACTTCTCCTAGTCCTAAAATACTGATGTTAAGCCTTTCCATCTCCATTTTGATGTTGTCTAATTTTCCCTTCTGCAACAATGTTCTGATGTTCCATGTTGCTATTTTGGTGTTTCTAAGTTTGACTTTAGGTTTGATTTTGGCCGCAATAGCTGTCTGACAGTCTGGTGTCATCTGTGCTGCATGACAGTCCCTACCGGACGAACGTGCTGCATAGGAGCTCCTATTCACGTCGTTAACTTCATTCTTCATCTCATACTTATATATGTATATATATGTATACATTTATATTACATATGCATATGTATATATATACATATATATATATGCATACACACACACACACACACACACACACATATATATATATATATATATATATATATATATATGTGTGTGTGTGTGTGTGTGTGTGTGTGTGTGTGTGTGTACGTGTGGTTGTGTGAATCTGTGTACGTGTGTGCGTGTGTGTGTGGTTGTGTGTGTGCGTGCGTGCGTGCGTGCGTGTGTGTGCGTGTGTGTGCGTGCGTGCGTGCGTGCGTGTGTGTGCGTGCGTGTGTGTGTGTGTGTGTGTGTGTGCGCGCGCGCTTGTGTGCATGCGTGTGTGTGCGTACGTGTGCGCGTGTGTGTATGTGTGTGTGAGACATGGATGGCATGCACGCCGCAGAAGCCCTAGAAGCACAATAGAAATTAGGAAAGAAGGAGACTCTAATATACGTATATGATTCAAGAAAAGGTGAGGATGAATAAGTAAGTGTTAACTTATTTGGATCTTGAGCCTGACCCTGGAATTGGCGTAGCAGAGATTATATTCTTTGAAGTTGTGTTTGTTGTTGTTGTTGTTGTTGTTGTTTTAAAATATTTTTGTATGTGCAGGGATGTAGTGGAATGTGATCATCTCAATTAACAGCTTGAGTTCACTGTGCTCCCCTGGAAAAACTGATTTTTTCTACTTCGCTGTAACTCCAAATTTGTTTGAGGAATAGCACTATGCAATAATGATAACCACTACTACTACCACCACCACCACCACCACTACTACTACTACTACTACTACTATTACTTCTACTGCTAGTAGTACTTTTACTACTACTAGCAATATATGTTGATATTGATTACAATGATCAATAGAATTTTAAATTAATCACGATTATAATTGTGTGGGGCAGTAGACGTGTGTTACATAATTATCATTTCTTAATACTGCTTTACATAATGAATGCTTTGATAGTTACTCGAATCAAATAGCTGCTCCCCACCGTAGATGATGAGATAAAGTGAGCGTGATGAGGAGATAAGAACAAAGAGTGAGGAGATAAGAACAAAGAGTGAGGAGATAAGAACAAAGGGTGAGGAGATAAGAACAAAGAGTGAGGAGATAAGAACAAAGGGTGAGGAGATAAGAGGAAAATGATGAGGAAGTAGGAGCGATGAGGAGACAAGAACAAAGAGTGAGGAGGTAAAAACAAAGAGTGAGGAGATAAGGAAGAAAACGATGAGTAGATAGGAGCGATGAGGAGATAAGAACAAAGGGTGGGGAGGTAAGAACAAAGAGTGAGGAGATAAGAACAAAGAGTGAGGAGATAAGAACAAAGAGTGAGGAGATAAGAACAAAGGGTGAGGAGATAAGAACAAAGAGTGAGGAGATAAGAACAAAGGGTGAGGAGATAAGAACAAAGAGTGAGGAGATAAGAACAAAAAGTGAGGAGATAAGAACAAAGGGTGAGGAGATAAGGAAAAAAATGATGAGTAGATAGGAGTGATGAGGAGATAAGAACAAAGGGTGGGGAGGTAAGAACAAAGAGTGAGGAGGTAAGAACAAAGAGTGAGGAGATAAGAACAAAGGGTGAGGAGATAAGGAAAAAATGATGAGTAGATATGAGTGACGAAAAGATAAGAACAAAGGGTGAGGAGGTAAGAGGAAAATGATGAGTAGATATGAGCGATGAGGAGATAAGAACAAAGGGTGAGGAGATAAGGAAGGAAATAATGAAGAGATAAAAGCTAAAAAAAAGTGAGGAGATAAGAGAGAGATACGACCATGTAGACAGTTTGTTTATCTGACACTATCGTCTAGAAAGAGCCAAAACGATGAGGAGATAAGAACAAAATGCTCAGGAGAAAAAGAGCGATAAGAGCACATGTACAAAAGTTACGCCACGTCATGCTCTGGTGTCCGTCTGCCTTTGTGAGATTAGCCACAGAGACGCATGCTGCTAATTGTGTCAGTCAAAAAAACAAAACAAAACAAAAACGAAACAAAACAAAACAAAACAAAACAAACAAAACTAAACTAATCTAAACTAAACTAAACTAAACTAAACTAAACTAAACTAAACTAAACTAAACTAAACTAAACTAAACTAAACTAAACTAAACTAAACTAAACTAAACAAAACAAAGAAGAAATGGAAGAACATGGAGACATCATGTGTCCTTCTGTCATTGCCATCCACGTCGCCAGAGCTTCCCTGCCTCTGCCGTCGTTGCTAGCTTTGACCACGGCCCATCTACCCACTGTGAGTACAGTTATCGCCCCTTGATTAATGTTTAATTGTCCTCAGATTAACTTTCATTTTGATAAGAAATGTAGTGGGGATCGCCAGGTGAGACTTACACATGGCGATACTAACAAAATGACGCATGTTTGTAGATATTATTGTGGCAAGGGGTTTGCCCTAAGACATCATCTCACCCACCACCAAAAATTTCACACACATAAAAAAAAAGGAAATGGGAGAGCAGAAGGGGGAGGTCATGGTACGTGCCGAATAATTACAGAATCACTGGATGACTCATGATTCACAGAGGTCGATAAAGTCCAACCTAGCACTTGTTGGCGCTAGGTACCATGCGCATGTGTAAGTTGCTGCTGTTTGCGCAGAGCCTTAGCAACTCTCTCCGCCTGCCTCCATAAGTCCAGGGCAAACCGAGGTAAGACAGCTGTTCCCATAGGAGACACAGACGGCTGAACAGTAGATGGCAAATCGCAGTATATGGCCAGAACCACAAGCAGCGTTCTGTGGCAATGTCCTTTATGCAGTATGCGGCTGCGGGATTTTCTGTGTGGGTTGACTCCCATAGCCTTTCCCCACCCAAGGGGTAACTCACAAGACAGTGCAGACAGGTGCAGATCGTACAGTCAAATGTCATACTGTTAGCAGAGACTTAGCTCTGACCTGACAGAAAAAGAGTCAAGAAAACGACCGAGGGTGGTGTAGCGTGGGTTCTGATACAGACTTCACTGCCCCTGTCACTGAGCCGGCGCCTGCTTCAGATGAAGTAGAAGCCAAGGTTTTACCTCGGCGTCTTAACGTCTGGGAGAGGGCCGAAGCCATCAAGACCGTCAAAAAAAAAAAAAAAAAAAAAAAAAAAAAATAACACGTCAAAAAAAGAAAGAAAGGAAAATTAAAAGACTTCATTTATTTTGCCGTCTGACGTAGAACGAGACCTAGAACTTTTAAGACCGTAGCACGAGCACACGCGGTGAATACGGACATACATGATCTTCAGTCGACACCAACAAAAGAGGTACGTTGTGCAGTGGCCTTCACACTAGGTCACCCTCTGACTGGATGGACATTATCCGAGATTCGTGGAGAGAAACAGGAGGAGAGACTTAAACTCGAGTATTCTCACGACTTTTTCTTACATTAATAAGGAATCAATGGAGTACACATGTTTTCAAGCCTCGCAGAATAGCGTGACGCCTACCCAATCACCACCCAGTCTGTCAACTGGGCGCCAGACGGTCGACAGAGACCTACAACTTCAGGTTCATATTGCTTATAGCCCAGCCTGAGAAATTAGAGCACCTAGTTATAAACAGGACAGCTGGAGGGGAAAAAAGACGGTCGACAAACACCTACAACTTCAGGTTCATATTGTTTATAGCCCAGCCTGAGAAATTAGAGCACCTAGTTAAAACAGGACAACTGGAGGCAAAAAAGAGCACAAGGTAGACCCATGGAGAAAACATTAGACGGATTTGCAGAGTGGCTGAGGACATATACGGTGGGAGATATACTTACAGCCTACGTCAAGCGACAGGGCACATGGAGATGATGATGATGATAGCCCAGCTGACCATTAGAGCCATATCAGGGCTAAAACCTGCAACTGGTGGACAGATTCTGGAGTGATACTCTGAAACGCTTTGCCAACCGAGACCGTTGGCGCTCTCTTGTTGCCTCAAGAGTCGCAAGCAGCGGGGACAGTGTAAGGAAACCAGAGTGGGCATCCATGTCTTCGACGAGCATTGAGCAGGTCGAGAATATAGACGTTTCCTTTGACATAACCAAGGGCCAAGATATTTCGGAAAGTGCAAGTCAAGAACCACCCGACTCGGACTGACTCGTGGCTGGAATGGACTCCATCAAGTTTTATGTCATCCCTCTTTACAGTCGCCCTGTAGGACGCGTCGGGTGCTTGTATGTACCGGGAATCCTTAAACAGGAACAGAGGTATTCATACTCCCTTTAAAAAATCGCAGTAAGTGAATCTGTTTATCAATACTACCTTGAATAAATATCTCTGTATGTCATCATCATCAGGTGCCCTGCCGCATGGCGTTGACGATCATGGACTTCCATCTGTCTGTATCTCTCGTTGCCCCTAGCATCTCCACCACCCTAATCGTCCCCAGCCACTCTGCAAGTCCGTCCAGCATTTTCTCCCTGGGTCCACCCGTGCTCTCTTTCCCTCCAGCTTTCCCGTTGTGACCAGGTGCTCCAAATCCCCCTTCCTCATAAAATGGCCTATAAGTGTTGCCTGTCTTTTCCTAATCTTCCTTATGAGTGATCTACTTGTGTCTGACTCCATCAAGACTGTCTCGTTTGTTTTCTTTGCTGTCCATGGAACTCTCAACATTCTTCTTAGAAACCACATCTCGGCTGCCTCAACCTTGTTCTGGCTTTGTCTGTTGACTGTCCACGCCTCGCATCCGTACAACAGTATTGGTTCTATATAACATTCAAGAACTCTCTTCCTGATGTTAATTGACAGGCATTTGTTGGTAAGAATGCTTGTCATCTTTTTGAATGCTGTTTTGGCTTGGCCGATTCTGATGTGCATCTGCCGTCTAATGAAATGATCGTTCCCAGGTATTTGAATTTATCAACCTGTGACAAGGTTGTGCCATTTGCTGTTATTTTGCATGAGGGCATTTCATGTTTTTTACTGATCACCATGACTTCAGTCTTCCTGCTGTTTAGTTCCAACCCCTTACCTTTGCTTTCTGTTTCTAGTATATTCACAAGGTTTTGTAGGTCTCTTTCACTTTCTGCAATTAGCACGGTGTTATTTGCGTATCGAATGTTGTTTATCATTTTCCCTCCAACCTTTAATCCAGGGTCTTCTTCTTGGTTTCTCATGATGTTTTCGCTGTAAAGTGAAAACAGATCTGGTGACAAAACACAACCCTGTCTGACTCCTCTTTTGACATTTTGGAAAGAGCTTACATTGTTTTCTATTCTCATTGCAGCTGTTTGTTTCCAGTACATATTTCTGATTATTCGTAGATCTTTTCCATCAACATTGAGTCTCTCCAGCTGGTTGATCAATTCATCATGTCTTACCCGATCGAAAGCCTTGGTGTAGTCAACAAAGCATAAATACAAATCCTTATTCATCTCAATTGACCTCTCTATGATAGTTCTTACGATGTACATGGCATTAATAGTTACTTTCCCTTCCACAAATCCACACTGTTCTTCTGCTATTTCTCTTTTGATTGTATTCCTTGTCTTCATCATAATTATTCTTAACAGGATTTTTGTTACATGGCTCATCAAACTGATTGTGCGATAGAGTTCGCATTCTATAGCCCCTTTCTTCTTTGGAAGTGCAATGAAAATTGATTTTGACATATCTTTGGGGATTTTTCTTCTAGTGTCGTAAATTTCATTTAGAAAGACAGTTATTTTTTCTATGCCAAATTCCTCCAGAGCTTCAATCATCTCTGTAGTAATGTTGTCTGGTCCTGGGGCTTTTCCCGGTTTCATCTTTTTCAGTGCCGCTCTAACTTCATCTTTCATTATGGGTGGTCCTTCAAAGTTCTTTTTCATAATGTGTTCTTCGTGTCTGTCATCCTCAAAAAGGTCTTTAATGTATTCTCCCCATCTGTCTAATATTTTGTCTTCTCCATGATAAGCGTGTCATCTTTCGATTTCAAGCTACCAGTTGATGTGCATGTATTTTTTCTGTGGACAATTTCTTCAATTCGTCTGTACATACCCTGAGGATCCGTTTTGTGTCGGTCTTCCATTTCTTTGCACTTTGTTTTCAGCCAAGCTTCCTTAGCTTCATTGCACCTATTCCTGAACTCCTTGTTTATCTCCCTGTAGATCTCCTCATTTCTCTTTGCCTTCCTCCTTTCCTCCATCAAGCCCAAAATTTTATTAGTCATCCAGTTCTTTTTAGCTTTTCTATCTGCCTTAGGGATTTCTTCACAAGCTTCATTTATCGAACTTCTCAACTTTGTCCATTGTTCCTCACTGTCACCAGTATGCATACAAGTAAGATTTGTTAGCGTCCGTACTATAATAATAATAATAATTACAATATTTATATAGCGCAAAATCTCGATAAAAATCAAATCTAAGCGCTGAACATACACTTACGCACGCGCGCACACACACGCACACACACACTTACACATGGAAGAATAAAAGCAATGGAAAATTATAGAGAGCATATTATATACAAATATATATTACAATGTGATTCCCCTCCGAGTGGAGACAGGCTACAGAGGGGGGATGAGTGAGGTCAGGATTTTATGCAGAGGAGAAAAGGTGAGTTTTGAGAGCGGACTTGAAGGAGACAAAAGTAGGTTGCTGACGGACAGAGAGAGGAAGTTTGTTCCAGGAAAGTGGACCAGAAACAGAGAAGGTTCGTGGACCATAGGTATTGAGCTTGGTGCGTGGAAAGCGAAAAGTCAGAGGATCGGAGGCAGAGCGGAGGGTACGTGAGGGAACATAGATCTCAAGTAGGCTTGACAGGTAATCGGGGCTGCGTTATTGAGGCTTTTGTAGCACATGGTGTCTAGTTTGTACTGTATGCGCTTTGATACAGGGAGCCAGTGAAGTTGTGCCAGGAGAGGAGATATGTGGTCAGCTTTTTTCTTTTTGAGTACAAGGCGTGCAGCATTGTTTTGAATGCGCTGTAGGATGTGAATGGTGGAGGCAGGAAGACCAGACAGGAGTGAATTGCAATAGTCAATGCGAGACATTATGAAGGAGAGAACGAGTTTTGCAGTTGTTTCCACAGAGAGATACTTCCTGATCAAGCTTATACTACTACTACTACTACTACTATTACTACTACTCCTACTACTAACTACTACTACTATGATAATAACAACAATGATGATAATGATGATGAGGAGGAGAATGACTATGATGATGATGAGGAGGAGGATCATGATTGAATGAGGGACAAAGAGGGTGGAAGACGTAATTGCAGCGACAAAGGATATATGCATATGGAGGGCCATGATCGCCAATGCCATGTGGCAGGGCACATGAATAATGATGATAATGATAATGATGATGATGATAATATTAATAATAATAATAATAATAATGATAATAGAATAATAATGATAATAATAACAATAATAATAATAATAGTAATAATAATAATCGTAATGCAGCTGCAATATTATTGTTGTTGTTGTTGTTGTTGTTGTTGTTGTTGTCACTATTACAACCATTCAATTCATTATGAATTAGGGTGGGACGTGTATTTAATGCAAGGCTTTAGAAAACAAGAGCTGTCCAATTCTAACTTGCAATATGCCGTCTATTTCTTTTGGAAACGATAATAAATGGCTTATATGTGTATGCATTTGTTTAGGTATACATGCACGCATGTGGTGTGTGTGTGTGTGGTGTGTGTGTGTGTGGTGTGTGTGTGTGTGTGTGTGTGTGTGTGTGTGTGTGTGTGTGTGTGTGTGAGGAGAGAGAGAGAGAGAATAAGAGTAAAGTTGTTAATGTATCTTGTACAGGGAGAATGCTCGACGAACGGATAAGCGCTGCACAAATAATTATTTTCAGAGCCTTTTTCAAAACATCCAAATGTGAACCGAAAGCGGCAATGTGTAAGGCATTTATGAGGGGATGAAGAACGCGCTTGGGCCCACCACTGGCACGATGACTCCGCTGAAATCTTAGAGCAGCAATGTCATCAAGGATTGTGCCAAGCAGATGGAGTTGTGGGTCAAACACTATACGAACCTGTCCTTCCCTGAAAAAAGTGATGACTGACTCAGCTCTTGACAGTATCCCCCTCGAGCCTGTCATCAATGGGCTGGACCTACCCTCCACAGAGGAGGAACTTTGCAAGGTCAAGGACTAACTTGCTTACGGCAGGATACCAGGCAAAGACGGTATCATACCCAAGTGATTCAGTACGCAAAACTAGTGTAACTGAGTCATTTTCATAAGCTACTCTGCCAGTGCTGGGAGGAGGAATCAGTTTCCAAGACATGTGGGATGCAAACGTTGTCACGCTGTACGAGGTAAGGGGACCACAGCGACTGTATTGGTTATAGAAGCATTTCACTGCCCAGCACCCAACATCGGCAAAGCTTTTGCCCAAGTGATTCTGAAGAGGCTGCAAACACTAGCAGATCATTTCTACTCCAAGTCCCGGAGTGGCCTTCAGATGGACAGATCCACCATCAACATGATGTTCTCACTCAAACAGCTATATGCAAACAGGCTGGAGAAGGGGAAGCCTCTATTTATTGCCTTTAGAGACCTGACCAAAACCTTTGGTCTGGTTAGCAGAAAAGGTATCTTTGCATTTCTGGAAAAGATCTGATACCCATTGAAACAGCTGGATTTCGTTGCCTCTTTCCATGATGACCTGCAGAGAGTACAACGCTTTGATGGATCATGCTCAGAGCTATTGCTTATTTAAATAGGAGTGAAGCAGGACTGCAACCTCGCATGGGCACTGTTTGGGATCCTTTTCTTTCACGTGCTCTCGTACTCTCGCAGACCGTCTGATGATGGAGTGTACCTACACACTAAGTCCATTGGCAGGCTTTTCAACCTTGCACACATCAAAACAAAGACTTATGTGTGTCAGGTCTGATAATGCCACCTTGACATCTTACACACAGCCTGGTCTCCAGAGCCACTTAACTCCCAAGAATTCATCCCCATCATCAGTCTGTAGAAGACTGAGATCATTGGGGTTGGGGGTGTACGGGGGAATGTCAGCAAAGACACCAGCATTAGCACTGGCGACCACACACACCAAATGGTAAATGGATTCACTTACCTGGGATCGACAATCTCCAGCATCCTGTTCTTCAGTTCAGAGCTCAACAGGCATGATAGGATGTGCTGACGCTGCCAAGTTGTCCAGGAAAGTATGGGTAAATAACAATCTCACCTCAGCCACCAAGACTGGAGTGTACCAAGCCTGCACACTGAGAACTCTATGGCAGCGAGAACTGGACAATCTATGCACTTAAAGAGTACCACCTCAACAGCGTCTACCTAACGTGCTTGTGCAAATCCTGGGCATTTCCTGGAAAGACTGTGTACCACATAGGGACGTCCTGAGCCAGACCAGCATGCCAAGCATGTACATACACCCCGTTCACACAACGGCAGCTGCTCTGGCGTGACTATGTCCACCGCATGCAGGATGGCTGCATCACAAAAGACGTTCTGTGTGGAGAGCTTGCTATGGGATCCCAGCCCACAAGGCGCTCATGCATGTGATGTAGGGACGTTTGTAAACATGACCTTATGTCTGCGGATATCAGTGGAAACATCTGGGATGAGACAGCAGCACATCGCTGTGCCTGGTGACAGGCTATATGTACAGGCATTCCCATTTCAGAGGAGAAGTGAACAAGACTGCGGTTGGATAGAAGAGAGACAGAGAAGAAAAGCTGTGGAACTGGCAGTCTGGCCACAGCCATCAGTCTTTGTGTTTGTTAGCCGTGCCAAAGACTGCCGTTCAAGAATCAGCCTGTTCAGCCAAGCTGATGCTGTTCCACATTTCAGTGAGTCTTTCAATAGGCACATCTATTGTCTAATCTGACAGGTGAAGCCTTAAAAAATCAACAACAACAACACACAAACAAACAAACAAAATATCAAAAAACGAAAATAGTGCATGTGTGTGTTCGTGTGTGCGTACACGTGTGTGCGTACACGTGTGTGCGTACACGTGTGTGTGTGTGTGTGTGTGTGTGTGTGTGTGTGTGTGTGTGTGTGTGTGAGTGTATGTGTATGTGTGTGTGTGTGTGTGCGTGTGTGCGTGTAGTGTAGTGTGAAAGACAGATAGAGGAAGAGAGAGAGAGCAAGAGAGTGAGAGAGAGAGAAAGGGGGAGAAAGAGAGAGAAAGAGAGAGAGAGAGAAAGAGAGAGAGAGACAAAACGTGTTTTTTGATTTGCTCTCACAGGCTGACAATGTTTTAACTATTACTCAAACCATACAGGGTAAAAAGTGAGACTAGTTATCCAAACTGATTTTATATAGAAAAAAGGAGACTGGTTAACACTGAGATATCCTACACAACACAATCATTAATGGCTACAGATCCCTTTCTTCTCACCCACTACTCCCCACCATCTATCAGACCCTGGAGTCGAGGCAACCAATCCATTCCACACACTACCCCAAGGGAGCACCACGTCACTGTCTGTGATGAATGACGTAGCGATGTGATAAAAAGAAAGTCGTTCTTCCCGTCTCCCTCGTTTCCCCAATTTGTCACTGTTCTCTGCCTCATTTAGCACGGATGTTCATAGGAAAAGAGTGTACTTAATCCCAGTCTGAAGTGTTTTTGAGAGGAAGTATTAAACAAAGATGTTTTCTCTTTTACGTCGGTGTTTATAAAATGACTTTCCTTTTAATGCATTGTATATATATATCACAAATATGTAATGTTACACTCAGTGTTATGAAAGTCTTTCATCTTGACTCTCAGTTAAAAGACACGAAAAGGGACAGTAGTGATGTGATCTTAATTGATTTTAAAGAGGCATAATCTGTAATGACCCCAAAAAATGCCTGTTCTGTTAACAAATCTTTGAAGAGATGAAAGACACACCACCATACCCAGGAGTCGTTGTCAACAGTCAATGATATTATATATAAAAAAAGAAGAAAAGTTCTCAAAGATAAATATCACAACAACTAATTGGCGGAAACAGATATGGATCCACAGGAATACAGAGACACAAATGGTAATCAACACGTTTACGTGACCATAACCATCTTCATGTCCTTGCTACCAGTCTTCTCTCCAAGTTCAACCAGCTCATAAACACACCTTTGAAAGGCTCAACAACACGCCAAGGGCATTGTCTTTTCATTATTGTTACTATATCTAAGCATCCAAAGAGTCGTTTTTTTCCTGTCTTTGAAAACAGGAAACAATAACCATGAAAAAGTAGTTGCAACCAATCTGCACAACCCAGTTATGATGATTAAGTAACAATATCGAAACTAATTTGATCAACCCTTATGAGGTTAGTTTGAATAAAAAAAAAGACAAGATTGTTTGGTCTCAAATGTTAGATAAAAGAGGGTTTGATAAACAGTGAGAAAGCCTTGTCAACATGGACACTCGTAACCACAGACTTCTTTCTTCATATCTGTTATTCTCCGTCATCCATCAGACCTTTGAGTAGGAACCAATCAACCTCCCAGTAGAACCAATCAACCCCCCCCCTCCCCAAGGGAGCACCACGTCCTTATCTGTGATGAATGTCCTTGCGATGTGATAAAAGCAAAAGTCTTTCTTCCTCGTCCTCCTTCCATATCACGGGTTTTTCTTTTTCTTTTTTTTTCTTGTCTCATTTACCATGGTTACCCAGGGGAAAGTGGAGTCATTCCTGGTTTACAAAGAAAAGGTATAAGGTCATGGGACATTTTTTTTCTTTTCCTTTACTGTTTTGAAATGAATTTATGAAATTGTGACACTTTATTTTATAGTATTGTGTTAAAACGAAACGACTGTTTTTGTGCGCACTGTGTTGTATAGTATGTATTTACTTTTACCACTTGCTTAAAAATCTTATGTACTTTGTTGTTTCAGTGTCTTTTTTTTTTGGGGGGGGGGGGGGTTTCTTTGTTGTTTGCTGTTGTTGTGGCTGTTCAGAGTCTTAAACCTAATTGATTATGTGTTAATAAAGATGTTGTATGTTTTGTACTGTATACTGCCTCTTGTAATATCAGTTCATGGGTCTTTATTGAAACTGAATCACGCATGTTCATTCAAACATTTTTTTATGGGACACTTTACGACCAGGAACAAAAATGAACATGAATCCAGTATTGCTGTAAAACGCCATCTTCTTCTAAGAAAAACCTTAAGAATACGTGGGCTAAATCTGTAAATGGAAAAGACCAAAATTCTTAGTGTAGGTCAGATGAACTGAAACTTGAAATTTACAGCTCGAAATTTTGTATGCGAAAAGTTCTATGTATGCAAGTAGGTCAACATTATTGTCCACCCAATCTGTTAATTCTTTTGATCCATTGTAATAACAAAAAATAATATCTTTTACTTTTATACACTCAGTCCAGGCACTATATGTTAACGACGAGAAGAACAGTGGTGTTTGGCTTTGAGATAAAAGAAAATGATAAAAATAGTAACAGATCCTTTTGAACTCAAAGACCACAGACACGTTCTTTACTCTCCACCATCTATTAAACCTTGGTGTAGAACCAATCAACTCCAAACACATCCCAGGGGAGTACCACATCACTGTCTGTGATGAATGACGTAGTGATGTGATAAAAAGGAAATCTTTCTTCCTGTCTCCCATTGGCCCCTATTTGTCTCATTTAGCACTACTGCCACCCGGAAAAAAGAGAGGATTCGTTGATGGTCTTCTTAAGAGAGATTATTTGGAAAGGTGTCATGTATATTCTTTCTTGTTTCTGCTATTGTTGAATGACTCTTTTACTGACAAAACCTCTCTAGTTTAATACACTAGTTCTTTATCCCAAACGAATCACTTAGTTGTTTTTTTAACTGTCATTCACGTTTCAGTTGATACTTTAAAAACGATATGCCTTAAATTTCCTCAAATAAAATATAAAGTTTTTCTTGCAGGTTATTTTTTTTTCAAAAGCTTACATATCAATTAATATTTGCTTATGAAATCTCACATAACTTTCTTGAACAATAGCGCTATCCTTTGGGTGGCTTCTTCTTTTATCTGTCCGCTCATACCAGTGTGGGCGCCACGGGTAGAAGCCCCGGCAATTGTACGGATTTGTGATCTCTAAATTCTTATACCATACAGGTATGGGTGAAGATTTTTCTGATGAACATAAACATCTCACCTGTATTACATGATGGTAAGTTTTACAGGACTGACCACACGTCTTTGTCCGGTCTTTTTTACAATGGTTCAACATACACTGTTGTTCAAAAAAAACAAAACAACAACAAAAAACACTCTTACTGTTTCAAGACTCATAATAAATGGGTTCCTTGTTTAGAAATCTTGCCATTACCAACCCACAAACAATCAATTCTCCTTGAAATTCACGTTTTCATTTGGGGGTCTTAAACTATAGTTTTAAAATAAATTTATTTACCTGTTCCACTGTTTGATTTTCTGCTTGCTTGCCTATTTTATTGATTAATTGGATAGTTATTTTATTTACAGATTTATTACTCTAGTATTTACCAAAGTTTGTATTTCTGCCAAGTCATACTGTCTCAGATCAAAACTGCGCTCCATCCACTATGTCATGAGTGTCAGTGCAGTGGATATGACTGCGACATTTTTGGGTTCGAATGTCTATCAATCCAAATATCATGCGATGTTTTTTATATGTTCATTTCAATATAGACTTTATGAACATTAAAATACAGCACACACAAGACTGTTACCAAAGATTCTAAATTTTCAGTGAATATAAGTTGAGTTGATATAACTTCTTTGAAATGAATTGTACTCCAGAATAGTTTCTTTTTTGTGAATTTCATTTGTTTATTTCTTTGCTGTTCTTTGTAGTCAAGTACACCATCATACAGTGGTATGTGTGTGATGTTTATGTGAATGTATACCTATCTATCTATCTATCTATCTATCTATCTATCTATCTATCTATCTTCTTCTTCTATTATCTATTATCTATCTATCATCATCTATCAATTATCTATCTATCTATCTATGTCTCTATCTATCTATCTATCTATCTATCTACCTATCTATCTATCTATCTGTCTGTCTGTATCTATCTATCTATCTATCTATCCATCTATCATTATCTATATATCTATCTAGCTGTCTATCTATGTATCTATCTATCTTCGTCTATATCTATCTATCTATCTATCTATCATATATCTATCTATCTATCTATCTGTCTGTCTTATCTATCTATATACATTCAATCATATCTATCTATATCTATATCTACATCATCATCACTATCTTCACTCAGTGTCTGTCGCGTTTATCTATATATTTCCATATCTATTATATATCTATATCTACACACACACACACACAACACACACCAGCAAACAACCACACACACACACACACACACACACACAATATATATATATATAAAATATATATATATATATTGTGTGAGTGTGTGTGTGTGTGGTTGTGTGTGTGTGTGTGTGTGTGTGTGTGTGCGAGCGCGCGCGTGCTCTGTGTGTGTGTGTGTGTCTGTGTGACTTAAGGCATCAACGAACTAATCAACTAAACCAAACCAATATCCACCAGACACCTACCTGGTAAGTCCTCTCCCACGCTCGCTCGCGAGCATCCCTCCAATCAACACAAGAATCACTCGCCTCCCTTCTCTTCCTTGTTCCCTCCGTCCACACAGACAACATTTGCCCCGACCACTCATCTCCCCGATCACAAGGCAATAAGCGGCAATGAGCCGTGTCTGATTTCATTTCGCTTGGCTGGCTGATACTAACGACGAGGACGACGTCTCGGGCGTAATACACCAATTGTGTCCCCACATCATTTTTGCCCTGGGCACTTTTTTTTTTACCACAGACACAAGGAATAGGGGACGGATAATTTCTAGAGCAGCGAGCTGTTTGGACCAACCTGGATGAGCAATGTGTTTGAGCTTGGTATTAGATCTACATCAACAACGTGCAACATGAAAATGGCCATTTAGATTTCACTTTCACTATACCAGTACTTCAGTTTTCAAAGTCATTCTTGTATATAATGCTATTCTCTAAATTCATTTTGAATCACCGCATTTATAGATAATCAGATTGTACAGTCGAGCACAGAGAATTCAAGCTGTTTTGTTGTAGGGAACCTGCACATATTTTCCAACCACCAAAGATCTTTACATGAATTCTTCCCGGGCATTGAAGTGTCAGGGGGGGGGGGGGGGGGAGATAAAAATGAAATCAAAGTCTTGATGAGAGCAAAGAATGAC
>JAPXFY010000022.1:13314405-13326905 GCA_030674185.1 Monoplex corrugatus
GAAAGAAGAAAGAAGAAGAAGAAGAAGAAAGAAGAAGAAGAAGAAGAAGAAGAAGAAGAAGAAGAAGAAGAAGAAGAAGAAGAAGAAGAAGAAGAAGAAGAAGAAGAAGAAGAAGAAGAAGAAGAAGAAGAAGAAGAAGAAGAAGAAGAAGAAGAAGAAGAAGAAGAAGAAGAAGAAGAAGAAGAAGAAGAAGAAGAAGAAGAAGAAGAAGAAGAAGAAGAAGAAGAAGAAGAAGAAGAAGAAGAAAGAAGAAGAAGAAAGAAGAAGAAGAAGAAGAAGAAGAAGAAGAAGAAGAAGAAAGAGAGGCAGACAGAAAAACCGAATGAGAAAGTATTTCACCTTCAATTCATGTTTTTATACCCAGCCGACCACTAAGGCCTTATCAGGGCTGTCACTATGCTACTAAGAAAAGGGATGGACGCAAAACAATCGCTGCTCTAAAAATTACTTCAGTCAATAGGTAACAAAATAAAAAAAAAACATTCAGATTCAGTACAAAGATCCAACTGAAAAAATATCTTTGTTGATATCATACAAATATCAAAGAAACTGATTTCTCTAAAAGCAAACACAGACACGGAGACCTTTGATAACACTTTAAATGGCAAATTTTTTCGGGTTTTCGCAAAAATAGCGTTTACATTTACTATATAAAATAAAAAGTTGACGCCAAATATTTCATTTCCAGGGGAAAATGAAACGGAGATACGATACTGAACATATAATCGGGAAACCAGAGAATGACAGCACAAAAATATGAAATGGATCGACCATGGTGCTGGAAATTTTTCCTTTTAAACATGACTATATCTGACTTTTAAATTTGATTTTTGTAATCTTATATAGAATTTTACGAACTACCTGGGCTTTTAAAATATTTTTGCCATGTATCATGTGACCTGTTAGATAGCTGTTATTAAAATAAACCACACTGAATACCTGACGGATTAAAATGTATTATATTTCGCGGTAACAACAGTTAAAGATGACGATATGGAAACTATGTTTGGAGTTTAAAAGTCGTTCAAGAGAGTTCATCACAGGCGGACTCTTCCATATGTGCTCCACCCAAATTTGCCATCAAATATTTGGCACATTCCCCGAGCCTACGCAAAACCATATGCGATGGCGAGGTCTTCTAATGGGGCGGAAGGAAAAGGGACCTATGGCATGCTTGCAGTGTAGCTGACAACACTAGATTGATGGAGACATTAGGATGAGCAGCCAACAGGCCAGATATCAATGTTGTGGGCTGGGATTAAACTCAAGATATCAGATCTTGGTCCATGGCTCTATCAGCAGGACCAACCAGACCGCTTGGAATGGAAACTGGAAGAGAGAGAGAGAGAGAGGAGAAGAGAGAGAGAGAGAGAGAGAGAGAGAGAGACAGAGACAGAGACAGAGAGAGAGAGAGAGAGAAAGACAGACAGACAGACAGACAGACAGCAGACAGGGCAGAGAGAAGAGAGAGATAGAGAGAGAGAAACAGACAGACAGACACAAGACTGAGAGAGACAGAGACAGAGAGACACAGAGAGAGAGAAACACCTCACCACAACACACACACACACACACACACACACACACACACACACACACACACACACACAACACACACACACAGAAAGAGAGAGAAAGAAGCACTCAGTCAGTTAGAGAGAGACAGACAGACATACAGACACCACCCACCCACCCACCCCACACACACACACACACACAGAGAAAGAGAGAGAGAGAGAGAGGCAGTCAGATAGACACACACACACACACACACACACACACACACACACACACACACACACACACACTCAGAGAGACAAAGAAGCAGTCAGTGAGAGAGACAGAGACAGAGCAACAGAGAGAGACAGAGACAGAGACAGAGACAGAGAACCACGTGGACAGACAGACAGACAGCTCTAAGCTGATGATATAAGATACCCAAGGTTTTTGTCCACCCGAGTCGTCATTTCAGTATTGCACCCTTTGTATGTTTAGCTGACTGTCCTTTATACACATATCTTTTTTTTATCATGGAATAGAATTGCGGAGGGAGAGGAGCCGAATTTGTCAGATAAGCGGTCCACATTGTCAGCTTTCGTCCGCCCAGTCTGGTCTCTTGGGGTGTTTGATGAGAACATTTCGGCTTGATCATCGATACAAATTTGATTTTTAGAGGAAGACGCGGGAAGAGAAGGAGAGAGACAAAGAGAAAACGCAGGGAGAGAGAGAGAGAGGGAGAGAGAGAGAAAGAGAGAGAGAGAGAAGAGAGAGAGAGAGAGAGAGAGAGAGAGAGAGAGAGAGAGAACGACAATGACAATGACAATGACAATGACAATGACAATGATACTTTATTTTCCAACGGTAAAAGTTATTGGCTAGAAGCCATTTTTCAAACTTGCCGTTGCTATTCTATACACATGACATTTGAGAGAGAGAGAGAGAGAGAGAGAGAGAGAGAGAGAGAGAGAGAGATGGAGAGAGATGGAGAGAGAGAAAGACAGACAGACAGCTGAGAGAATAAGAGAGATACAGATGAACAGAGACACGGAAAGAAAAGGAAACAAAGAGGGACTGGATAAAATATCAGAAGAAAAACATACAGAAAGCACAGGCAGTTTGCTGGTAAAATTTTAATGTCAGTCTTTGATGAGAGAGTCTGAGATTGATCAGATATGCAGCTTTGACGTATATACATTCAGCAGCTGGACAGATGGCTAGATAGATGGATAAAAGGGAAACAAACAATACATTACTTAATCTAATGCTAGATAGATAGATAAAAAGGAAAAATACAGTACATTACTTAATCTAATGCTAGATAGATGGATAAAAGGGAAAAATACAGTACGTTACTTAATCTAATGCTAGATAGATGGATAAAAGGGAAAATACAGTACGTTACTTAATCTAATGCTAGATAGATGGATAAAAGGGAAAAATACAGTACGTTACTTAATCTAATGCTAGATAGATGGATAAAAGGGAAAAATACAGTACGTTACTTAATCTAATGCTAGATAGATGGATAAAAGGGAACAATACAGTACATTACTTAATCTAATGCTAGATAGATAGATAAAAGGGAACAATACAGTACATTACTTAATCTAATGCTAGATAGATGGATAAAAGGGAACAATACAGTACATTACTTAATCTAATGCTAGATAGATGGATAAAAGGGAAAAATTCAGTACATTACTTAATCTAATGCTAGATAGATGGATAAAAGGGAACAATACAGTACATTACTTAATCTAACAATATGTGGTAGCTGAGTTGAATTAAGTCACTGAGCCTGCACAAACCATATGCGCTGGTACAGTTCTAACGTGGAGAGACAGAAAGGGACCTTTGAAAGACTAAATTTACACCGTTAGAATGACTAAAGCATAGAAGATGAACAGGATTTATGTTGGAATATTTTTTTAATGATGGCAATTGTTTTTTTTGTAATTTAAAAGAAACAAACAAAATCATTTGGCGTTCTTGTCTTTCTCGGATGGGTGAAGGCTCTATGTTTTGCTCACACTGTGCAGACGGTATGTTGATGCACAGTCTGCATACTCCATCTACGGTGAGCGTGCATGCTGGTAGTTTTCATATTTGTGACCTCCCACCACGAAATCAGTCTTAACTAGTATTTGGGGCATTTTGAGAGAGATATATATATATCAGTATATATATCAGTATATATATATATATATATATATATACATCACTGGAAAGTATACATTCTGCTGATTATTTTGGTACTTGAATAAAGCTTGTACTAAAAAACATGTAGAAGTTATGTATGTTTAAAATCATTAAGTTGTATGACGGCCATTTTGAGAAAACGGCCTCTAAAGTTTTTGTGTGCTCTCCTACACACTTTCCTTAACTTTTTTTATTTGGTGGCTTTGACCCAGTTTGTTTCTAATTTTCGCTGTCATTATCTGAAAGTTGCACCAAAGAGCTTTCCATTAGTATATTACATGTGCAATTACTGTACAGGTTACGGTTCATAATAAGAGACAACAATAGGGTACTTTTGGTAGGAAATTGCGTTCTTTCTGATGCGATCAGTGCATTGAAATACCGATTTAAAATTGATTCATAATATTTTTTCAAGAAAAACAATTCTGTGGGGGATAGATTATAGTCTACAGAAATAGATTATAGTCTACAGAAATCAATTTTGAGAAAAAGGCAAAACACCCCAGATAGATCCTCAGTCACCTTTTCAGCTCCTATTGCTGTTCAACTGACTGCGAGTTAAGACTGATTTCGTGGTGGGAGGTCACATTTTCATGAGCCTTCAAGGTTCTTTATAACGTGCGTACCTAATGTTCTCCGTGGACACACGCACGAAAGTTATTGTTGTCATTTTTGTTTAAAGCCCGGCCGACTGCGTAGAGCCATGAAAAAGAACGACTGGCCTTACTGAAAATCGAACCGACCATCCCGCATTATCAGCAAGGTACTTTGAAAGTTACGCCGTTGAGGAAAATGGTACTGGACAAATGTTGGCGGGCCATTGTGTTTGAGAAGCAGGGTGAGGGTGAGGAGTGCTGGGAGAGAAAATGACGTTTGCTGACACCAGCTTATATAAGATGAGTTGTTGGCTGAGTGTCTGGTGACTTTTTTTCTATTTTTTATGGACCCTGAAATGTGAATTTGTTAAGTCAGTCTGGTTGTTCTCTCCCTCCATCCCTGTCTCTGTCTTTGTCTTTGTCTCTGTCTCTCTGCCTCTCTCTCTCCCACTCTCTTCCCTCTCTCTTACTGTCTCTCTCTTTTCAATCTCTCTCTGTCTCTGTCTCTGTCTCTGTCTCTCTCTCTCTCTCTCTCTCTCTCTCTCTCTTCCCTCTCTCTGTCTCTCTTCATCTTTGTTTCTCGATCTCTCTCTTTCTCTGGCTCTCTCTCTCTCTTTTGTTTTTGTTTTTCTATATATATGTCTCCTCTCTCTTTATTACTTTCCTTCTCTCCCTCCTCTCAATCTCTCTCTCTCCCTGTCTCTCTCTCTATCTCCCTCTGTCTTTGTCTCCCTGTCTCTCTTTTTCTGTCTCTGTCTGTCTCTGTCTGTCTCTGTCTGTCTTTGTCTCTGTCTGTCTGTCTCTCGCTCTCTCTCTCTCTCTCTCTCTCTCTCTCTCTCTCTCTCTCTCTCTCTCTTTCTCTACAATTGGTAACTTGATATGTGTACCACACATAATCTCACTCTTTGTCGTCCTTTCACGTCTCTTTCTCTTTCTCGCTCTCTCAACAAAACTCTCTCACACCGTATACATACACATATAATTATGTACCCGGGTGCACGCATACATTCACAAACGTGCGCTCACGCACACACGCACACTCACATTCACACTGACAAACGAACGTGCCCTTACACCTAGATCGCACACGCACGCACGCACACACACACACAACACACACACACACACACACACACACTCACACACTCACACACACACACACACACACACACACACACCACACACGCACACAGGCACACAGGCTGCAAGCACACATACCGCCCTCCACACACACATACAAAATAACGCAGACACATACGCACACAAGTACCGCCACACACGCGCACACATCGTCTAATATCACTTATAGTGAAAAGACGTTAAATCAAGCAACGAACGAACACGCGCACACACACACACACAAACACACACACATACACACACACACACACACACACACACACACACACACACACACACACACACACACACACACACACACACACACACACAACACACACATAGCATCAACACACACACACACACACACACACACACACACACACGTAGCAGGAAAACACACACACCCACACCACACACCACACCCACACACACACATGCAAAACACACACACACACAACACACACACACACACACACACAAACACACAAGCGCGCGCACGCATACACATAGATACACCTATTCATCCAACGCCGGAGCCATAGAGTCTGAATTACCAGTTCAGTTATCTCTTTGAACCCATCTCTGTCTGTCTGTCTGTCTGTCTATCTTCTATCTGTCTGTCTGTTTATCTGTCTGTCTCTGTCTGTCTGTCACCGTCTCTCTTAAATAATCCCCAAGTGCCTGTGTCTAAGCACAGGCAGACGTGCCCCTTTCCATGAGGGTGGCCTTCGTCACATAGGAACCAGAAGAACAAGAAAACCAATGTAAGCGCGTATTCAACAAAACCGGCCTTTGTCAAGCGCGAACGCACGGTCACAAACAGACCACAAACACCAAACAACGGATAATAAAAAGAGGACTAAAAACTTCCCTGCCGCCTCGTCCATGGATAAAAAGGGACCAAATCACATAGGTCTGATGATGTGGGTGGGAATGGAACTGTATTAACCTCTCACTACTCTTTCTCCTTTAGGTCAACATACCACCTACATACCCCCGGTACACTGCTCCTGGTCCCCGTCTCTAGTTCCATTTTTGAGACTGCAACTCTTCTGGTCTATTGTCTGGTTCCAAAATTATGGTGTCATTCTGTGATTCCGTCTTTTGTGCCCCACTCTGTGCTGCTGTCATCTATTACCATGCTTTGTTCTTGTGCTTTGTTGCTTTTTGTGTGTGTTATTTCTACGTCAGTTTCATCATCAGGTGCCCTGCCGCGTGGCGTTGGCGACCATGGACTTCCAACCATCTCTATCTCTCGTTGCTCCTAGCATCTCCCCCACCCTCCTCATCCCCAGCCACTCTGCAAGTCCGTCCAGCATTCTCTCCCTGAGTCTACCTGGCGCTCTCTTTCCCTCCAGCTTTCCCGTTGTGACCAGGTGCTCCAAATCCCCCTTCCTCATAAAACGGCCTATAAATATTGCTTGTCTTTTCCTAATCTTCCTTATGAGTGATCTACTTGTGTCTGCCTCCATCAATACTGTCTCGTTTGTTTTCTTTTCTTTGCTTACGTCAGTTTACTGGCTGCAAATTCTAGGACAAGTTTTTTTTTTATAATGCTATGATGATGCATGATGATGGGGGTGATAATTATGGTGCTATGGAGTTCCATTCTCGATTAAGACAGCAGGAGTTTTGTCCCATTCTAAGCCCCCATTTTCTGGTTCCCTTCTCTTGTCCCTATCCTCTGATGCTTTGCTGTAGCTTGTTGGATGGTTCCTGTAATACCCCATGGGACCAAGATCTGATATATCTCAAGTTCGATCCCAGTCCACAATGTAAAAAATATCCTGTTCTCTGTCAATGTTGATTAATGCTCCTATTGTTCTGATGGCGTCAGATTAGTGTTTCCAAGGTCTTGTTCCCTCTACCTTTCTTTTAGTTCAGGATCTTGCCAGTACAAAGGGTTCTGCACAGGTTCGAGAAGTATTCCTGTCAAATAATAGATGTCAGATTGGACTGAACGTATATGGAAATGTCTGAGTTCAATGAATCCCTCATAAATAAACTCCACACTCCAAATTCTTGTCTCGTTCACCAGTTGCTATATCACGTTTCGTCTTCCTATTTGAGTCTGCAAGAAGGAAGAGGTGACCTGATTCACTACAGGTTGGTTGATGTATCGCTAAGTTGTTATCTAAATGATTTTAGACTGATAATACACAGTTTTAGTTTCAGTTTCTCAGGATGACGTTTCCGCGACTCGGAACGAATTCCATATGCACTAACGCCACACGTGAGACTTTTAAGGCGATGCTGTTCATAATACACATACTTTGTTAACTGTGAGTCCAGTTAGAAATCTGGCAACGTGCCTATATAAAGCTCTCAATAGCAGATAAACAAATACGCTGCACATCTGTGACTATTGCAAACAGTTTGCATGCTTTTATACTGTTATTTAAGATCAACTATGAGATCCATACTGTTTTAAACATAATGTTTGAAGTACATACTATCGAAGAATGACTGTATGATGTATTTTACATTATCGTATTGTTTATGATGTGTTCATACCCCTTCAAATGGGAATTTGACCTTTTCGATTTTGATTCTGATTCTGTTTCAATTGGTCTTTTAATGTCTGTTCCATCTCTTAAGTAATCTTTGTTCGAGGAACCGAAGAAGAAAATATTAAAAAATGAAACTTAAGAAGTTAGAATGAAGGAGCATGGTAGCTGGATCAATTTGCTACTTCCTGAGATTCCTCTAAATGCTATCGGTTACTTTCCTTAGCATTATTTTGGTTATACTCGACGATGCAGCAAGACCAGTTCCATCACTAACATACCATTAGCCTCGATTCCTGATTATTACTAACTAATGACTAAACTGCCTTTCCAATCTAGTGGGATGGTTAGGTCTTTAGGTAGAGCCATGGAACCAAAATCCGATGTCTCGAGTTCAAGTCCAACTCTCAACAGAACAAAAAAAAAAACCTGGCCTGTTTGCTGCCCATCTTAATTATAATGATATTGATCAATTGTACAGTGGCTCATTTCAAAAGACCCCTAAGCTCTTCACAAAAGCAGATACACGTTGAGGAAATATGTGTCAACCTCTACTGCTATGATGCAAACAGACAACTTATAATCACGCATTGTTGAAACAAGCAACAAAAATGAATTCTGATGTCCTAATTTTATTTTCACCTTCTACCCTCCTCCCCAGTTCAAGACCTTGCCAGCACATAAGGTTTTGCGAGGCTTAAAGTGTTTGTCAAATAA
Source organism: Monoplex corrugatus (assembly GCA_030674185.1). Lineage (NCBI taxonomy): Eukaryota > Metazoa > Mollusca > Gastropoda > Littorinimorpha > Ranellidae > Monoplex > Monoplex corrugatus. The sequence goes on from JAPXFY010000022.1 coordinate 13,323,047, forward strand.
TTACAGGCAGGATTTAGTGAAGCGACAAAGGAACTGTCTAAGTTAAATGAATCCGTCTTGATTAAACTCCAAATTCCGATTCCAATCTTGCTTCGTGACAGAAAGATAGGAAAAGGAACGCACATTAACACAACAAAGGCGTAATCCAAGAGTAATGATTCCCATGTGAAAGAAGCTTCCAGTGTTTCCAGCCTCGTTTGTCAACCAGGTGAGAAGTTTCTTTTTTTCTGTCTATCTGTCTGTCTGTCTGTCGCTCTCTTTATCCGCCTCCTGTTGCGTCTTTCTCCTCAGTGTCTCCCGTTTTCTCTATCTCTCTTAATCCATCTCTCTTTCTTTCTCCATCAAGCTCGTATCAATTTTTACTCGATACTCAATAATTATGCCATTTTCGCCACACACACACACACACACACACACACACACACACACACACACACACACACACACACACACACACACACACTTACACACACAGACACACACACACACACACACACACACACACACACACATACGAATGCTACGAAGGAGAGAGAGAGAGAGAGAGAGAGAGAGAAAGAGAGAGAGAGAGAGAGACAGAGACAGAGACAGAGACAGAGACAAAGACAGAGACACAGAGAGACACAGAGAGACACAGAGACAGAGAGAGAGAGACAACAAAACCGACCGGACTAAGTTGACAAAAGCTGATAATTTACGCCAGTGATCTGACTGCCTGTGACTCTTCATTGTTTGTAGTCTGATGCACCTGTCACACGGGCGAAGACTTTTCCAAGACTTCCATAAATAGAACGGCCCCAAGTCTTAGAAAAGTTTTTTTTTTTTTTTAGTCTCGGCTCCGCTGTCACACGGGCCACGACGTTTCCAAGACTTAGAGGCACCGCCCCTTTCTTATAATCTCGCGCTGCCTGCTGGCTGTGGCGAGACGCTGGCTGGCTGTGACGCTGTATTTGGTTTTGCCAAGACCAAGTCTGAAGTCTGGAAAACTTGTGCAGGTCTTCTTCGAGTCTTGGCTCAAGTTTTGTGCTATTTCGGCGTTTCGAAACTTGGGCATATTTTGGATACATTTTTGGCCTGTTGGGGTTCCTGGGGGGTCCCTCCTTGTTTTTTGGGGTTGGGAAACTAGTGTTTGCCAATCTCGAAGATTCATGTATGACTTGTCAGGATCTCGCATGACTTTAACTTCATGTTTTGGGAATTTATTTTTTACTTTGTTGAGAAGGTATAAAAGGCCCAGTTTGAGATAGTAGCTCTGTCACTTGTTGGAGGGACATCATCATGGCTGGACCTGCTCCTCTTCTTTTGGCTATGCACCGGCACCATGTTCATCATGAACAAGCCCACCATCATCAAGGTCAAGATGAAGATCAAGACAGGCGTGGCAGGCGCAGGAGGGCCGTCTGGGTCAGGGAGATCCTGACTGAGCAGCAAAGGAGGAATCTGGGACATTACTACACCCTGCTCCACATCGACCTTCAGGATGATGCAAGCATACAGATGTTCCGGAACTATACCAGGTTCACCCCGCAGACCTTCATTGAAATTTGCAATCGGATTGAGCCCATCATCTCCAAGCAGGACACCAACATGCGACGGTCTTTGGAGCCTGGCTTCAAACTGGCTGTCACGTTGAGGTACCTGGCCACTTGGGACAGCTACATGTCCTTGAAGTATGCATTCAGGTGTGGCCACAACACCATCTCCCTCTTCATCCCTGAGGTCTGCCGGGCCATCATCCAAGTGTACCAGCAGGAAGCCTTTCCTGGAGTGTGGACTGAGGAGGGTTGGAGGGCTGTAGCATATGGTTGTCCAGGAGAGATGGAACATGCCTCACTGCATGGGGGCTCTGGATGGGAAGCACAGTCCCCTGAAGAAACCCAAGAACAGTGGGAGTGTCTACTACAACTACAAGGGATTCTTCTCGATCCCCCTGCTGGCACTGGTAGATGCAGGCTACAAGTTCCTGTGGGCGGAGCTGGGTGGCTTTGGGAGCATGTCGGATGCTCAGACCTTCTTGGAGACTGACCTCAGAGATGCCTTGGAGACCAACGACGCCAACAGGCCACCAGCATGCCCCCTCACTCAAGATCCTGAGGACACTGTCAACGTTCCATACTTCATTGTCAGTGACGATGCCTTCGCCCTCAGGGACTTCTGCCTCAAGCATTACTCCAGGAAGACTATGGACAGACGACAACTGGTCTTCAACTACAGGCTGTCAAGGGCTAGGAGGGTGGTGGAGAATGCCTTTGGCATCTTGGCTCATCGCTTCAGGATCTTCCTCAAGACTGTGGAGCTGCAACCCAGAAACTACATCCCCGTCATCAAGGCTGCCCTCGTCCTCCACAACATCGCCCTGGACAGACAGCCCATCCCCGCCCATGTTGTAGACAGAGAGGATGAAAGAGGGAACATCACCCCTGGAGCCTGGAGAGACGTTCTCGTCTGGGATGAACAACCACAGCCCCCACCTGCACGTGCTGACACTGCTGGGAAGAGGACCCGTGAGATCATGGCAGACTTCTTTGGCAGCCCTCACGGCATGGTCCCATGGCAATGGGAGAGGGCCCATGTCAACCCACCCGAACAACTGGAGCATGTCCTTGCTGCTGCCCGCTAACCACCTGCTGCTCCAAGCTATCCTGCGCCTGCTGCCTCCCCCTGAGTCTCCCTTTCCAAGGAACTCATTCTAGGCCCTTTTCAGGGCCAAAAAAACTCAAAAGACAGTTGCTTTTGTTGCATTCAATTTGTATTTGTCTTTGTGTGTCCAGGTACATTCCCAATGTCCATTCTTTAATTAGAAAGAAGTAATAATGTAGATGAAAACATAAATTATTTTCTACTTCAGCCTATACTTACATGCATCTCAAAATCACATAATAATGTGTAGTTTAACATAATATCTCTTCACAAATCGAGCGAAACAAGTTTGGGGGGTTTATGGTATTTTTATGTTTTTTAGGTATTTCCGTCAAGCATTTGATATTTTAACATAGCCATAATTACCTTAAAAAACAACACTCCAAAACGAACAAAGACAAAGAAAACAAGACAAACGAGAATAATGCTGACAAATGAACTGTCTTGTGAACAATTGTGGCCCTGAAAAGGGACGGGTGTACTCCCTCCCGCTGGTTCAGCAGTTCAGGAGGTCTGTGAAGTTCACAGTCGTGAGATCCGACAGATCCTCTGGAGGAGGCTGTGGTACACGCTTTGGAGTGCGGGTTTTGCGGGGAGACACCCTTGGCAGAGGGCGATCTGGCATGCTGGTCGCAAGAGGGCTTGCTGCTGGCCCTGATTCTGGCTGTGTCGAACCGGCCTGCTGAGTGGGAGCTTGTGGCTCTCGGCCTGAATCCGCCACATAGATTGGTCCTGCCTGAGGATACGGCGGCTGATCCGGAACGGGTATGCAAGCCGTGTGCCGCAGCATGACCTGGTAGACCTCGTCATGGAAGGCCAATCTCTGCGAAGGAGTCATGGTGGAGGTGCGCCACTCGATGTAGCCCCAGTAGTGGCTGCGTGGGTGCTCGGCTCTTTGGATGTACTTGTAGAGCTCTTGCCGCATTTGCTCACAGCAATCAGATGAAGAGGGTGTAGCTGCTGCCTTTCGGAGGGTTGAGGTGGATGCAATGCCCACGGACCTAGGTTCCCTCCAACTTGGCCCAGGCTGATCAGGGCCAAGGTCTGTATCAGGGTCCACCACCAACCTCCTCTTGCCTCCCAATGTTTGTGGGACTACTGTCTCGATATGAGTCAGCAAGAACGTCATGTGGTCCCAGATCCATTGTTGGACATGAGTCAACTTGCCGGTTCCTGACCCTGACTTTGCCTTTTGCTTCTTGGTCCTGGCAAGGATCGT
>JAPXFY010000022.1:13336905-13346905 GCA_030674185.1 Monoplex corrugatus
GTATGTATGCATGTATGTATGTATGCATGTATACATGCTGAAACCATATTAACATGCTAGTAACTTTGATATGCGATGCGAGTTTGAAGGTATTTTTGTACAGCTGAAACAGGCTGTACGGGATCACATGTATGTATATATCTGCAAACACACACACACACACAGACAACACACACACACACACACACACACACACATACACACACACACTACACACACACACACACACACACACGCGCGCGCGCGCGCACCACACACACACACACATATATATATATATATATATGTACATGCATATATATGTATATATATATGTATTATGTATATACATATGTACATGTATATATATACACCACACACACACACACACACACCCCACACACACACACACACACACACACACACACACACACATACACACACACACATACACACACAGAGGATATATATATATATATATATACATATCTATATATCTATACATATGTATGTGTGTGTGTTTATACATACACATTTTATATTACACATATATGTTGTATACATATACATATACATATGCATGTATGCGTGTATATAAACAGAAAAATACACATGTAGATATAGACATGTGTATAGATATGAGTATAACCTTACCTGTGTATCCACATGCAAAATATTGAATATGTACATTAAAGGTCCTGCAAGTCATGTGAGCTGCTGGCTTATGGAAACATGAAAACACATAACAAGCACACTCACCAAAGATGCAAACTGCCATTATACTGTGGTCAGTTCATCTAACAGCATGCACTTTCATGCTACTTGAAAAAGTCTGATTATGTGTAATATGCAGTGATCCAAACGATTTTGGAGTAATCATCATCATCAACTGCCCTGCTGCATGTGTTGGTGATCATGGCCCTCCATACAAATGTATCTTTTGTCATTACAAGCACATCTCCTACCCTCTCTCAATCCACACTGCAAGTCTGTCTAATATTTTCTCCTTTTCTACCTGTGCTTTTTCCCTCTAGCTTTCCTGTTGTGACTAGGTGCTCCAATTTCTCTTGCCTTATAAATTGTGCTATAAACAGTGTTTGTCTTGTTCTAATCTTCTTTTATTTATGTTCTCCTTGTGTCTGCATCCTTCAAGTTTGTCTTGGTTTTGTTTGGTTTTGTTTGTTTGCTTGGTTTGTTTTTTGTTTTTTGTTTGTTTCTTTGTTTGTTTGTTTGTTTTTTGCTGTCCATGGAGCTCCTAACACTCTTTTTAGAAACCACATTTCAGCTGCCTCAATATTGTTCTGACTTTGCGTGCTAATTGCCCAATTCTTTGCATCCATACAACAGTATTGGTTCTCCATAAAACTGAAGAATTCTCTTCCTGGTGTTAATTGATAAGCATTTGTTTGTAGGAACGCTTTTCATTTTCTGAGAGAATAGTGCTATACAGAAACAGTTCATAACTTATAAACACGTGTACTAGTTTATATCAAAATTGATAGTGAGATGGCCATTTCTTATGTTGTAGATGGAAACTGAATTCAATGTAACAGTTCAAAAACGTGGCTCTTCCAGCTTGACCCAAACAGCTTGGTACACAGACAAAAGTCTCATAAACCTTGTATCTGTGGTCCAAAGGAGTGCCTAGGGCAAACATGATGTGAGAACGCGTCTGATGTGATACACCGAGACGTCGTCCTCGTCGTTAACATCAGCCAAGCGAAATAAATCAGACACGGCTCATTGCCGCTTATTGCCTTGTGATCGGGGAGATGAGTGGTCGGGGCAAATGTTGTCTGTGTGGACGGAGGGAACAAGGCAAGAGAAAGGAGGCGAACGATTCCTGTGTTAATTAAAGGGTGGTCGCCAGCGAGCGAGGGCTTGGCCTAGGTAGGTGTCTGGTGGACATTGGTTTGGTGTCGCTGATTAGCTTGTTGATGCCTGTAAGTTACACACACACACACACACACACACACACACACACACACACACACACACACACACACACACACACACATACACACACACATTCACACACACATGCACGCACGCATACACACACATGTGCATACACACACACACACACACACACACACACACACTCACACACACAAACACAAAAGTAACACACCCCCTTTATAAACAACCAAAGCAACCATCAATTATCAAAGACTGTGAAATCCAACTCAGCATAAGATAACCCACCAAATGAAACCTTTCTCTTTTGATGGTATTAAATATTACCTGATCTGCTATAACATAACAATGATACCATCTATAAAGTCTCTCATTGACGACAGTATGTGCCTGGTCACAAAGCTAGACTATACAAGTTTGATTGTTGATATAAAACATTACATCACAAATAAAGCACTAAATCACAAACTATATAAGATTTTATAAGCAAAACAGGTATTTCATGATAACAGATAGAGACAGAAAGGAAAAGATGGCTTATTTACTGGTAACCTCTATTGAAAACACCAGCAACAAATCATTTTTCTTCCTAGTGACAGCAGTGCTAAATGAGGCAGAAAACGGTGACAAATAGGGGAAGCTGGGGAGACGGGCAGAAAGGCTTCCTTTTCATCACATCACTTCGTCATTCTTCATAGACAGAGACATGGTTTCCCTTGGGATGTGTGTGGAACTGATTGATTCTACTCCAAGGTGCGATGGATGGAGGAGGAGAGTAATGGCTGTGAGGAAAGGTGTCTGTGGTCTTAATCATTTGTGTTCGGAAGGCTCTCTTATTACTTTTATCGTCTTCTTTTTTTTCTAAAAACCAAACATGACAATTATTCTTCCCGTTAAAATATGGTGTGTGAGGCAAATTTAGAATGTTTAATTATGTTACTTTGGTCATGACAATAGACCACAGCCACTTGCAGATTGTGTAGGATATAATGTTGGCTTTCTCACATACATAGCGTTCCTCTTATATGAATTTAAAGCACTCAATTTATAGGTTCAGTTCACTTTACTTGCTATATTCATTTTAGTATCTCCCATTTGCATATTTAGCCTGTGTTTTTCTAAGATACTTTCTTTGGCAGAGAAAGTGTAAAGTAAGCAGCAGAAGAAGAAAGCATTTTATATAAATGGTGAATTCATATTCATTTTTGTTCCTGGTTATAAAGTGTACTTTTGATTATAAAAATTGCATTGAATACAAGTGTGTGACTCAGTGTTAATCAAGATCCATGAACTCAAATTTGAAGTTGTTAAAAACATACCTACAAAAGACAGCACACCGTGTAAACAAACAATCAGTTATACTCAAGATGCTGAGCAACAAAAACAACAGCAGCAAAAAGGACCCACCAAATAGACACCAAAACAGCAAAGTACACACATCAGATTTTATAGGCAAATGGCAAGTAAATGCATACTATCCAAAACTGTATGTAAACAAGTGACACGTTCAGGGTAAGACATTAGATAGAAATAAACGATGTACAATTTAATGACCACACGATTATTTCAAAATAGAACAGAAAAAAACCCACAAATTAACCCTTTTACCTAATACACTTTCTCTGTGAAAACCAGCATTGTATCCATTCTTTTTTTCATGGACAGCAGTTCTAAAAGAGGCTAAGAACTGTGGCAAATAAGGGAAATTAGAGAGATAGGAAGAAAAAAGTTCTTTCTAATCACATCACTACGTCATTCATCACAGACAGGAATTGGGTGCTCCCTTGGAGTGGGAAAGGCGAGAAGGGTGGGTCGGTTACTGATTCTACTCAAAGGTTTGATGGATGGTGAATAGTAATGGTGTGAAGAAAGAAGTCTGTGGTCATCCGTGGTTGTGTTCAGAGGGCTCCCTCACTGCATACCAAGCACTCTTAATCTAAAACATACAACTAACCAAGTTCAAGTTCATTTTGCTTATAGCCAGCCATCTGCTAGAGCCATATCAGTGCTAACACCACGTCAAAAACGACAACCGGGTTAAGATAAAAGACAAGAGTTAAAACCCATGCTCATCATTAACCTTGCAAGTCGCAATTCTTCTAATTTCTAACACAACCTTGTTCAAGATTATCTGATACAGATTAATCAGATTAATCTAGACATTGTTGATTAACCATTATAATTGCGAAATGTGGATGAGTTGCTGTTTAACTAGACTAATCTAGACATTGTTGATTAACCATTATACTTGTGAAATGTGGATGGGTTGATGTTTAGCTACTTTCGTTGGTTATTGTTTCATGTTTTCACTTAGTAAAAGAGAGTCTGAATGCTTGGGATAGAAACGATAATGACAAGACATCAGTTTTAATGGCGTGTTAATGATCTGGTTTAAACTTGGAAAGAATAGTAGTGACCAGGACATGACATTGGCTGTATTCAGTTACAACCTGCTAATGACCTCTTTGTGTCTCTGTATTCCTGTGGGACCATATCTGTTACTGTCTGCCAGTAGCTGTGCTATTTGTCTTTGACAGCTTTCTCCTTTCACAGTGTTTCTGACGATTGATATAGTCTCTTGGGTAGGATAGTATGTCTATTTTCTCTTCAAAGTTTTGTTAAGAGAGCACGCACACTTTTGGATAATGACAGGTTTTGCTACTTTAATTAAGATCACACCATCACGGTGTTTTTTTCATGCTATGTTATTTAACCAAGAATCACGATTAAGAATTTACATAATGCTAAACTTAATGTTTCTATATGTGATATATAATGTGCTTACGTGATGCTGAAGTTAATGTTTCTACATGTGACAATATAATGTATGACATGTAAAATCATTTTACAAACAGTAAGGTGAAACAGAAGAAATTCTTCAATTAATATTCTTACTAAAAACAAACTATACCAGGATGGGCTCCATTCTTTTCCTGTAGACATCAGTGCTAAACGAGGCAGAGAACTGTGACAGATAGGGGAAGCAAGGGAGACGGGAAGAAAGACTTCCTTTTATCACCTCACAACGTCATTCATCACAGACAGTGACGTGGTGCTCCCTTGGGACGTGTGTGGAATTGATTGGTTCTACTCCAAGGTCTGATGGATGGTGGAGAGTAATGACTGTGAGGAAAGGGATATGTGATCACGAATGCTTGTGTTAAGAAGGATCTCTCATCGTTTTTTTTTCTGGTCTCCGTTTTCTACAACGTAATTATTCTGGATAACTAATTTCAATTTTCGCTATATATGGTTTACGTTTGAATCTGTCCATTGGGCCCATGGTAACAACTGTGAGACTGTGTAAAATATATGTGACCTCCCACCACGAAATCAGTCTTAACTCACAGACAGTCGAACAGCACTAGGATCTGAAAAGGTGACTGAGGGTCTATCTGGGGTGTTTTGACTTTTTCTCAAACTTGATTTCTGTAGACTATAATCTATCCCATACAGAATTTTTTTTCTTGAAAAAAATATTATTTATCAATTTAAAATGATATTTTGATGCGCTGATCGCAGCAGAAAGAACGCAATTTCCTACCAAAAGTACCTATTTTTGTCTCTTAGTATGAACTGTAACCTGTACAGTACTCCCACGTGTGTAATATACTGACAGAAAGCTCTTTGGTGCACCTTTCAGATAATGACAGATAAAAGTAGACACAAACTGGGTCAAAGCCACCAAAGAAATAAATTTAAGGAAAATGTGTAGCAGAGTACATACAAATTTTAGAGGCTGTTTTCTCGAGATGGCCATCGTGCAACTTAATGACTTTCAACATAAATAACTTCTACATGTTTTTGAGTACAAGCTTTATTCAAGTACCAAAATAATCAGCAGAAAGTACACTTTCCAGTGATATGTATATCTCAAAATGCCCAAAATGCTAGTTAAGACTGATTTCATGCTGGCAGATCACATATGTTGAATTCTGTGGAATGTGAGTTGAATTCTGTGGAATATATGTTGAATTCTGTGGAATATCTGCTAAATTACGCCACTGATTCTTTGTGTTTTCATAATAATAATAATTACAATATTTATATAGCGCAAAATCTTGATAAAATCAAATCTAAGCGCTGAGCCATCCATGTTCTATGTCAGCATTTTCTTTTTTCTTTTTTGTGTGTGTTTTGTTTTTCTTTCGTGTTTTTGTACCCTGCTGAGGACTCAAAGGTTGAAAGCAGTAAAGTTTTTGTTTTGTTCTGTTTTGTTTTGTTTTGTTTTGTTTTGTTTTGTTTGGCTTGTTTCTGTGTTTGTGTTAACCGTGTTCCAGTCCTGAGATACATTTATTGCCTTGCCTTTTCATACCAATTTTTTTCATCTTACCTGCAGTCACTCATCTTCTCGTTAATGAGTTAACTTTTCACATTCCTTTGAATATTACGACTCTCCACCCTTTCCAACATGAAATAAGCAACGTTACTTTTTTCCGTCCGCAAACCCACTCTGCCATACCCATAGTCTCTCCTACCCACGCTCACACAGGTTACTTACAACTACACGTAAAGAGATGGGTAACTGACAAAGTAAATCAGCCAGCCATGATGCAGGCCTGCCATGGGGAGAAGCCATCTTCATCAGACAGCCAGTACCATGGGGATGTTTGCCCAGTCACTTCTGATAAAACTGCCAGACAGGGCCACCTGAAAATCATTCCCTAAAGGGGGATTACAAGAGCTTCAACAGAGTATGATGCCAGTGCGTGGGAAGTTTGTTCCCCCCTTGTTCGGAATTTAGTAATGTTGTTCTCTGTTAGCTTTAGGTGTTATTTTCGTTACCAGACTAGTCGGTCTGTGCGTCTGATGATAGGGAGAGTAACTGGTTATGTTGGACTAGACTGACTTTGTGTGAATGTGTAAGATAGTCTATGTGCGTATGTATGTGTATGTATGTATGTGTGTGCGTGTACATGTGTGTGTATGTGTGTGTCAGTGTGTGTGTGTGTGTGTGTGTGTGTGTGTGTGTGTGTGTGTGTGTGTGTGTGTAAAAGGTAAAGATGAGCAGAAAGAAAAAAATAGTAGAAAAGATGAGCTCAAATAGTGTAATGATCCTCAAAAAAAGCTTTTATTGAGGGAGGGCGGTGGGCTTTCAGGTCTAGTAGACAACATTAGTTGCTTAATTGATTTTACCATTCTTATTGGCACGTCCACACACTCACACACACTCAGACATGAACACACACACACACACACACACACACACACACACACACACACACAAACACACACACACACACACACACACACACACACACACATACGCACAACACACACGGATAGCCATACTCACATGCACAAAGTTTTTTTTTTACCCACGCTCACACAGACTACCGCCAACTACACGTAAAGAGATGGGTAACTGACAAAGTAAATCAGCCGGCCATGATGCAGGCCTGCCATGGGGAGAAGCCATCTTCATCAGATGGCCAGTACCATGGGGATGTTTGCCCAGTCACTTCTGATAAAACTGCCAGACAGGGCCACCTGAAAATCATTCCCTAAAGGGGATTACAAGAGCTTCAACAGAGTATGATACCAGTGCGTGGGAAGTTTGTACCCCCCTTGTTCGGAATTTAGTAATGTTGTTCTCTGTTAGCTTTAGGTGTTATTTTCGTTACCAGACTAGTCGGTCTGTGCGTCTGATGATAGGGAGAGTAACGGGGTATGTTGGACTAGACTGACATTGTGTGAATGTGTAAGATAGTCTATGTGCGTATGTATGTGTATGTATGTATGTGTGTGCGTGTACATGTGTGTGTGTATGTGTGTGTCAGTGTGTGTGTGTGTGTGTGTGTGTGTGTGTGTGTGTGTGTGTGTGTGTGTGTAAAAGGTAAAGATGAGCAGAAAGAAAAAAATAGTAGAAAAGATGAGCTCAAATAGTGTAATGATCCTCAAAAAAAGCTTTTATTGAGGGAGGGCGGTGGGCTTTCAGGTCTAGTAGACAACATTAGTTGCTTAATTGATTTTACCATTCTTATTGGCACGTCCACACACTCACACACACTCAGACATGAACACACACACACACACACACACACACACAAACACACACACACACACACACACACACACACACATACGCACACACACACGGATAGCCATACTCACATGCACAAAGTTTTTTTTTTACCCACGCTCACACAGACTACCGCCAACTACACGTAAAGAGATGGGTAACTGACAAAGTAAATCAGCCGGCCATGATGCAGGCCTGCCATGGGGAGAAGCCATCTTCATCAGATGGCCAGTACCATGGGGATGTTTGCCCAGTCACTTCTGATAAAACTGCCAGACAGGGCCACCTGAAAATCATTCCCTAAAGGGGATTACAAGAGCTTCAACAGAGTATGATACCAGTGCGTGGGAAGTTTGTACCCCCCTTGTTCGGAATTTAGTAATGTTGTTCTCTGTTAGCTTTAGGTGTTATTTTCGTTACCAGACTAGTCGGTCTGTGCGTCTGATGATAGGGAGAGTAACTGGGTATGTTGGACTAGACTGACATTGTGTGAATGTGTAAGATAGTCTATGTGCGTATGTATGTGTATGTATGTATGTGTGTGCTGTGTACATGTGTGTGTGTATGTGTGTGTCAGTGTGTGTGTGTGTGGTTGTGTGTGTGTGTGTGTGTGTGTGTGTGTGTGTGTGTGTGTGTGTGTAAAAGGTAAAGATGAGCAGAAAGAAAAAAAATAGTAGAAAAGATGAGCTCAAATAGTGTAATGATCCTCAAAAAAAGCTTTTATTGAGGGAGGGGGTGGGCTTTCAGGTCTAGTAGACAACATTAGTTACTTAATTGATTTTACCATTCTTATTGGCACGTCCACACACTCACACACACTCAGACATGAACACACACACACACACACACACACACACACACAAACACACACACACACACACACACACACACACACATACGCACACACACACACGGATAGCCATACTCACAAAGTTTTTTTTTACCCACGCTCACACAGACTACTTACAACTACACGTAAAAAGATGGGTAACTGACAAAGTAAATCAGCCGGCCATGATGCAGGCCTGCCATGTGGAGAAGCCATCTTCATCAGACAGCCAGTACCATGGGGATGTTTGCCCAGTCACTTCTGATAAAACTGCCAGACAGGGCCACCTGAAAATCATTCCCTAAAGGGGGGTTACAAGAGCTTCAACAGAGTATGATACCAGTGCGTGGGAAGTTTGTACCCCCCTTGTTCGGAATTTAGTAATGTTTCTCTGTTAGCTTTAGGTGTTATTTTCGTTACCAGACTCGTCGGTCTGTGCGTCTGATGATAGGGAAAGTAACTGGGTATGTTGGACTAGACTGACTTTGTGTGAATGAGTGAGTGAGTCTATGTGCGTATGTATGTGTAGTATGTATGTGGTGCTGTACATGTGTGTGTATGTGTGTGTGTGTGTCATGTGTGTGTGAGTGTGTGTGTGTGTGTGAGTGTGTGTGTGTGTGTGTTGTGTGTTGTGTGATTGTGTATGTGTGTGTGAATGTGTGTGTGTATCATATGTATGTGTGTGTGTGTGTTTGTGTGTGTGTGTGTGTGTGTGTGTGTGTGTGTGTGTGTGTGTGGCGTGTACGTGTGAGTGTACGTGCTCGCGCGCGCGCTTGTGTGTGTGTGTGTGTGTGTGTGTGTGTGTGTGTGTGTGTGAAAAAGGTAATAGATGAGCAGAAAGCAAAAAAAATAGCAGAAAAGATAGCCAAATAGTGTAATGATCCTCAAAAAAAAAGCATTTATTGTGGAGGTGGGGGGGACTTTTAGGTCTAGTAGACAACACTAGTTGCTTAACTTATTTTACCATTCTTATGCACGTCCAGGTACTCACACACACTCAGACATGAACATGCATGCCACACACACACACCACACACACACACACACACACAACACACTCACTCACTCACTGATACACACATGCATACACACACACATACACACACACACACGCACACCACCACTACAAAACATTTAATGCCAGATCAGCATTAAAGTTTTGCTAACGTATTAGAAACATGTATACCTCAATGTGAAAATGTCTAAGTGATAAATTAAACTCGAAAAACATGTTTTATACTTTTTAAAATGCA
>JAPXFY010000022.1:13351905-13356905 GCA_030674185.1 Monoplex corrugatus
TGATATAAGTGTTTGTCATTCATATACTGCAGAAGCATAAACAGACATAGCCTGCTGTAGTCAGGTCCCCTTGATGAACAATCTGCAAGTGGACTTGCACTATCTAGCTACAATCTGTCCAGTCCAAGGGACTAATATGATCTTCTATTTTTCGTTCGATGTATTAAGTTGTTTGGTTTGCATTATCTACCTGAAAAATCTGTCCAGTCCAAGGGATATTGAAAATCCTCTTTTTTCATTCTATGTACGAAGTTGTTTGGTTGATTGATTAATATTATTTTGTTTTGTTTTTCCCTTTTAAGACATGTTGGTGGTTCATCAAGATGAAATGTACCAGCCATGAACTGAGACAGATCGCGGGATGAGAGAACGTTGGTTGGAGCAGAGGTCTCGGGGGTGGGGGGTTGGGTGGTGGTGGTGGTGGAAGAAGGAAGCACGGACACGACCTTGGTTATGTTCACCGGTTAAACACTTTTTTTGAGACTTTATATTCCTGAGGGTCCAGATCTGTTTCTGTGTGTCTGTCGTTTTAACTCCGGTTTCTGACAGCTCTTTCTCTTTTATGGTTCCTGTAACTGTTGGCATAAAAGGAGGAAGAGTGAAAGAGACCTTGACCTTGTATGGCACTTCACGAAATCAGACTTTCTATGGGAGAATGAAAGAGACCTTGACCTCACATGGCATTTCACGAAATCAGCCTTTCTATGGGAGAATGAAAGAGACCTTGACCTCACATGGCATTTCACGAAATCAGCTTTTCTATGAGAGAATGAAAGAGACCTTGACCTCACATGGCATTTCACGACATCAGCCTTTCTATGGGAGAATGAAAGAGACCTTGACCTCACATGGCATTTCACGAAATCAGCCTTTCTGTGGCAGAATGAAAGAGACCTTGACCTCACATGGCATTTCACGACATCAGCATTTCTATATCGCTGCTGACCGATCAACTCTGTCCCTCTGATACCGATGATTGTATTAGCAGAGAGACAAAAGCAACAAGAAGACTGACCGTCAGAAACGGTCTCCTGAGTATCGTGGTACGTGCCCAGTCTCTCCAAACAGTTGGAAGCAGACCAGATGTATTCTGGACTGATGAGGCGGTCACTGCATTACAATCACTTTTGATTTTGATGATGGTGACCATCGTGATGAGGAGGAGGATGGTGATGATGGTGGTGGTGATGATGATGATGATGATGATGGTGGTGGTGGTGGTGGTGGTGGTGATGATGTTGGTGATGATAAAATATTTTTGATGATAATACCGACAGAAGTAATAACAAGAAGAACAAGAACAACAAGAACAACAATAGTTATAAAATAAACAACAATAACAACAGCAGCAACAACAACAACAGCAACAACAATAAAATGATAATGATAACAATAATAATTATAATTATAATAGTGATGATGATGAGAAGAATGATAATAATAATGACAATAATAATAACGATGATGATGAGAATGATAGTGATAATAACAATGATAATTATTATTATTATTATTATTATTATTGTAATGATAATAATAATAATAGTAATAATAACAACAACAACAATCATTATCATCATCATCATCATCATCATCGTCATCATCATCATCATACTTGTATAGCACAAATATTCCATATAAAGGTATGCTCGTTGCACTTCACATAGCAAAAAAAAAAAAAAAAAAATACACTGGATCAGTTGGCATGTATATGACTATATAAATGCAGTAAAAGTACAGTTGGACATGCATAAACGTAGCATAAACATGCTTCATCAAAGATAACAACAGGTCATAACATAAAAAAATAGAAAAAGTAATGGTGACATTAGTCCACAAAGAATGTACAGAAAGAAAATTGTGTAAATCTTGTGATAAATGCAGTCCAGCACGCGCCCCCTACACACACGCTCGTACACACACACACACACACACACACACACACACACACACACACACACACACACACACACACACACACACACATACACACACACAATATATATATATATATATTATAGATATACATACACATACATACACACACACACGCACATACATACATACATACACACACGCACACACATACATACATACATATACAATTTAATACAGTATGAATAGAGGTCCTCACGATTAAGCACAGGTAATATGAACTCAGAACTAGGTAATAGTCCCACTAGTACAAAGAGTGTAACAGGAAGAACAAATGTATAGTATTAATATAATGTGATGAGTACAAGTCTTTTATTCCGTGGATCATCAACCAGAATGGCGTATCTCAATATAAGTAACAAAAAATGTAGATGCACCATTCTGGTCGGAAACCACTGAAATACAAACACGCACATGAAAACACGCAAATGCACTTTCACACAGACACACACTTGCACACAGACACACACGTACACACAAACACAGACGCAGACACAGACAGACACAGACACGCACACACAAAAACAGACACAACACAGAGAGACACAGAGGCACATAGACACACACAGGCACACACAGACACATACAAAGACAGAGATACAGACACAGACACACACACACAGACACACACACAGACACACACACAGGCAGACAGACAGACACACAGACACACAGACACACAGACACACACACACACACACACACACACTAAAAGAGACTAATGCATCGCTGCACCCTTTCCTGGCAAATGCACAATGTACCCCAATGCACTCATCCCTCACACAGACACACACACAAACATATATACAAACACACACACACACACACACAAGACACGCACACACACAAACAGACACACACACAGAGGCACACACAGACACACACAGACACATACAAAGACAGAGATACAGACACAGACACAGACACACACACACAGACACACACAGACACACACACACACACACACACACACACACACACACACACACACACACACACACACACACACACAAATGACAAAGCTGCAACACGATTGAATCTAGAAAAAACACAACCATGAAGGTATGTAATTTGTGGACACGTCTTTAAAGATATACATGTACGTTTTGACATGTGTGTATGTGTATGTATGTGTGTGTGTGTGTGTGTGGTGTGTGTGTGTGTGTGTGTGTGTGTGTGTGTGTTGTGTGTGCATGTGTGCGTGTGGTGTGTGTGTTCATGCGTGTGTGTGTGTGTTTTCAAGATAGGTATACGACTGTTTTCTTATGAATACAATGACAGGGATTTTCATGTTGTTGGGCCAGAAACTTAGGAAGTCTTGTCACAAGTAGTTAGAAAGAATCGACGTATGAGAGAAGCTCCTTTTGACCCAAGAGCATTGGAAAGTTTGTAAGGCAGAAGACTTCTGACAGATAAGTTGGCCTATTATTTGATATTAGACATAGGAGGCACCATGTGACGAATTTATACTAAATCCCTGCTTTGATTGGAAGCCAATGTACTTTTCGCAAATGTGCTTTTGCACTGAACTATTTCCACTCCCATAGGACAAGTCAAACTGGAATGTTTTCGATTTTCTGGAGTTTTGATAGCATGCCAGAAGAAAGCCCAATTATGAGAAAGAGAGACAGAGAGAGAGACAGACAGACAGACAGACAGAGAGAGACAGACAAACAGACAGAGAGAGACAGACAGACAGACAGAGAGAGACAGAGAGAGAGAGAGAGAATTAGTTACAATAGTATGGTTTAGATAGGATGGAAGCCACACACAGCTTGTTACAGTATGAGCAGAAATAAGTCAGCGGAAGGATATTTCTTCTTTTTCGAAGTTGTTGATGTAAGATTTTGCACAAGTAGTTAATATAAGCGTTCATGGACATGGATTCATCTAGAAACACACCAAGATTCTTTGCAGATTTCCTGAAGGTAACAGTACAATCTACGACAACCAGTCTTCAACATAACTTTTTTTCTCGATTTGATTTTGTAATTATGTAAATGAGTTCTATTTTTCTGATTAGTTATTTTAGTTTGTTTGTTTTCATCCAGACAGATATGTTCTCAATGGTGGTTATGACTTCTCTTACGGTGCTTGAGTAGACACTGAGTAAGTATGTCTCTAGGGAAAACAGATGAAAATACAAAGTAGTTGCGTAAAGCCTGAATGCTTGAATAATTGCACGCCAAACATACTCATGCATCACCAGGCTATAACATACTGAAGTCAAGGCATTTCATAAATAGTGAGTCAAAAAAGAAAACAAATCGCAAAAGATTTGATACCCAATGTGCTCAAGAACCAGCAACAAAGCTCTTATGTTCACCGTGGACAGCAGTGCTAAATGAGATCCAAAACAAGTGCGACTGCCCGCGCCCGAGCAAACAGGAACCGGAAGAACAAGAAAACCAACGGAAGCGCGTTCCATTTGGTCCCTTTTTATCCATTGCACGAGGCGGCAGGGAAGTTTTTAGTCCTCTTTCTATTATCCGTTGTTTGATGTTTGTGGTCTGTTTGTGACCGTGCATTCGCGCTTGACAAAGGCCGGTTGGCCGAAAATTTGCGCTTGTCTTGTCTTGTTGTGTTGAATACGCGCTTGAGTTAGTGCTAAATGAGGCAGAGAACTGTGACAAATGAGGGAAGCTAGGGAGATGGGAAGAAAGACTTCCTTTTTATCACATCACTACGTCATTTATCACAGACAGTGACATGGTACTCCCTTGGGCTGTGTGTGAAAATGGGAAGAAAGATTTCCTTTTTGACACATCACTACGTCATTTATCACAGACAGTGACGTGGTACTCCCTTGGGTTGTGTGTGAAAATGGGAAGAAAGACTTCCTTTTTGACACATCACTGCGTCATTTATCACAGACAGTGACGTGGTACTCCCTTGGGCTGTGTGTGGAATTGATTGGTTCTTCTCCAGGTTGTGATGGATGATAGAAAGTAACGGGTCAGGGGAAAGCGATCTGTGATTATGAGCGTATCTTCTGAGGAGGTATCTCAGTGTCCTTTATCCATTGTTTTTTTTCTGAAACAAAATCAAGACAGACAATTAATCTT
>JAPXFY010000022.1:13359405-13369405 GCA_030674185.1 Monoplex corrugatus
AAGCACTGTTGAGCCCTAAAAAAGTTACGTGCTGGGAAAGTTAACGGATGATGTTAGATTGGGAGAACAAAAATTACTAGATTTGATATTTACTCTTTTATGACTAGGGGGAGGAGAGGGGAGGAGGGACCTGGTGCAGAAAAGTAATCGTCTCATCAGTTTTAGAAATTCTTTTCTGAACCGCTTGCCTGTCAGGCAATATAGATAAAAGTTCATGGAGTAATTCAGATAGTCAGCACACACAGTGATCTCCTCGATAACGTAAAATGCTGTTGGACGTTCTGCACCTTCATTTCTACCAAGCAGTGGATAGATCAGCCTCCAGGTATCACGAGGAAGCGTCAAGACAATGAAGAAGACAGATACAGAAAGGATTGTGAGGGTGATGGAGTTCACTGTCCTCCCCCTCTCATGTTGTTGCCTGTTTGAGGTGGCAAACTGGCCATTGGCTTCCTTCACTGATGTTCTTAAGCTGACCACAAGCACGATGTTACTGATCATCAGACACACAAAAGGCAGGAAAGAAGACAAGGTAAGGTCGATTACGGGCCACACAGAAGACATAAACTTCAAATAATATTCTTTGACTGTACACATTCCATCTACAATTTCAAGTCCGTGGAGAAAGTGAGAGCAAGTCAGGCATAGAAAAATGACGATGCTGGCAATGATGCTCCAGGACGTCTTTGCTGTACACACCATGTTCACACGGTGCGGCCACACCACAGACAGGGCTCTGTGTGTCACCATCACCACCACGAGCCAAGCAGAACAACTAGCGACTACGTTTACGATGAAAACACCAGCCTTACACAAAACATCGTGAAAGCCATGTGCATCGAACCCCGTGATTAGAAACACACAGAATGCAAATGGCGCTGTGATGATAAAACAGAGGTCAGACACAGCCAGACATAGCAGATAACGGTCCATGGAGGAAGGACTGGATTTAAGTCGATGAACAATGAGGATGATCATCGCGTTGCCGAACACACCCAGGATAACTGTAAAGCTCACACATATGGGAAAGATCAATGAGTTGGTTTGAAACACCGAGTCCACGTCAGTGGTGTTTTCTGAGGATGAAGACTCACCTCTTGTGAAGCTGGACATAGTCGTAGTGAAGTGTGTTACATTTCTTTTGTCCATGGTTCTGGACAGAAACCAGCTGTGTCTTTATAAAACCAAAGCTCGGGGGGACACTTGACAACACTGTGATGACTGTTTCTAGAACGAAAGATGTCTGTATATGAAAATGATTGCATTGCATAATTGATTAATCCAAATGCGCATTGTGAGATATTTTTTTTTTTACTGAAGGAATCAATGATGGCTTAATGCCAGAACCCATTAACCACAAGATAGTCACTAGAAATAAATTCCATCGGTGATTTGAAATATACTAACAGTTTATGATTGAAAATGATTAACATCGTTACAGTTAACATAAAAAGTAAGTTCTTTTAAAAGTTGAAATAAACAAGCAAGTAAAAAACAGAAGAAAAAAACAACACAAAAGAGATGGCAATACTTGACACACATTTATGATCTAATGGTATCATAGGACTGATGTGGGCGAGCATACATCAGTGATTTGAAATATGCTAACAGTTCATGATTGAAAACGATTAACATCGTTACAGTTAACATAAAAATTGATTTTTTTACAGTTTACATAAAAATTGATTTTTTAAAGCTGAAATAAACAAGCAAGTAAAAAATAGAAGAAAAAAAAAACACAAAAGAGATGGCAATACTTGATGCACCAGCACGTACACGCTGCTGAAACAAAGACGTATGCGCTGGAAAGATCAATGAGTTGGTTTGAAACACTGAGTCCACGTCAGTGGTGTTTTCTGAGGATGAAGACTCACCTCTTGTGATGCTGGACATAGTCATAGTGACGGACGGATCCCTAAAGACCTCCTCTACGGAGAACCTGTGCAGGGAAAACGTCCCACAGGCAGACCACAGCTGCGATTCAAAGATGTATGCAAGAGGGACCTAAAAGCCTTGAACATCGACCAGAACAACTGGGAAGCAACAGCCCTCGAACGGTCAGCCTGGAGACAGACTGTGCAGAAAGGTCTCTCCAAGTTCGAAGAGACACTCGCTCAGCAGCACGAGGAAAAGAGAATGAGAAGAAAGGCTGCAGCCCAGGCAGACAGACCAGCGTCAGACTTCATCTGTGCCCTCTGCCACAGGGACTGTCATTCCCGCGTCGGACTGGCCAGCCACACCCGACGCTGTATCAGAATAAACACCAAGAACGCAACTCCATAGTCTTCCGAGACTGAATGATGCCTATATACATTTGACACGCAGTTATGATGTAATGGTATCAGAGGGCTGATGTGTGCGAACCTACTACTGTCACATTTTATGTCCAATTTATTCATTACTCATTTGACAGGCCCGTCAGTGAAGTGGGTAAAATATCAGACTTTCAATCTTGCCTGGCTATCTTCTGCTTGGTGGATGAAAAGTGGGGATTTTTCTGACCTCCCAGGTCAACGTGTGTGCGAACTTGTTAATGACTAAACCCCTTTCTTGTGTACATGCATACACTTTCAGTTTCAATTTCTCAAGAACACGTATCCGCGCTCGGAATGAATTTCATATGCACTAACGTCACAGATGCCATGTGATGGAGAAGATCCAGAATGATCACGGCATAAGCCCCAGGCCTGCGCATAAACCCACGACCTGGCCAGGTCCTGAGGTCCTACCTAGAAAATTCCATGACCCTGGAGTCGTATGGGAGTGAGGTGGCAGAGACCTCAACTTTTCCCGGGGCCAGCACCACGAAGGCGGCGCCCATTCCTTCTACCTCGATTCAAATTCATATTCACATTTTTCCAAGACTTCAGAAAGGCAAGAAGGCTAATTGGTCTTCAAGGAGTGGAACCTGGGAAATCAACCTATCTCTCCAATGTTTAATACCAAGGCAGCCGGACAGTGCCCTGCTCTTTACGATTTTCAACTGCCGTGGGATCTTTAACGGGTGCAGTCAGATGGTACACGGGTACGACTGTTTTTCGTCCCCTTCCGAAGGACTAGACGTTCAGTTCGATTTTCTGGTCAAACTGAGGGGAAAAGTCGAGGCTTCTACAGGGAGCGAACCCTGGAACCTCGTGTTAAGTTAATGGCAGACGAACGTCTGAGCCATTCTGCCACCCTTCTCCCTGCATACAGAACATTAGATATGCACATTAAAGATGCTGTGAGTCATGTCAGTGTGCGTCGGCATGCATACTCATCGACCACGGAGTATGCAGGTTATGCAGTGATATACTACCAGCACAGCGTGCGCAAAAAATGTGCATATAGGCATAAGAAGATAAATCGGAACGCTAAAACATGAACCATTTATTTTTGTATCTGTTTTCTTTTTTCGTTCATTTGCTT
Organism: Monoplex corrugatus; assembly: GCA_030674185.1. NCBI lineage: Eukaryota > Metazoa > Mollusca > Gastropoda > Littorinimorpha > Ranellidae > Monoplex > Monoplex corrugatus. The sequence continues at coordinate 13,362,814 of JAPXFY010000022.1, forward strand.
TATGTATATTTACATAATCTAACAGCTTTTGGTTATGTGACTAAATTTTGCTACAGCAAATTTTAATGAATAAATCTGCAGCGAAAAAAAAATGAAGCAATCTTTAACTCAATAGTATCAATGTTTTGGGCCATGTCAAAGTGCAACATCCTATTTTTAGACATTCAGACATTTGGTCTTGTCAGTTTTTTTGTTTTGTTTTTTTGTTTTTGTTTTTGTATACAGGTCAGATCTTCCACGTTTTTTTAATAGATAATTCGTTTCTAATTTGTGTTACGTTTGGACTTTCCCCTTTTCTCTAAAAGGCTTCGATTTTCTTAAACCTTTATAGAAAATGCGTCATGTTTCTGTTCTGTCACACGAAGGCTTTTTTCACATTTCTCTATGGGGCTTTGATTTTCTTAGTCCTGTATAGAAAATCCGTCATGTTTCTATCTCGTCATATTTGAATGTTCACCTTTTTTCTCCATGAATTTTCCTTTTTCCAGACAGTATGTTAAGTTTTGAAATTGTATAAACATTTGGTTTCAATATTAAGGTTAATTCATTATATTTCATCCGGAGATACGCTTTTTGACAAAATTCTGGAATGTGCGTTGACTTGTATAATGTGTCAGCCTAGGTGTTCAGCGGCTCGTATTAACAGTCTTGCTTTTTTATAAACAGCACTGCACGGCTGGAAGGTTTTATTTGTGTGTGTGTGTGTGTGTGTGTGTGTGTGTGTGTGTGTGTGTGTGTGTGTGTGTGTGTGTGTGTGTGTGTTGTGTGTGTGTGTGTGTGTGTGTGTGTGCACGCGCGTGATAAGAAATTAATTTAATTAATTAATTAATTGCGATTTTTCGTGAGATTGTATACATCAGACATAATATGTTCAAAAGTTTTCATCCGATTTCCTTGATATTTGGCACACATATAGCAAGGACAAGTACCTATAGCCGGTAGTAAAATCTTGCAGTTCTGTATGAAAGAAACATTTTTATCAAAAGTTGTATTATAATTTTTTTTATTAAAATTATTCTAAAAATTGGTGTGATGATTGTACAGAAAATAATGATAGTAAAGCTAAGATTTTACTACATGCCATACATACTATACAGATGTGTTTGCTCACTAAATATCAAATTCCTAACATGAATATATGTGTAGTTATAGATGTCACAGTATGTACTATATTTTTTTCATTTTCGAGAGAACATTTTTTAATGAATTAATTTTTGTCAACTTTTTATAACTCACAGACCCCAACAAAGATATTCAATCCAAAGAATACTGTCTGAGGTTTGTTTGTATGTTCACTGTTTTGGGGTATTTGTTTGTTTTGTTTGCTTCTTTGTTGGTTGGCTGGTTGGTTGGTTGGTTGGTTGGTTGGTTGGTTGGTTGGTGGGTTGATTAGTTTTGGTATCATAAATAAGGATTTCAGAAGAACAATCGTGTCGTGTTCAGAAAAGGCGGGCGCGCGATAACTGTCTTTTGTATGTCATAATTAGCAAGCAGCCTGTAGTGTTAGAATTGTCTGTAGTATTATTTGACTTTCCGTAGAATCTTCTTACCTGTAATTTGGCTATGGAATTATACCAGGCTACCGAACCAATTCCAAAGGTACATTGTTATTTTCTTCCTCAGTTCTGTGTATTTGCTTCTTTGCTTGTACTTTGTGTACGCTTGGCAGAAGCCAACTATCAGAAAATTTGCGCCTATCTTGTTTTCTGAGTTAAATACTCACTCTCAGTCCATTTTTTTCCGTGTGTGTTTGGTGTCTGTGGAATACACATTATTTCTATGTAGTACTTTGTCCTGTGTCTGTCATGAAAGATTGAATCAAGAAAAGAGCTCACGCCTAGAGTTCTGGTGATAATAACCTTTTTAAAGTTCTCTCCTACAGTTTTGAGTCTTCTATCAAGAGTTTCACATTTTTCTCCGTACACAAACAGACAAGTTATTAGCAGCGATGATTTATTGCATTGTGTTTTCTTTTTTATTCTCTCTCTCTCTTTCTCTCTCTCTCTCTCTCTCGCTCGCTCTCTCTCTCTCTCCCTGTCTCTTTCTCTCTCCCTGTCTCTTTCTCTCTCTCTCTGTCTCTCTGCCTGTCTGTCTGCCTGTCTCTCTCTCCGTGCGTGCATGTGTCTCTGTGTGTGTTTATATATATATATATATATATATATATATATATATATATATATATATGTGTGTGTGTGTGTGTGTGTATGTGTGTGTGAGAGAGTGTGTGTGTGTGCGCACGCGCGCGCGCGCGTGTGTGTGTGTGTGTATGTGTGTGAGACAGTGTGTGCATGAATCTCTCTCTCATACTCTCTCACTCTCTCTCTCCCTTTCTCTCTCTCTCTCTCTCTCTCTCTCTCTCTCTCTCTCTCTCTCTCTCTCTCTCCCCACCCACTCTCTGTGTCTGTGTGTGAGTGAGTATGTAATACAGATAAAATCAATATGTTTCCTGCATGACACTTTTGATGCCACTACTTTTAAGAGAAAAATGGATGATGTATGAGTTGCTTGAGGTCGTATATGTCATTGTCACTGACGTTAGTATGTATCACTGGACATGCACATACACACCCTCGCGCACACACCCACACGCAAACACACAGAAACACCAACACACGTACACACGTACGTACACACTGACGCACGCACACACACGGTCTCTTTCTCTGTTCCTTTGTCTCTGTCTCTCTCGCTCTCTTTTTTTTACCCCCTCCCCCCACACACATGCAAACACACACACACACAACACACATACATATGCGCACATGCTTATGCATTAATAGAATCACGCGGACATGTGTGTATGTGTGTGTCTGCGTGAGAGAGAGAGAGAGAGAGAGAGAGAGAGAGAGAGAGAGAGAGAGAGAGAGAGAAAGAGAGAGAGAGAGAGAAAGAGACAGACAGACAGACAGACAGAGAGGAAGAGAGAGAGAGATTCTTTCTCTCTTGCTCTCTCTTTCCCTCCTTCCCTCCCCCCCCCTCTCACTCTCTCTTTAGCCCAGATACCAAACGTAGAAATTCATGTATTATAATGTGTGCGCGTGTCTGTCTCTCATCACTCCAAAGTTCCATCCACAGTGCATCAATAGGTGTGACAGACACAGAGAAATAGATCAGTACATAAACTCATCAACCCTGTAGACGGACAAATGCTTATCTGTCCCACACTAACAGTAACACAGTTCAGTGGACCCGAGTGATCAAAGCGTCAATTTGGCCTAGCGTCACCTCGGCCGAGCTCGGTTCATTTTTTTTCTCCATGAGAATACAATCCGATATGGTGTCAGTATGACAACCATTCTATGTACTGCAGTTCTACTTCAGGGAAAAAAAACCTATTAGTGACTTATATCATAAGCATAAAAACTTGTTTCCTGAGCTTGGCATCAAAAACCAAACAATTTTTACAATCAAACAATTTTTACAAAGTTCACAAAGCCAGTAACCACCCTGAGAAAGAATGTGCCAATCAGTTCATAGCGGTTTGGATCGCCCGTCCCTTTTCCGGCACATGTGTGGGGAATTTCCATCACTACTGGCCTTGTTGTCTTATCGCACGTGTGGTTAGAATTTTGGTCAGTCTCGTGTTGAATGTTCTAAGAATAGTACAAGCATTCTGGGATGCAAGGAACTTTCCATTCACTACTGAAAGACTTTGTACTGACGCTGTGCTACATTCGAATGCGAATACTAGGAGCAAGCTTTACGTCTAGCAGTGCAAATGCGAAAGGGTTAAAGTGTCCTCTTTTGGGGTTCCAACAGTAAGCTTTTTTCAGTGTTGTGCATTTGTCATATTGAAAAAAAGACTAGTTAAAGGAGGTGACCAAAACAACAACAACAACAACAACAACACAACAACAACAACAACACAACAACAACACAACAAAACAAAAACAAAAAAGCAAAAGAAGAAAAGCAAGAGTCATCATGAAACAAGCTTTGGTACCACTCAAAATGTGACTTTACTTTTATATAAATCAGAGGTAACAGAAAATGTAATGAGTTGAAAGTGTTGAGAAGACAGAAAGTGGTGTGAAATATAATGCGATAAGTTTCTGAGTAACTTTTTTTGTCTTAAATTTTGTCATTCTTTCAGAATTAGAGAAAAAAAAGCTACGCTGTGCAGGTCGATCTCACACTAGTTTCGAGATTTCACGGAAAATGTGTTACATAAAATCCCAAAGAAAAAAGACTGCGGTTGAGGATTTGTTCGTTTGTTTGTTTGTTTGTTTGTTTGTTTGTGTGTGTGTGTGTGTGTGTGTGTGTGTGTGTGTGTGTGTGTGTGTGTGTGTGTGTGTGTGTGTGTGTGTGTGCGTGTGTGTATCGTTCGTTCTTTAATTTAACGTCTGTTCACTATGAGTGATATTAGACGGGGGGGGGGGGGGGGGGGGAGGGGGGAGGGGGGGGGAATGGAGGATAGTAAAAGACATAAATAAATGGGTAAATAGAAAAATGGAACAAGATCTTAACACTAACAATTAACATTAACAATGTGAAGGAAAAATTTAACGCTAAAATACTAACTTCATAAACTTAAAGCAATACATTAACAGGACTGTGAACCAATGATTCTGAAATTTGAACTGATAAAGACTGATCAGAAATTACTTCTTTAAAATGAGTTTCAGAATAGTTTTCTTGTGTAAATATTTTTGGTAAAAAAGAACGTAGCATTTTGCAGTAAAATAAACTGTGAAACAGTGTGAATTGTTCTCCGCAAATACACTTGATATTTTTACAATATTTTGTTTTCAACGCGTTTAGCTGAATACGAAAATGAACAGCAACAATCGATCTCGAATGATATATGGAAGAATACTGCAATTTTTTACATACATTTTGTAATGAAAGTTTTATCATTTGTTGTGTCACAAACTTTTCATTGAAATGTTCATGAAATCGAATCCATGAAGCTGATTCTAGCAAGTTGCAAGCTTCTTTTACGGAAGTTTTAATACGTAATTCTATAGTATTATCAGTGTTGTGTGCACCTTGTTTAGCTGCTCTGTCTACTACTTCGTTGCCATGAAGACCAACGTGAGAAGGCACCCAGCATAAACTGATATCTATACCTTTTGTCCTTAAACGATGTATAAGATGATTTGCATCAGTAATTAAGTCAGGTCTTGTGTCTGTATTAAAAGACTGTAGGGCATATAATACAGATTTTGAATCAACAAAGAGAACCACTTTAAAAAAGACAGGTTTAAGGTCTACTAAATAATGCAACGCTTGTGTAATAGCGACTAATTCCGCTGTAAATATAGATATATTTGGCCCAATGAAAAATGACTTTTGTATTTTAAATTTTGGAACATAATACGCTGCTCCAGCAGATTTATTTTCTAAGACTGACCCATCGGTAAAAATATGGAGGTGGGTACGGTATTTTTCATCGACGTGTTCTCTTGCTGTGCATATCGAAATGTTAATGTTTTCATATTTCTTAGCATCTGTATATAATCAATATCAAAAGTGGCTTTAAGCATTTCCCATGTAGGGATAGGCGTTGTGGATGGTGTCTCAGCTATTTCATCCAAACTTATGTTAGACTGTTTGACTAAGTCAGATACGTAAGTTGCAACAGTCATTTGTGATGAAATGTTGCTTGCTCGTTTTGGAAAGTCAACATCAGACCTTAGTTTAATTTCCTTGCTCACAAAATTGTCCGTTTGTGAAGTAGTTCTGATTGCAAACTTTGCTGTCGCTAGCTCACGATAGCTGTTCAGAGACAGAATTCCAGCAACTTTGTAAGTTTCCAGATTTGAAGCATGGGCTGGTACACCTAGTGCAATTTTAAGACTTTTGCAGTCTAAACTTTGAATCTTCTTTAGTAAATATTTGGGTGCACTGAAGAACACTTCTTGTGCATAAGATAATTTAGATCTTACAAGTGCTGTTGATAGATGGAGAAGTATGTTTGTATCCATTCCCCAGGGTAATCTACTTATTATCTTTAAAAAATTTAAGGCTTTTCTTGCTTTTGTTAAAATATAATCAAAATGGGCATTCCAGTTTAATTTCGATGTTATAAAGACTCCCAGAAATTTTACAACCTGTTTGTAATGGATCGCTTCACCATGCAGCCTGAAAGTAGGCAAGTTATTTAAAGTACCACCAGGATTAAAGAGCATCATGTTAGTTTTTTCTGCTGACAACGTCAAACCATTTTCTAACATGTAGTTTCCAAGACTATCTAGATCAGATTGATACAACTTCCTGATGTAATTCTGCGCTCTCTGGGGAGTTGTCTTTTTTAAAGTAATATTCATCCAAATGCATATATCATCAGCGTACTGTACCAAAACAGCACGATTTGAGAGTACTTTAGGAAGATCATATATAAGGATATTAAATAAAATAGGTGCTATCACTGAACCTTGAGGAATTCCCATGTCAAGAGATCGTGAAGAAGAATAACTTGTTCCCACTCTTGCTTGGATTGTTCTATTGGCTAGATAGGACTTAATATAATTATACATATTGCCAGATAGACCAATAGATTTCAACTTGTACAATAAACGTTTATGCCAAACTTGATCATAAGCTTTTTTCACATCAAAAAATGTTGCTAAAAGACTTTTTCTACGGGCAA
>JAPXFY010000022.1:13374405-13379405 GCA_030674185.1 Monoplex corrugatus
TAAATCTCTTTTTGCAGCTGTGACAGTCTACCATAGCCCTCTATGCCCTTCAAGTTTTAGTTTATACGGTGGCATGCTGATTCCCTGAAATATACAAGACCGGGAAACGAAACCATGCAAAGGCATAAAAAGAACTGTAAAAGACCAGTGTGGCATCTTTGGCAAAAATTAAGTCTGGTGCCTGCAGTTATTGCTGATTCCAAAACTACTGTGGCCTGTACTGATGTACTGTATAAGCACAGCATAGTAGATTCAATGGAAGCCAAAATCAATAGCATTTGATACGTAATGGCTTGGCGTCCTATCTGCCCTCACTCAAGTAGCATTCCATTGTCACCAGACACACCTGGCCCTATTCCTAAAACTCATCGTAGAAGGAATAAAACATGGGAAATGTCAGGCTTTTAACTATGCTTAAGGACTCAGTTTGTGAGATCAGTGAAAATCAAGTTGTTGAAGATTGGCAGAAAATGGAAAAGCTGGAAGACATCGAAGAAAAGCCTCAGAGTCAGAAAAGCAATATGTCATACACAAACCAACAACCTGGTACGCTGATAAAACAAAAATGGAATGACAATCAAAAGCCAACGGAAATGCATCGAGCAGTATGGCAGTTCCAGAGATTAAGAAACAATAAGATGCCAAAGGAATCCAGGAGGCAATCCTGCAAGGTCAACAGGAGCAACGGACAACGTGGGAAAGAACACTTAATAGAATTCTCAGCTGGAATAACTGGTGAAATATGGCTCCTCTAGGGACTAGTTTCATCCTCAGATCTGCGTATGATCCCCTGCCCTCGAATGCAAATCTGATGGAATGGAGGAAATCAGATGACTCTATGTGCTGGCTGTACTAGGGCACATAAACATGTCCTGAACTCATGCACACTAACACTAACTCAAGGAGAGTACACATGGAGGTATAATCAAGTGCTTGAAGAGACCGCACAAGCAATGTATGCATAGACTTAATTGTGCGACAGACGAAGCAGGCAAGGCACTCAACTAATTGTGTTTAAAGTTCAAAGTAAACAACTCCTTTTGTAGAGCAAATGTTTGAAATGCATAACATTTCTGGAATACATTACCTATCAACATCAAGCCACGCAAGCTTCGTAAATATTTCCATGAAATAATATAGCGTTATTGCAATTAAAATCTATTTTCTTCACACACCATGTGCTGATTGAACTTATATAGCAAATCTCATTACCACATACAGGTCCATTTTGTCCCAGGTTGGTTTGGTTTGGTTCAGTTTTCTACGTCTACACCCACCTCATGTGATATGGCCGACGGGGATAACCATCCCAGGGAAGTGGGGGAAGGGGGGCTTATCTAATCCTAAACTGACTCCACCAGAACAACAGTGATGTTAAGATGGGACAGTGAGAAGGCCAGTTTTAATGTATCGCGCGCACCCCGGGATTCGAACCCGCAACCATTAGCATGTGAATCCGACGCTCAAACCAACTGAGCTATTTGGGCCTGCGCCGTTTTGTCCCAGTTCTAGGCTGTTGCCTTTCATTACCAACTCATTGCTGACGAATGCCAAAATATCTAGTATCTCGAACTGCAGTTGACTCAACGCCGACTTCCAAGAAAATCATAAAATTGAAAAAAAAATTGAAATCTGAAACTCTTGTTTATCTGTTGTTTCTCAATGCAGGTATGCTCATCGAAGTGCTTGTCTTTACATCTTCAGGCCTACGCGTGAATTCTGCTTGTGAACAAGATAACTGATGACTGGGTCGGAATGGGTCGTGCAGCTTATAGACGGACATCCTCTGCTTGTTACAATGGCTATCGTGTGGCGTCGCGAGTTATGAGATGATTATCTGACCAGTGATGAGGCCTTGTTGCTACTCTGGGTCCCATCGAACAACTTGTGGTGTTTCTTGATAACTTTGCCCCGCAGCTTGGCTGCTGGCTTCTGGGAATCAGACCTGATCATCATCATCATCAGGTGCCCTGCCGCATGGCGTTGGCGATCATGGACTTCCATCTGCCTCTATCTCTCGTTGCCCCTAGCATCTCCCCCACCCTCCTCGTCCCCAGCCACTCTGCAAGTCCGTCCAGCATTTTCTCCCTGGGTCTGCCCGGTGCTCTCTTACCCTCCAGCTTTCCCGTTGTGACCAGGTGCTCCAAATCCCCCTTCCTCATAAAATAGCCTATAACCTATGACCTGATATCTGCAGGGAAAGTCCTGGTGACAGCTTGGAAAGATGGCAAACTTGGGATCCCTTTAGAGGAACGTAAAACCCGGCTGAAAAGCAGAATAGGCTGTGTCTTAAGAATCGTATCTGACCGCTTATGCGATTGGATGATCTCCCCTTGACGTTTTGGCAAAACAGCGTTGGGGACTCCCGACTGCTAAGTGGCCAGAGCATAGTAAGGGGAGTAGAGCTGGCGGCTGTGAGGGCTGACCAGTAGGGAATCAAGGCCCGGAGTGTCCCTTTGACTCCTGCACCCTGTCTACCAACTGCAAAAATTAACCCTTTGACTCCCGCACCCTGTCTACCAACTGCAAAAACTTAACCCTTTGACTCCCGCACCCTGTCTACCAACTGCAAAACTTAACCCTTTGACTCCCGCACCCTGTCTACCAACTGCAAACACTTAACCCTTGACTCCCGCACCCTGTCTACCAACTGCAAAACTTAACCATTTGACTCCCGCACCCTTTCTACAACTGCAAACACTTAACCCTTTGACTCCTGCACCCTGTCTACCAAATGCAAACACTTAACCCTTTGACTCCTGCACCCTATCCACTAAACGCAAAACTTAACACCTCTGACTGCCCCACCCTATCCACCAGCTTATTTGCAGGGTGCTGGTGGACAGGGTGAGGAAGTCAAAGGGGTATGGAAAAAGAGTTTATTTTTTAATTCCCTTGCTCCGGTGGTTGGGCTGGGCATGCCTGGTATTAGTTGTGTGGCTGTGTTTGGGGTTTTGTCATCTTCACAATTGTTATTCAGCTTGAGAACTTCTTCTTCTTCTTCTTGGCGTACGCTGCTACACAATCATCTGAGTCCAGGCGATGAATGCAGCTCCTGTCTGCAGCCATGGAGTTTGGTTGTCAGCGGAGTGTCTGTCGGCCACACGTCCTGTCTTGCCACCTGGTGAAGGGGACATCTTTGGAGTATATGCTCTGTGGTTTGGTCTTCTTGACCGCAGGGACAGGTTGGGGAGGGCGCCAGCTTCAGTTTGCGGTACATGTGGCTGTTCAACCTATTGTGACCAGTGCGCAACCTCACCAGGGCAAACTTGCTGCTCTCTAGACAACAGGTGATAGTCATCCCTGTGTCGTCTCGGCATGGAAAGCGCCCTGATGATGCTCCTCTTCTCACTGTAGCTGACGCTGTTGTTAGGTTGTTCTTCTCTGGCTCCCTCCTTAGCAAGGATATCAGCTTGCTCATTCCGGAGACTCCGCAGAACAAGGTAACTGATGGCAGGGTCCGACGGGGTCAAGCAGCTTATGGACGCAACCCCCCTCCCCGCACCCCACCTTTTGCTCCGCGAAATGGCTTTCGTGTGCTACCAGAAGGTGGAAGGTGATTATCTGGTAATGGTGAGGTGTTGTTTCTCTAGATCTCATCCAGTACTCTCGTGTGTTTTTTGATGACTCAGTCCAGACCATGTTTATCGAGTTATTTCCCTTGCCATCCTCAGATCTACGTGTAAATTGCATTTTACAGTCTCGTTTTGCTTGTTAGTTTTAGTTAGTTAGTTAGTTTGTTTGTTTGTTTGTTTGTTTATTGTTTGTTTGTTTGTTTAGTTGGTTTGTTTGTTGGTCAGTTGTTGATTGGGCGGGCTGACCTGTAAGGAATGAAGGCCCAGAATATGGAAAGAGGGTGTTTTTGTTTGTCTTATTCTCTTGTGGTCCGGTGGTTGTTCCCTCACGTACCCTCCGCTCTGTCTCCGATCTTCTGACTTTTCGCTTTCCACGCACTAAGCTCAATACCTATGGTCCACGAGCCTTCTCTGTTTCTGGTCACTCTCTGGAACAAACTTCTCTCTCAGTCCATCAGCAACCTGCTTTGTCTCCTTCATGTCCGCTCTCAAATTCATCTTTTCTCCTCTGCATAATCCTGACCTCACTCAACCCCCTCTGCAGCCTGTCTCCACTCGGAGGGAATCACATTGTATATATAATTGTATATAATATGCTCTCCATTGCTTTTATTTTTCTCCCCATTTATAGCCATGCGTGTGTGTGGTGTGTGTGTGTGTGTGTGTGTGTGTGTGTGTGTGTGTGCGTGCGTGCGTGTGTGTGCGTGCGTGCGTGTGTGTCGTTTCAGCGCTTAGATTTGATTTTGTCAAGATTTTGCGCTATATAAATATTGTAATTATCAATTATGGACTGACGTGGCTGGTGTTAGTTGTGTGGCTGTGTTTGGGGTTTTGTCATCTTCACACCTTGTTCGCGGCTTGAGAACAAGGTAACTGCTGACAAGGTCCGAATGGGCCATGCAACTTATGGACACTCCCCCCCCCCCCCTTTTTTTTTGGTTTTTTTTCTAGGCTAAATAATATATTGTGGTGCTAGGAGCCCCGAGGTGGTTCACTGATAGTAGTGAGGCATTGTTCTTCTCGGTCTCATCATCCAGCACCCTTGTGTGTTTCGTGATGATTCAGTCTAGATCATGTTTATCAGTTACTTCCCTTATCTGGTTTCCTGACTTACGCGTGAATTGCATTTACGGTCTCCTTTTTTGTTTGTTTGGGTTGGTGGTTGGTTAATTGGTTGGTCGGATGGTTGGTTGGCTGGATGCTGATTGGTTGGTTGGTTGGTTAATTGGTTGGTTGGTTAATTGGTTGGTTGGTTGGTTGGATGGTTGGCTTGCTGTGGTTGGTTGGTTGATTGGTTGATTTTTGGTTGGTTGGTGAATTGGTTGGTCGGTTGGCTGGTTGGTTGGTTGGTTGGTTGGTGTTGGTTGGTTGGGTTTTTTTGTTGGTTGGTTAATTGGTTGGTCAGTTGGTTGGTTGGCTGGTTGG
>JAPXFY010000022.1:13381905-13389405 GCA_030674185.1 Monoplex corrugatus
CTACAGCGCATTCAAAACAATGCTGACCACATATCTCCTCTCCTGGCACAACTTCACTGGCTCCCTGTATCAAAGCGCATACAGTACAAACTAGACACCATGTGCTACTAAAGCCTCAATAACGCAGCCCCCGATTACCTGTTAAGCCTACTTGAGATCTATCTTCCCTCACGTACCCTCCGCTCTGCCTCCGATCCTCTGACTTTTCGCTTTCCACGCACTAAGCTCAATACCTATGGTCCACGAGCCTTCTCTGTTTCTGGTCCGCTCTCCTGGAACAAACTTCCTCTCTCAGTCCGTCAGCAACCTACTTTTGTCTCCTTCAAATCCGCTCTCAAAACTCACTTTTTCTCCTCTGCATAAAATCCTGACCTCACTCAATCCCCTCTGCAGCCTGTCTCCGCTCGGAGGGGAATCACATTGCAATATATAATTGTATATAATATGCTCTCTATAATTTTCCATTGTTTTTATTCTTTCTCCCCATTTATAGCCGTGTGTGTGTGTGTGTGTGTGTGTGTGTGTGTGTGTTGTGTGTGTGTGTGTGTGTGTGTGTGTGCGTGGGTGCGTGTGTGTGCGTGCGTGCGTGCGTGTGTGTGCGTGCGTGCATGTGTGTGTGTTTCAGCGTTTAGATTTGATTTTATCAAGATTTTGCGCTATATAAATATTGTAATTATTATTAATTATTATGAGTGATCTACTTGTGTCTGCCTCCTTCAAGACTGTCTCGTTTGTTTTCTTTGCTGTCCATGGAACTCTCAACATTCTTCTGAGAAACCATATTACAAAAAATTTAAAAGCAATACCCTCTCTCTGTCTGTCTTTGTCTCTCTCTCTCTTTGTCTCTCTCTCTCTTCGTCTCTCTCTCTCTCTCTCTCTCTCTCTCTCTCTCTCTCTCTCTCTTTAGCTCATTCTGCTCTGTCTCTCTGTGTCTCCCTGTCTCTTCTGTTACACAATCGAAGGAAATTTCATATGAGGAACTTATTTTGATTTAGTTTTACCAACAAACTGCCTGTGCTTTCTGTATGTTTGTCTTTTAATATTTTATCTGGTCCCTCTTTATTTCATTTTCTTTCTGTATCTCTGTTCATCTGTATCTCTCTTATTCTCTCAGTCTGTCTGTCTCTCTGTCTCTGTCTCTGTCTCTGTCTCTCTCCTCTCTCTCTCTCTCTTATTCATTCTGTTCTCTCTCTCTCTCGCTCGTTGATTTTGCTCTCTCTCTCTCTCTCTCTCTCTCTCTCTCTCTCTCTCTCTGTCTCTCTGTCTTTCTTTCTTTCTCGCTCTCTCTCCCTCCTCCCTCTCTGTCTTATTCATTCTGTTCTCTCTCTTTCTCTCTCATTTATTTTGCTACTACTTTCACGTCGCTCTTTCTTTCCCTTATTCCTAGTTGGTTTTCTTTCCTTGCTTTTGTTGCCACAGTCTCTACGTCATTTAAATGGCCATGCTTTCGTGAAACTCATCTCGGCTCCTCCACACCCCACGAAAACCAAAGCCATTCAGCCAAAATTCTGGTGCCAAGAATTCCAAAGGAACCAGTGATGTAATGAGAATAGTGAAATGATCGGAGCTTACGAATGGACTGTGTCTACAACACCTTCCCCCACCCCCCTTTATGTGCCGGAATGATCATCCTCAAGATCGTGGGCACCGAAAGAAAGGAAGTGATGTCGAGCTGCTGTGCGGTCACCCACCGGATGAGACTCTGCACTGTTACTGGATTACTTTGGTGGGGTTCAACCGTGCCAGTTCTTATTCTACTTTTCAAGAACACTGCCTATCAAACGCTTTAATAACGACAGCAGTTGCTCAGTCGCACAGTCAGACTGCATGAGTCCCCCTGTGGGGATGCCGGGGGCTCTTTCAGTATAAATAGTATCCCCACCTTCTGGACATTTTGTGGTAGAAATTTCCTCTTTTCTGTCATTTTCTCTTTCGCTGCCTTGTTGCTTTGCCTATCATTTCTGCCTTTATGGTCCATTCACCTGTTTGTGTTCGATAAAGTCTTATGTACTTTAGCTTAGGATTGATCATTGGATGCATGTGTTGGGTGCATTTTGGCTCTGGGGAGGTGAGATGTGCGGGGGTAGTTTCTGGATAGTTTATGGCTGTTTTTTATGTATGATTTGGTGTCTTTATGTATGCTTATATTTGTGTTCGGATGTGTTTTTTTTAATCTCCCCTGTGCGATGGGTTGGACGTGGTGGTCAGCTCCGGGGGCGTGTCCTTGGATTGTATGCGCGAATGCGTTGATATGTACATGTGTACTTCTTTTTCTTTTTCTTTTCTTTTCCTGTTGAAGCTTTGTATGTTTTGAAGCGGTTATAACCCTGATATGGCTCTACGCAGTCGGCTGGGCTTTAAACAACACTAACAATAACAACAGACTGGATGAACGATCACCCTGTTATTCTTCCGTTTCCAAGTAAACGCTGAGGGCAACTGAACATATAGATTGTGGTGTCGGTGTTTCAGGCGACTCTGATGCTGTTCCGGGCGACACTGATGCTGTTCCAGGCGACACTGATGCTGTTCCAGGCGACACTGATGCTGTTCCAAGCGACACTGATGCTGTTCCAGGCGACACTGATGCTGTTCCAGGCGACACTGATGCTGTTCCAGGCGACACTGATGCTGTTCAGTGTTCATTTCATTGAACTTCACAACGTGCATTCGATTGTCTAGAGAGACAGAGACTTATAAACTGTGCCCAGCATTTCACGTCACTTCTACGTCTCAAGACTTTTTTTGTCTGTCAAGAAAGTGAAGTGCTTGTAATCATATTCATCAGCACAAACTACTACAGAGATGTGCAAACACACACGTACTCACAGATAGCTCCTCCTTCTCCAGCCACCAGCCTGATTAACCCTTTCCCCGTCATCGTTCCTCTTCTCCAACTTACCCCCTAAGCACACAAGCTAATGCTGTCTGCAAGTTTTAAGAGTTGGGCAGAAGGGAAAAAAGTGAATTCACCGACAATAATGTACCGCTGCCATAGGGAGGAGACATGCTCTTCAGACAGGGAGTACCACAAGAATGTTTGTCCAGTCTCTTTTGATGGAAGTGCCAGACAGGACAGCCTAGATATTGCTTACCAATGACGATCTGTTTTCACTTTTTAGCGAAAACATCATGAGAAACATAGAAGACGACCCTGGATTAAAGGTTGGAGGGAAAATGATAAACAACATTCGGTACGCAGATGATACCGTGCTAATTGCAGAAAATGAAAAGGACCTACAAAACTTTGTGAATATACTAGAAATAGAAAGCAAAAGTAAGGGGTTGGAACTAAACAGCAGGAAGACTGAAGTCATGGTGATTAGTAAAAGACATGAAATCACCTCATGCAAAATAACAGCAAATGGCACAACCTTGACACAGGTTAATAAGTTCAAATACCTGGGAACGATCATTTCATCAGACGGCAGATGCACATCGGAAATACCTGGCAGAATCGGCCAAGCCAAAACAGCATTCAAGAAGATGACAAGCATTCTTACCAACAAATGCCTATCAATTAACATCAGAAAGAGAGTCCTTGAATGTTATATAGAACCAGTACTGTTGTACGTATGCGAGGCGTGGACAGTCAGCAAGCAAAGCCAGAGCAGGATCGGGTCAGCCGAGATGTGGTTTCTCAGAAGAATGTTGAGAGTTCCATGGACAGCAAAGAAAAGAAACGAGACAGTCTTGATGGAGGCAGACACAAGAAGATCACTCATAAGGAAGATTAGGGAAAAAAAAGCAACATTTATAAGCCATTTTATGAGGAAGGGGGATTTGGAGCACCTGGTCACAACGAAAGCTGGAGGGAAAGAGAGCACCAGGTAGACCCAGGGAGAGAATGCTGCA
The DNA here is from genome assembly GCA_030674185.1 of Monoplex corrugatus. Classification (NCBI taxonomy): domain Eukaryota; kingdom Metazoa; phylum Mollusca; class Gastropoda; order Littorinimorpha; family Ranellidae; genus Monoplex; species Monoplex corrugatus. The sequence goes on from JAPXFY010000022.1 coordinate 13,385,761, forward strand.
CGGACTTGCAGATTGGCTGGGGATGAGGAGGGTGGGGGAGATGCTGGGGGCAACGAGAGATAGAGATGGTTGGAAGTAGTCCATGGTCGCCAACGCCATGCGGCAGGGCACCTGATGATGATGATGATGAATGACGATTACAGGAAACACAAGCGAGAACGATGCCAGTGTGTGAAGAAATTTGTTTGTTTCTTTGCTGCCTCCTCTTCTGGTACTGCTCCCACGCAGCTCAGTTCAGTTTCTCAACGCGCTAGCAAAGCCAAGTTTATTCCATCAGATTCCTGGTGTCATGATGCTCAGGGAGCCAGTGACATCAAGCTGCCATGAAGTCATCCACCAAAGAAGCTTCAACATTGCTGCTAGGTCACTTTGGTCATGTTCAACGGTGCCTGTTTTGATCCAATATACATAGGACACAAACTAACATGCCCTCTGTCTGTCTTTCTCTCTGTCTCTGTCTCTCTCTGTCTCTCTCTCTGTCTCTCTCTCTCTCTTCCTTCTCTCTCTCTCTCTCTCTCTCGCTGTATGTGTGTGTATGTGTATGTGTATGTATGAGTGCGAGTGTGTGTGTGTGTGTGTGTGTGTGTGTGTGTGTGTGTGTGTGTGTGTGTGAGTGTGTGTGTGGGCGTGTGTATGTGGTGTTTGAGCGTGTGTATGTGGTGTGTGTGTGTGAATGTGTGTATGTGGTATGTGTATGTGTGTAGCGTGTGGTGTCGTGGTTGTGGTAGTGGTGGTGGTGGTGGTGGTGGTGTGGGTGTGTGTGTGTGTGCGTGTGTGTGTGTGTTTGCGTGTGAACATTAGCGAGTCAGTGACAACAATGAGGTTGATATGAATTATTTTCTGTATTTCTTTTCTCTTGAATGTGATGGACAGACGAAGGAGAGAATGTGTGCGTGTGTGTGTGTGTGTGTGTGTGTGTGTGTGTGTGTGTGTGTGTGTGTGTATGTGTATGTATGTGCATGTGTGTGTGCGTGCATGCGTACGTGTGTGCGTGTGTGTGTGTGTGTGTGTGTGTGTGTGTGTGTGTGTTTGTGTGTGTTGATGAAACAAACTTGGGTTGACTGGTGTGTAGAAGAGCTGAACTGACCCGCGTGGGATAAGTACCAGAAGAGGAGGCAGCAAAGCCAAGAACTAAAAGAAAAAATAATTCTTCACACACTGGCATCATTCTCATTTATACTTCCTGTACTCATCACTGGAGAGTAATATCCAGGATGTCCTGTCTGGCAGTGCTATCAAAAGAGACTGGATAAATGTTCCTATGATACTCATCCGTACAACAGTATTGGTTCTATATAACATTCAAGGACTCTCTTTCTGATGTTAATTGATAGGCATTTGTTGGTAAGAATGCTTGTCATCTTCTTGAATGCTGTTTTGGCTTGGCCGATTCTGCCAGCTATTTCCGAAGTGCATCTGCCGTCTGATGAAATGACCGTTCCCAGGTATTTGAACTTATTAACCTGTGTCAAGGTTGTGCCATTTGCTGTTATTTTGCATGAGGGGATTTCATGTTTTTTACTGATCACCATGACTTCAGTCTTCCTGCTGTTTAGTTCCAACCCCTTACCTTTGCTTTCTATTTTTAGTATATTCACAAGGTTTTGTAGGTCCCTTTCATTTTCTGCAGTTAGCACGGTGTCAATATACTGTTGTACGGATGCGAAGCGTGGACAGTCAGCAAGCAAAGCCAAAGTAAGATTGAGGCAGCCGAGATGTGGTTTCTCAGAAGGATGTTGAGAGTTCCATGGACAGCAAAGAAAAGAAACGAGACAGTCTTGATGGAGGCAGACACAAGTAGATCACTCATAAGGAAGATTAGGAAAAGAAGGCAACATTTATGGATCATATTATGAGGAAGGGGGATTTGGAGCACCTGGTCACAACGGGAAAGCTGGAGGGAAAGAGAGCACCAGGTAAACCCAGGGAGAGAATGCAGGACGGACTTGCAGAGTGGCTAGGGATGAGGAGGGTTGGGGAGATGCTAGGGGCAACGAGAGATAGAGATGGCTGGAAGTCCATGGTCGCCAACGCCATGCGGCAGGGCACCTGATGATGGTGATGATGATGATGATGATGATGATGATGATGATGATGATACTCATGTGAAGAGTTCCTCTCTGTCTCTGGCCCTATTGTGAATGCGCGCAACATTGCTGTTTTCTGTTAGCTTTGTATTAGGCTTGTCTTTTGACTGTTAAATATATATCTTTGGTGATCAGGGGGGTCACTGGGAACGTTGTGGAAGGTGAAAACACAGTGTGTGAATACAGATGTGAGGCTGTGTGTGTGTGTGTGTGTGTGTGTGTGTGTGGTGTGTGTGTGTGTGTGTGTGTGTGTGTGTGTGTGTTGTGTTTGTGTCTGTGTGTGTCTGTATGGTGTAAAATGTGTGTATGTGTGAATAGATGCATTCGTGGTGTGTGTGTGCGTGTGTGTAAATGTATGTATGTGCTCGCGTGAGTGTTTGTATATCAAACATACGATACACGCATACACACACACATAATACACACACAAACACACACTCACACATACACACACATACACACTCACACACACACACTCACACACACACTCACACACACACACACACACACACACACACACACACACACACACACACACACACACACACACACACACACACAAACAAGCACAGTCAACTACAAACGAAGACATGCGAGAATGACAGAATGAATCAGCCAGCTACGATGCACGTTCATCAAGGCAAGAGCCATCTTCTCCAGGCAGCTAGTACCATGGGGATGTTTGCCCAGCGTCTTCTGATGACACTGCCAGACAGGGCCACCTGGAAATCACTCCCCAAGGGACATTGCAGGAGGCATGGTGAGAATGATGCCAGTACGTGTGCCAATGTGCCTGCCTATCTGCCTATGTGCCTGCCTGTCTGCCTACCTCTGTGTCTGGCCAGCATTTGTTCTAATGATATTGCTCTTCGTTGTTAATGTCTGTACATGGCTTGCTGCCAAACTAATAAGTGTGTGTGTGTGTGTGTGTGTGTGTGTGTGTGTGTGTGTACGTGTGTGTGTGTGTGTACGTGTGTGTGTGTGAGTGTGTATACGTGTGTGTTGTGTGGTGTGTGTGTGTGTTGTGTGTACGTGTGTGTGTGTGTGTGTGTGTAGTGTGTGTGTGTATGTGTGTTTGAGTATTATGTGTTGTGTGTAGTTTGGTGTTTGTTTGTGTGTGTTTGTGTGTGTTTTGTGTGTGTTGTGTGTGTGTGTTGTGTGTGAGTGTGTATAAGTGTGTGTGTATGTGTCTGTGTGTCTGTGTTTCTGTGTGTGTTTTATGTGTGTTAATGTGTCTGTCTGTCTGTCTGTTTGAATGCCTATGTCCGTCTGTGTGTGTAGCACACACTACATGATCAAGAGCTTCAAAAATTCCTTATTATATTTGTATTAATTAAATGTTCTCATAAAAAAGAATCCTGTCATGCAATAAGACCCAGTTTTCATACAGAACTCGTGAAATGCCAACTCAGAAGGTGCATGATAGTCTGTAACTAGACAGATTATTTTAATACTCTATCATTGCAACGTCATGGTGCCAAGAATATAGGACATTCATTTCTGTAAGCAGTCTGGCAGCCATTCGGATGAAGGTACCAGTTGTCTCAAATATGTCGCC
>JAPXFY010000022.1:13394405-13401905 GCA_030674185.1 Monoplex corrugatus
TTGGCCAACTGGCTTTTGTCAAGCGTAAGATTACAAACAAACAAACAAACACCAGATACAAACATTTTGAGAAAAAGACTGAAACTTACCTGCTGCTGTGTTCAATGTGAGAAAACGAATAATGTCTGATCAGGTCTTTTGTCTAGAAATTGTTGGAGAGCTTTTAATCCATCAGAGTGGGGTATACTTGTGTACAGAGAGGTGACATCTAAACTGAACAAGTATTTGGGCTTGAAGGAGTGGTCTTTATTTATCCTTTCAATCAGATTCAGCGTGTGGTTAGTATCTTTGATGAAAGTTGGCAAAGACTGAACTGTAGGTTGCAAAACGGTGTCAAGAAACTGAGAAATATTTTCAGTTGGGCAATTGCAAGCTGACACAATAGGACGGCCAGGGTTGTTGGCTTTATGTATTTTGGGAAGTAAATAAAAAAGTGATCAGACTGGAAGTTGTTTGATGAGTAGTCTGGCAGTTGCAGGCAGCTGCTTGGATGATATTAGGCTGTTGATAAGTTTAGATATCTTAGCATGATTGGTCATGTGTGCTGGTTTGTCCAATATTTTGTAAAACGCTTGATGATGGAGCTGTTTCATGGCTTCCTGCATGTAAAGAGTCCTGTCCCATACAACAATTGCGCCACATTTATCGGCTGGTTTGGTGACAATGTCGTCTCTGTTTTTGAGAGAGTGTAGCGCGTCATTTTCTTTCTTTTCTCACATTGAACACAGCAGCAGGGAAGTTTCAGTCTTTTTTCTCAAAATTTTTGTATCTGTGTTTGTTTGTTTGTAATCTTACGCTTGACAAAGGCCACTTGGCCGAAAATTTGCGCCTGTCTTGTCTTGTATTAAATACGCGTTCGTATTCTTCTTTCGTGTTTTTTTTTTTCTGGTTCCACGATGCAACGAAGTTCCAACAGGATTAAGACTGCGTGGCAGGTCTGTATCGTGTTTATTATCATATACATACTGGCCTCAACCAAGTCCAAGAGATACAGACTTCTCCGGTATTTTAATCCTGTTCTTACACTGGACGAAGCAGCAGGGAAATAGTTTCAGTCTTTTTCTCATAATTTTGTATTTGATGTTTGTTTGTGATCTTACATTCACGCTTGACAAAGGCCAGTTGGCCGAAAATTTGCACCTGTCTTGTCTTGTTGTATTAAAGACGCGTTCTGGTTCTATTTTCGTGTTTTTCTGGTTTCTGCGGTTTTGGTCAGAAGATTTCGGCAACACTCTCAGTGATGCATCCTTGGAGTGGATGAGACTTGACTGTTTGGTGACAGTTTTCCCAATGAGCCTATGGCACGCTCAGCTGTGGGTAGAAGCCTGATGATGGAACCGATAAATCCCACAACAATTTTTAAAAAGGGACTGATGTGAATTCGAACCCACAGCCTTCCGGTTGGCAGACTGTTGCGTAAACCACCACACATGGCGACTGGTTATTTTTGAAATCTTTATGGACAGAGAGAGAAAGAACGGGGTAAAGAGAGAGAGAGAGAGAGATAGAGAGATAGAGAGAGAGACAGACAGACAAACAGACAGACAGAGAAGAGACACACAGAGAGACACACACACAGACAGAGAGAGAAACAGAGACACAGAGCCAGAGAGAGAGACAGACAGAGAGAGAGACAGAGACAGAGAGACACAGAGACACAGAGACAGAGAGACAGAGAGAAACAGAGACGGAGCGAAAGAGACAGAGAGACAAGAGAAGACAGAGACAGAGAGAAACTGAGACGGAGAGAAAGAGACAGAGAGACAGAGACAGAGAGAGAGAGAGTGAGTGAAAGAGAGAGACAGAGACAGAGAGACACAGAGACACAGAGACACAGAGAAACAGAGACGGAGCGAAAGAGACAGAGAGACAAGAGAGACAGAGACAGACAGAAACAGAGACGGAGAGAAAGAGACAGAGAGACAGAGACACAGAGAGAGAGAGAGAGTGAATGAAAGAGAGTGAGTGAAAGAGAGAGAGACAGGGAGAGAGAGTTGGGAATTAAAGACGGTGTTTGTTCTGGGGAAGGATGTAAAGCCTCAATGTTACAGGGGCAGGGGAAGAAGAAGGACAGAAACAGTTTTGTCCCGGGGGGAGGGGGGAGGGGACTTTGGTTAGATTACAATGTATCATTTATATAATGGAGCTTGCTCTGAGACGTATTTGAAGGGAGAGACAGAGACAAACAGACAGAGACAGAGACACGGACACAGAAACACAGAGACAGAGAGACAAAGAGAGAGAGATAGAGGGGGAGACAGAGAGAGAGAGAGAGGGAGGGACAGAGAAAGATAGAGAGCAAGAGAGAGAGAAAGAGACAGAGGCAGAGACAGACACAGAGACAGAGACCGAGAGACAGATAGAGAGACAGGGACAGAGAGAGAGAGACGGGGAATAAAAGACGTTGTTTGTACTTGGGGAAGGATGCAAAAACTCAATTTCACAGGGGCAGGGGAAGAAGAAGGGCAGAAACAGGTTTGTTCAATTGGGGACTTTGGTAAGATTGCAAAGTATCATTTACGTAATGGAATGTTGTATAGAACCAATACTGTTGTACGGATGCGAGGCGTGGACAGTCAGCAAGCAAAGCCAGAGCAAGATTGAGGCAGCCGAGATGTGGTTTCTCAGAAGAATGTTGAGAGTTCCATGGACAGCAAAGAAAACAAACGAGACAGTCTTGATGGAGGCAGACACAAGTAGATCACTCATAAGGAAGATTAGAAAAGACAAGCAACATTTATAGGCCATTTTATGAGGAAGGGGGATTTGGAGCACCTGGTCACAACGGAAAAGCTGGAGGGAAAGAGAGCACCAGGTAGACCCAGGGAGAGAATGCTGGACGGACTTGCAGAGTGGCTGTGGATAAGGAGGGTGGGGGAATCTAGGGGCAGCGAGAGATAGAGATGGTTGGAAGTCCATGATCGCCAACGCCATGCGGCAGGGCACCTGATGTATGATGATGATGTATGATGATGATGATGATGATGATGATGAATGGACAGACGTTTCCTAGCGTGCCCAGCAACGTATTTGAAGGGGTGTGGTAGGGGTAAGGTCGGGTGGGATGGCAGAAGACACAACAGACATGAACGATTTAATTTGTTCAGGGTCACATTTCTGATTGATGGCCAGCTAGCTCTTTAATAACGTTAAGTTCAAAACTCCCACTCTCCGCTTCATTTCTCTGACACCGTCCCTGTCTTCTGTCGGCTCTGTCTTCCCATTCCTCCACCTTTTCCTCCATGGACATTTGGGTGACACTTCCTGTTCCCACCCCCGTGCCCTGTGTGTGTGTGTGTGTGTGTGTGTGTTGTGTGTGTGTGTGTGTGTGTGTGTGTGTGTGTGTGTGTGTGTGTGTGTGTGTGTGTGTGAGTGGGTGGATGGGTGGCAAAACAATTTCCTTTTTTTATGTTCCTTGGGCAGCCTCTTTGTCGTCATGTGTTCGTGCGCGCGTGCGTGCGTGTGTCTGTGTGTGTGTGTGTGTGTGTGTGTGTGTGTGTGTGTGTGTGTGTGTGTGGTGTGTGTGTGTGTGTGTGGTGTGTGTGTTGTGTATGTGTTGTGTGTGTGAAATGTGTGTGTGTGTGTGTGTGTGTGTGTGTGTGTGTGTGTGTGTGTGTGTGTGTGTGTGTGTGTGTGTGTGTGTGTGTGTGAATGTAGCGAAACATTCCCTTATACAATCGTACATTCTTAGGGCAACCTCTTTTTTGTCGTGTTTGTGTGCGTGCGTGTGTGCGAGCATGCGTGCATGTGTGCGTGTGTATGTGTGTGTGTTTGCATACGAGTAGTGGTGTGTGTGTGTGTGTGTGTGTGGCGTATGTGCGTGTGTGTGTGCGCACGCGCGGCCGCACGTGTGTTTGTGTTGTTGTTATTGCTGTTGTTGTGTGTCGCTACTACTTGTGCTGCTGCTGTTGTTGTTGTTGTTGTTGTTGTTGTTTGCTTGTTTGTTGTTTTGTATTTCGGGTCTTTTTGTTTACTTGTTGTGAAAGCATACTGTTTACAAGCCTCGGTTTGTTGTCTCACGTGACAAACTGACATTAAAGTTTTCCCCGGATCGAGAAGTAAACATAAGACGGCGTGTGGGTGTGATATGATCTTGCATATGAACGAGCGTGGAAAGGAGAGTTTAATAAGAGTTTGTAAAGATGCCAGAGCCTAATCTGTCGTTCACCATTTTCTTCTCAACTGCATGCAGCGAGACAACTGAACGTTGTAACGTCAACAAAGTCAGTGGTACTAAATTGTTCAATACATAAGCACTGGACGTGACTTCGGCTTCTTTCAAAAACATGCTCAAGATCAATAACAAAGCAACTTACACGACAATACGGGTTCATGTTAATGGCTGCAAATAGAGTAAATCAAACGACATGTCAGCGAACAGAATATTTTTGTTGTGTGTGATTATTCCATCGTCTGGCATCGTTGGAGATACGGTAATGGGATACATGGTAATCCTCTGTTCACGATGTTTTTCCAGGTCGACGTTGAGCGATGTGTTGACATTAATTAGGCTTGATCACTGTATAGTTTGAAGTAACTTTCTTTGTGATTTGTAAAGTGGGGTTTTTTTGTGGGTTTTTAAAGAGAAAAAGACAGGCTGACAGACAGACGGACAAAAAAGAGGGGGGGGGGGGGGAATGGGCGTACAATGTGATATTGCTCATTTGTGCTCGGCACTGATCGTGTGTGCGAGTGTGTGTGCATGAGAGAGAGAGTATATATTTGTGCGTGTGTGTGTGTGTGTGTGTGTGTGTGTGTGTGTGTGTGTGTGTTTTATATATATATATAATCATCATCATCATCATCATCAGTCCCGTAGTCTGGTTGACCGTTGGGGCACCATTGAAGATTTTGCAACCAACTTCTCCACTCCTCACGTCCTCAGCTTTCCGCAGAATGATATTCCATTCAAGGCCAGTCCACTCTCTGATATTGTCTTCCCATCTTTTCTCTGTCTGCCTCTTCGTCTCCCTCCCTGAACTGTTCCTGCAAGACGGTCTTGGCCAGTCCAGATGATCGTGTGACGTGCCCGTACCACCTCAGTTTGCGTCTTTTCACATATACAGGGGGTGCAAAAGTAGGTATACAGTTATGAAAATAAAAAAAAAAACACGTACAATACTCATTGCATTTATTATACAAACAAATGAATATTGCATATACATGTAATAACAAGCACAGCCTTAATCCTTCAGATACTCAAACTGCTTGCCGTCGGTATTCACACACTCCTCTAATCGAGAGCAGAATTAAGCATTATAATAATGATGTGATACTTACTGTATACCTACTTTTGCACCCCCCTGTATATATATATATATATATATATATATATATATATATATATATATATATATATATACATATACATATATATATATATATATATGTATGTGTGTGTGTCTTTGTATGTGTGAGCGTGTGTGTGTGTGCGTGTGTACTTATTTTCTGACTTACTTCTATCGTTGCTTGCTTGCTTGCTTCCTTGCTTACTTGCTTGCTTACTGTGTGACTGAGAGATTGAGTGACTAAATGACTGACTGACTGACTTACTTGCTTGTTTACTTACTAAATGACTGACAGACTGACTGATTGACTTACTTGCTTGTTTACTTACTTACTTACTTACTTACTTACTTACCTCCTTATTTTCTTACCTCCTTATTTACCTACATGCGTTTTTGATTATTATACCTCTGATTTGGCTCTGCGCGGTTGGTTGGTCTTGAAACGGCAACAACAACAAAAATAGCAAAACAATATCAGCAATAATAATGGTAATAATAGTAATAATAATAATAATAATAATAATAATAATAATCGTGATATTGATAACAATATTGATAATAACAACGGTAATAATACCCATAATAATTTCTAGCTTATTTACTCACTTATTTATTCACTTACTTTCTTACTTACTTACTTACTTCCTTCCCATTATGCAATTGGCATACATGTAGAATAACAACAAAGATTCTCCATTTCTGTCAGTTCTAGGCCAACCACTGTATGGCATGAAATGTGTGGTTGATTTAAGTATAATGTTATAGGTATATTATTAGAGAGCCGACTTACATTTAGAAACATTGCACACAGACGTAGGTCTCATGCATACATGCACACACAGACACAATGTGTACATGTATATGTGTATGCATGTATGGATATGCGTATGTGTGTATATATGTATGTACATGTACATATGTATGTATGCATGCATGTATGGATGTATGTATATATCAGTATGTATGTATGTATGTATGTCATATATATATATATATATATATATATATATGTATGTATGTATGTATGTATGCATTGATAGATAGATAGATAGGCAGACAGACAGATAGATAGATAGATACATACATACATACATACATACATAGATGACAGATATATAGACAGATAGACTGATAGATAGATAGATAGATAGATAGATAGATAGATAGATAGATAGACACATAGATAGATACATATATACATAGACAGGGAGACTGACAGATAGATAGATAGAGATAGATAGATAGATAGATAAATAAATAGATAGATAGATAGATAGATGATAGATAGATAGATAGATAGATAGACACATAGATACATACATAGATACATAGACAGGGAGACTGACAGATAGATAGATAGATGATAGATAGATAGATAGATAGATAGACAGAGAGACTGAGAGATAGATAGATAGATACATAGATACATAGATACATAGGTAGATAGATAGATACATAGATATATACATAGATAGATACATAGATACATAGATAGATAGAGAGACAGACAGACACATAGATAGATAAATAGATAGATAGATAGATAGATGATAGATAGATAGATAGATTAGATGATAGATAGATAGATAGATAGATAGATGCACATGTAGATAGATAGATAGATAGATAGATAGATAGATAGATAGATAGATAGATAGATAGATAGATAGATAGATAGATAGATCTGGTCAACGTAGATGTAGAGCATGTGCTTTCCAATTTGCTTACACAGGCTCGAATGATGCTAGAAAAAAAAGATTTATACGTGGAACCCCAGGCCAACAGTGTATGAAAGAATACCTACCCCTCTTCAATATTGGGTAAAAGTATAGAGCCGTGGGGAGGGCATTATACCTCCCCCATTATGTTGGCCACGAGAAAAGTTTAGCTTTCTACCACCTCACTCTCCAACGACATCAGATTCAACTTTTTTCAAACATCTGATGTTGTACTCTATGAAAGACATATATCCTGCAATCGCTGCTGTGCCCGCATTTTCCTTTTATTCCCAAAGGGGAAGTATCGATTAATTTTTTTAGATGCTTTTACTGAATGCGGTTCCACTTCATTTTGTCAATGTCACAACTATCGTCGTTTAGTTCGAGCAAGAATGACAAGTGAAAATGTCATCATGCAAGAGATGAAAATCAGAATCTGAAGTCATGTAAAACGAAAAATTATCAACATGATGTAAAACTTTGGTTTTGTTGTT
>JAPXFY010000022.1:13416905-13419405 GCA_030674185.1 Monoplex corrugatus
CTTAATTCGACTGTGACTGAACATATTAATGTTTCATCATCGCATGTCACTGACGTAACTTGATCAAAGCCACTGAGTACGCACATTCAAGATAATTCACACACAGTAAATAAACGAACCTCACCTCACCTGTCTCACATGTCTCACCTGTTGGCGTCATCGGGGTTCAGTGTTGGATGCTGCACTACTTGACACCGCCACTCTCCTCCAAATGACTCTGTTTTGACTTTTTTAGACAACTTCTTGAATATTTAGGTTGGTTGTGTTCTCGATGTATGAGATTGGAGGTCTGCCTTTCTTCCTTTTTGCCTCTGTTTTTCCTTGAAAAAATGGTTGCCATTAGGTCTGTGTTCTTGCTACGTGACACATGGCCAATGTATTTTAATCTTCTCTTGTTGATCATCATCATCATCAGGTGCCCTGCCGCTTGGCGTTAGCGACCATGGACTTCCAACCATCTCTATCTCTCGTTGCCCCCAGCATCTCCCCCACTCTCTTCATCCCCAGCCACTCTACAAGTCCGTCCAGCATTCTCTCCCTGGGTCTACCTGGTGCTCTCTTTCCCTCCAGCTTTCCCGCTGTGACCAGGTGCTCCAAATCCCCCTTGCTCATAAAATGGCCTATAAATGTTGCTTGTCTTTTCCTAATCTTCCTTATGGGTGATCTATTTGTGTCTGCCTCCATCAAGACTGTCTCGTTTGTTTTCTTTGCTATCCATGGAACTCTCAACATTTTTCTGAGAAACCACATCACGGCTGCCTCGATCCTGCTTTGGCCTTGCTTGCTGACTGTCCACGCCTCGCATCCGTACAACAGTATTGGTTCTATATAACATTCAAGGACTCTCTTTCTGATGTTAATTGATAGGCATTTGTTGGTAAGAATGCTTGTCATCTTCTTGAATGCTGTTTTGGCTTGGCCGATTCTGCCAGCAATTTGCGATGTGCTTCTGCCGTCTGATGAAATGACCGTTCCCAGGTATTTGAACTTATTAACCTGTGTCAAGGTTGTGCCATTTGCTGTTATTTTGCTGGAAATGTTTGGTGGTATCAAGGTCTTCCAGGACACTTTCGCTAGTTCTTCTATCTGTCCATTTGACATGTAGTAGTCTCCGATAAAACCACAACAACAAACGAATAAATAGATAAATAACAACAACAACAACAGCAATAACAATAATAACAATAATGAGAATAATAATACAATATAATATTAACAATAATAACAATAACAATAAATACAAGATAATAACAACAATAATAATGTAATGATGATAATACACCAGCACAAAACATTTAAGAACAACAACAATATAATCTGGCCAAACACAGAACAGACAACATATGTACACGGACATGGATGCACATACCTACTTTCCTCAAGACTCCGTAATAAAACGTTTGATGGTCTAAGCTCATCCACAGAACGGCCGTTAGATCTAGTGTCAGACCTATTTACAGCAGACACGACCACCAGTCCTAACCCTTCATATAAATCTATTACAAGACCCACCAGCAGGACAAGCAAATGACTGGTAGATGTGTATCATAGACATACGTCTCTCTTGTGCTTGCTTCCCTTCGCTGTGGGTGTGCATACCTCGATAGTCTCCCTTTTTTTACGTCTCTCTTCTGCTTCCTTTTACTGTGGGTGTGCATTCCTCGATAGCCTCCCTTTTTATCATTCTCGGATGTGGGGATTGACAAACAAACCAAATATCCGTTTGTAGAAAGAGAAGAATAACTGCCAAGGACCGACCGCAAATGTAGATAATTGTAACTCCAAGAGAGAGAAAGAAGGGGGGGGGGGTTGTTTCCCCTACTTGTCGAAGTTTAAGCGTGGCAGATTACGTTGATATTTTAACAATTCTTTCATTCCTTTCCTGAGGTTATGACACTCAATCTACATGTGCCTTATAATGATAGGGTTCAGACAGCGAATGGAGAACACTGTGTCATTTTGTTGTGACAGTTCCTACCCTTTATCGTCTACACATTGTAGAGGCAGACTCTCCCGACAGTTTCAAAAACAGTCACCTCCCACCTCAATGCTGACACTCTTGACAGTCTCGCTACTGCGAAACTTCAGGAGTAAGCTCAAACACAAACACAAACTGTCCTGTATGAATGTGAGAGTGCTTGGTCAGGTAGGTAGTGGGTAGGGGGTGTGCTGGTAGGAGGACCGCTGCGGCGGGGGGTGCCGGGGGCCATCATTAGGATGCCTACCCGTCACTTCTCGTCCCCTCTGATCCAGTTAGTGGGCAGGGAGTGTGTGAATGTGAGGAGCAATTTTTTTTTTTTTTATTAAGTCAGGCAGCCGGTTCGTGGAAACCCCCTATTCTGTGGCAAAATAATCAAAGTGTTGATTGTGGCCACACAACAGAAGAAGAAGAAGAAGCGCCAAAGAATATCAGTAAAAACGGAACTACTGCATCAGAACAACGTATTCGAACACTGACCACGTATTAAAAACAGATATACACTTCATCAGTACAAGTCAC
>JAPXFY010000022.1:13426905-13429405 GCA_030674185.1 Monoplex corrugatus
ACTTGAAACCACAATTAGAACATTTATTATTGCACACTATTGCTATAGAGGCATGTTGTAGTAACATCATCCAAGGCTTACTACTTTCATTGCTTGTTACTTTTTCTGTTTATATCTTTATTTGTTCAATTGCAATTACTTCAAAATCACCTTGACTAATGATACACATCTTAAAAAGCACTCGTGTAAGATGTCGATTTTTTGTAATGTAGTTGAGCAAAAGGCATCACAACATATAGAACAACTATACATTCAGTAATTGGTGATGGTATTCTAAATGTGAATATATGACATTTTTGTTTTGTTTTCAAATCGTAGTTGTCAAGAAATGTTGAAATAAGCAAATATCCGTTTAGAAAATTACAGTTAACAAACATAAGTTCAGAAAATCAAAATGAAAGAGTTGGAATGTATCTAAAGAGTTTAGATTTATTGGCTTGCAGTCTTTTGTCCCTACTGGTTGACGATGTGTGTCATACGGTAATTCCACTGATTTTCGTATCTAACCAACTCTCATGATATATTGATATGTGTGGCCCTGTGCCTTGCTATACCAGTGGTAAGTTGTTTTGCTGATCAATACAAACATGAAAAGATAGTTGCCCCCGAGGTATGGGTCACATGTTCATAATTTTCGTGGACCTAGTTCTAGTTGCTGCTACTCTTTGTTTTCTGTAGATGAATTTCTGGTATTCATAGCTTCCACTGTGACTTTTGCTTGGAAAGGAAAGACAGCATTTATCACATATTTTGGAAGTGTCCACATGTCAACAGATTCTGGGAAAGGATAGGAGATGTGTTGAGGTCAAGTTGTGGGACTTGTGCAAACGTAAGCTTAACTGAAAACGTAATTTTATTTGGCGCTGACGAAAACATGCACACAGATCCAATACTTGACCTAATAATAATCTTAGGAAAAATATATATTTACGAAAGTAAACTCGAAAAAAATCTACCAAACACTATCTCTTTTACTAGAAATCTTACCAAAAATATCAAATAGAAGAATATAATGCAAAACTGAGCTGGAATTCACGCGCTTTTAAAGACAAATGGTTGCCATATTTGTCCCTGGTAGCAGATGAAGATTGATGTGACTTTCAAATGAAGTTTGATGTGACATTTGGCTTCTTTATGAGATACATATATGCGTGATTTCTATATGACCTGCCTCTTTATATTTGAATGTTTTGTCTTACATATAATTGTAAATGACTGTAAATTCAAGCACACAGAACCTTCGATGAAAAAAAATATATATATATGTACACTATATATGTGTATATGTTGATGTGTGTATACGTGTATGTACATATATATACATGTGTGTATATGTATATATATATATATATATATGTGTGTGTGTGTGTGTGTTGTGTATGTATGTATGTATGTATGTATGTATGTGTGTGTGTGTGTGTGTGTGTGTGTGTGTGTGTGTGTGTGTGTGTGTGTGTGTGTGTGTGTGTGTGTGTATTGCAACGAATGCTTGTTTTTCTACATTTTGTTAGATCTGTTGATTATACATTGTATACATTTCAAGATGTTTGTATATGCTATATATTTGAAAATGAATAAAAAAAAAAGTTTAAAAAAAAAATATATATATATATAAAAAAGAATTTCTGGTATTCCTTAGCTTTTTTAAAACCTTCTTATGAGATTCTCTTAAGTGTTCTAACCTTTCTGGAAGAAACTTTTCTTTTCATATTTCCAGTATCTCCATAGGAATAGAACCAGTTCTAGAACAAGTCATTTACGACAGACACAAGTATTGACCGAACACCCAGTCCAAGTACCTTCCTATCAACAAGGCAGGTCAACGAATAACAGATGTGCATGATAGACTCGTTTTATTACTGTCCTATGCACGAAGGCCAATAACAGGCAGTCAATATCACAGGCATATGCCTTTTCTCTGTTCATCCTCTGCTACAAATCGATGATCTTGTATGCTTACGTTTTGAGGGTTGACAACCAGAACCAAGTATCTCGATTTTCTGATAGTTTACAGGAGACGATTTTTGATTGGATTTTCGGGGAGAGGCTATATCTACATTTTGAGATACTGGTTTCGGTTTTATTGAAAACCGATCAAAAATCAATATCATGACAAAAACAAAGTCCACCAAGTGAAAGATCACATTAAAGGCAACAGTTCAGTATAAACAGTGAAAACTGACAAAAAAGTGAGATAGTGAGTTATGGCTGTCAACCCTCGGTTTCTTTGTGATGGTTGCAGCTGCAAGAGTATTTTCTCATGCAATTTTGAAATATAGCAGTTGACTGGAACTAGACTAGGCCGATGTGTCTGTAGTTCTTAGCTTCATATTTTGTCTTACTTGATGTCTGGTGGTTAAATATCCTTTTCTGTCATTTCACAGAAAGTGAGAAAAAAACCCTAAGATATGTATGTTTATAGTTCATGCATCTTTGTCATCGTCGTTGTCATCGTCGTCGTCGTCGTCGTCATCATCATCATCATCATCATCATCATCAT
>JAPXFY010000022.1:13434405-13436905 GCA_030674185.1 Monoplex corrugatus
GTGTGTATGTGTGTATGTGTGTGTGTCTGTGTGTGTGTCTGTGTGTGTGTTCTGTTTTTTGATTTGTTAGTGTTATTTGTTTTGTTTTTGTTTTGTTTTGTTCGTAAAGTCCATCCTTTTGTGTTAACATCGCTTTTTTCTGTTTTGTTTACTCGTTTGTCTGTTTGATCGCATGTTTTTGTTCACGCTATATTGACACACACAGACACGTTTTGAGTGTGTGAAGAAAAGAATACTATCAATATGGCCTGACGTCCCTGGCTTCTTTTGGTGTTATTTCTTTTTGTTATTCCTTTCATAGGGTTTCTTTTTAACCTTTCAACCACCTCTCGTTTTTTTTGCTTTTTTTTTTTTATAAAATCCCAGATTTTCTTCAGGCATGTAGCTTTCAAATCCTGCAGGGACGGCATGTCTCCAACAATTACTGTACCATATGTGCAGTTAGTTTAATCGATACTGAAGCATGCTTTGCCAGTGTATCAAACACAAAAACGTTGATCACGTTTTGTTTCTCTTTTTGGATTTCCTTGTATTAAACACAAACACGTTGATCACGTTTTGTTTCTCTCTTTGGATTTCCTTGTATTAAACACAAAAACGTTGATCACGTTTTGTTTCTCTCTTTGGATTTCCTTGTATCAAACACAAAAACGTTGATCACGTTTTGTTTCTCTCTTGGATTTCCTTGTATCAAACACAAAAACTTGATCACGTTTAGTTTCTCTTTTTTGATTTCCTTGTATCAAACACAAACACTTTGATCACGTTTTGTTTCTTTCTGTGTATTTCCTTGTATCAAACACAAACACTTTGATCACGTTTTGTTTCTTTCTCTGGATTTCCTTGTATCAAACACAAACACTTTGATCACGTTTTGTTTCTCTTTTTGGATTTCCTTGTATCAAACACAAAAACTTTGATTACGTTTTGTTTCTTTCTGTGGATTTCCTTGCATCAAACACAAACACTTTGATCACGTTTTGTTTCTTTCTCTGGATTTCCTTGTATCAAACACGAAAACTTTGATCACGTTTTGTTTCTTTCTCTGGATTTCCTTGTATCAAACACAAACACTTTGATCACGTTTTGTTTCTTTCTGTGGATTTCCTTGTAACAAACACAAACACTTTGATCACGTTTTGTTTCTTTCTGTGGATTTCCTTGTATTAAACACAAACACTTTGATCACGTTTTGTTTCTCTCTTTGGATTTCCTTGTATAAAACACAAAAACTTTGATCACGTTTTGTTTCTTTCTGTGGATTTCCTTGCATCAAACACAAAAACTTTGATCACGTTTTGTTTCTCTTTTTTGATTTCCTTGTATCAAACACAAACACTTTGATCACGTTTTGTTTCTCTCTTTGGATTTCCTTGTATTAAACACAAAAACTTTGATCACGTTTTGTTTCTCTTTTTGGATTTCCTTGTATTAAACACAAACACTTTGATCACGTTTTGTTTCTCTCTTTGCATTTCCTTGTATGAAACACAAAAACTTTGATCACGTTTTGTTTCTTTCTGTGGATTTCCTTGTATCAAACACAAAAACTTTGATCACGTTTTGTTTCTTTCTGTGGATTTCCTTGTATCAAACACAAAAACTTTGATCACGTTTTGTTTCTTTCTGTGGATTTCCTTGTATCAAACACAAACACTTTGATCACGTTTTGTTTCTCTCTTTGGATTTCCTTGTATCAAACACAAACACTTTGATCACGTTTTGTTTCTCTCTTTGGATTTCCTATTATAAATTCATCCTGGAACCTAGAAATTATTCGTGAAAGTGACTTAGAGTATACATTTTTCAAGTACGAAGCGCGGGTATTTCTGTAGAATTTCACCAGTAACACAATGATAAACAATTGTAAAAGTTTTATTGTAAACAGTCTTCTGACTAACAATTATGTTGACTGGAAAAAAAAAGAATCTTTTGAGATCAGAAAAAAATAAGACTGTGAAAATGTATGTCTAAAAACTTTAATTCATGGCAAAATACCATTAAAAACAAACAAACAAACAAATAAATAAAAGACAAAGGAAAAGAGAGACTGTTGATATAACCTGACCACTGTTGATATAACCTGACCACTGTTGATATAACCTGACCACTGTGGCTACTTTGAGTGCTGTTCCACTCCATTTTCTTTTTTGCTGCATTGCTTTTTCCACTTTGTTTCGTTCTGGTTTTTTGTTTCGTTTCATTGTGTTGCATTACGTTTCGTTTCGTTCCGTTCCGTTCCGTTCCGTTTCGTCTCGTCTCGGTTCGTTTCGTTTCGTTCGTTTCGTTTCGTTTAGCTTCGTTTCGTTTCGCTTCGTTTTGGTTCGGTTGGGTTGGGTTGGGTTGGGTTGGGTTCGTATCGGTTCGGTTCGGTTCGATTTCTTTTGTTTTTTTGTTTCATTTTGTTTTGTTTGGTTTTCTTTTGTTTTATTTTGTTTTGTTGTGTTTTAATTCTTCATCGGCCAGTCCATTTTCAAAACCCTACACCCCCCCCCCCAAC
>JAPXFY010000022.1:13454405-13519405 GCA_030674185.1 Monoplex corrugatus
GAAACGTTTTTCATAATAGTGTGATGATGAGGATGGGGATGATAATCATGATGCTATGGAGTTCCATTCTAGATTGAGACTGCTAGACAAGACTGTATTTTACAATTGCCTTCATGACATGTCATGACGAAACCAGGCCTGAGCTATACAGCCACCCACAGTGTAGGTCAGAAAAGATCCTCAATGATGCGTCCATCAAGTAGATGAAGCTGTGAAAGTCCTAGTCTCTCTAATAAACTCATTGCATGCTAAATTCTGAATAGGAGTTCGTTGGCACCAAAAGAAATTCTGCAAAGATCCTATGAGTGTATTTTTTTCTTCAAATCAGATTGAATTATAATTTATGTATTTATGTATTTATTCATTTGTTTATTTGTTCATTTATTTATTGGTTTAATTATTTGTCTATTTATTTATAGACTGATTTTTATCTATTTATTTATTTGTGGTGTATGTGTTTATCTATCTTGTTATTTGTTTACTTTATTTTATTTGCTTTTTATTTATTTGTTTGCATATTTATTTTATTGTATCATGTTTTATTTCATTTTCATTTTGTTTATTTCTATTTTATTTTTTTTATCTTATCTTATTTCATTTATTTTGTTTCATTTTATTTTATTTTATTTATTTTTTTGATCTTATCTTATGGGGGGGGGGGGGGGGGGCGGCTACAATTGATTTCTTCCACACAAAAAGCGGCCTTTTTAACGCATGGAAAACCACAAAGCCAAAGCTAGAATGATAATGGTAACCCTAGAAACACAATGAAAAACTGATGTGAAAGTTGCACACTTTCTAAAAGATGACTGCGTGAAATGTCTATCACTGGTTTGGGATTGAACGTTTCTCGATTTCATGTCTGTTCATGAGATAGTAGATTGGTATATTTTATTCTGACTTACCGTATATGTCATATTTGCCTATATCGTTGATAGTGATGGCATTAAGTGCAGATTCTTTGAAGACGTAATTTTCTTGTGCTTGTGTTTGTATAGTGTTAATGAATGCATAGATTGTGAGAAAAATAAAAATAGTCACAAAAGTCTTGGAGTTTGTTCAAGAGCGTATGCACTCGACCCAAATCTGCTAGTAATTACATCCCATATTCTTTAAGTCTGTACAGAGCACCATTTGAGTCTTATTGTGGGACAAGTTACTATAAAAAAAAAGTGAAGACTACAAGTCATACTCTACTGTGAGTATGCCAGAGTCCCATTTAGTGTAAATAGTATCTCCACTTTCAGGCAATTCTGTGCTAAAAATTTCCTCTTTTGTCACTTTGTTTCTGCCTCCTTCCTAAGTTTTTGTTATCTTTCTTTCATTTTCTGCCTTTCTGGTCCATACATTGCATTTGTTCTATAGAGCTTTACATTCTCTTAGGAGTGATGATTTAACCTGTATTAAGTGCATTTTTGGCTGAAAAGAAGTGTAATATGCAGAAGCAATTGTAGATATTTTAGGCAATTTTATATGTTTTAATGTCCTAACTTATTTTTACATTTGCATTCAGGTTTGATTTTTTTAAACCCTTGGTGATAAACTGGATGAAATGGTCAACGCCAGGGACATATCCTTAGATTCTGTGTGCAAGTGCGTTTATATGGGTACTTAATTTTCTTTTTATAGATTTTTCTTATTGAGATATTGTATACGATTTGAAATGGGTACGGTCCTGATATGGCCTGCGCAGTATGCTGGGCTTTAAGATTAATAAGACTAATAATAATGGGGAAAAAATACGAAACACGGAACCACAAGACCAGGTCAGGTAGGGCAGTGTTATGGATTAACGTGTAACTATGGAAGACACTGTATCTGTGACCACCAACACTACCAAAAACAACAATGATGAATACAAGTCTGAATCAGTCCAGTTTGTTGGGTCTGCCATTATGCAGAACAATGAGTCTTTTTAAATTCCAGGCAAAACAAACTCATGACCAGAATATATCAACTAGAATTATGTTGCACGTTGTTACGAAAATTCCTGTGTCCGCAGGAAGTGACGGCGACTGTGATCCTCCTTCACCATCCTTTCAGTGAACAAGAAGCCCTGCACCTTCATGACCTGTGTCAACATCCCAAGACGCCTCACGGTGTCGTTATACACATTCATCTACCGTCCGATCCATTCAGCCGATCTTCAGAGTGTCCTGGTAAGTAATCAAACTTCAAAACTTGGGAAAGGGGAGAGGTGGGTGACCAAGGAGGACACTGGAGTTTGTTCAGGAGGGATTCATCGTACTCAGGCAATTCCATACACACTTTTACCAAATCTGCCAGAAATCACCTGACAGAATGTCCCCCTCCCCCCCCCCCCAACCTGCGCAAAACCCTATGCGCTGGTAAGGTCTTGAAATGTGGAAGGGGGGGGGGGGGGTAGAGACTTACGAGGCTGTATGCTGGCACCATCAGAATGATGAAAACATTCAATATGGAGAGCGAACAGCCAGTTTGTACTCTTGCAGGCTGGGATTGAACTCGATAACATATTTGAATTAGTAGCGACCTCCTGTATTCTAAATTATTTCCCTTTGTATTTCATCATCATCGTGTGCCCTGCCGCATGGCGTTGACGGAGTAGTCAACGCCGGGGACATGTCCTTAGATTATGTGTACGAATGCATTGATATGTGAACTTAATTTTCTTTTCTTTCTCCTGTTGAAGTTTTGTATGTTTTGAAGCGGTGATAGCTCATGATATGGCTCTACGCAGTCGGCTGGGCTTTAAAAACAATACCAATAACAACGGGGACCTTTACCCTTGTCCAGCATTCTTAAGATGTCTTCAGCCTTGCGAGACAGCTCTTGATGTTACTGTCTGCTCCTCTATCGTGTCGCCCTTAGATGGAGTTGCTAAATATTCCCCTGCAGTATCTTCTTTCTCAAGTACTACTTCACACCTCTTCAACCATGTACACAACCTGTTGCACCCTATGTGTTCCTGTATATGCACAAAAGTCATAACAGACAAGACTGAATTGATTCTGTTACATGCAAAACTCTGTATAAGACTGAATTGATTCTGTTACATGCAAAATTCTGTATTCATGAATGTAAATGTAAAATAAATGTTTGAGGAAAAAGACCAACACACAGTGGTAGTATAGTTATCTTTTTGGTTATTTACAGATGACTCTGAAGAAAAGTCGTGAGCAACGGTCTCAGCTGGACATCATTTTAGACATCCCCAACATGGACAGTGCCATGAGGTCCGAGAACCCCCATCTACTTCCCAGACAAAAAAAAAATCATCTCTGCTATGTCAGTGTAGCTGACAAGCTGAACAGCTACACTTCCAACGGTTCAGGATGTAGTTGACGAGGGTAAATGTACTGTGTGTGTGTGTGTGTGTGTGTGTGTGTGTGTGTGTGTGTGTGTGTGTGTGTGTGTGTGTGTTGTGTGTGTGTGGAAGGGAGAAGGGGAGGGGGCGTGCGCATATAAGCGTGCATGCGTTTTGAGTTGCTATCCATGTGTGTCATGCAACGAAACACGGAGTAATTACGTAATGTATTTAAACACATACTTTGTTGACATTCCCTTGACACGACGTGAAAATGGCTGGCATTTCAGCATTGTGTAAATCTGGATGTACATGTATGTACATGGAAAAGAACCCTGCTCAGTGAAACTTTTAAAACATGGCTGTCTTTCTGTAACGGACACTGACTTCCAAGGATAATGCAATGCCTAAAACGGCTGGTTGGTCGCTAGGGTACATATCATGTTTTTCTTGTGTCTTTAACCCTTTCACTCCCGCACTCCGGTCAACAGCATCCTGCATTGCCAACCATGTTAGCAAAGCAAAAACTTAACCCTTTGATTCCCTCACCCTATCCACCAGCTTCCTGCAGGAAGCTGGTGGATAGGGTGAGGGAATCAAAGGGTTAAGTTTTTGTAGTTGGTAGATAGGGTGCGGGAGTCAAAGGGTTAACGTGCAAATATTCCACGGTTGGTCGTCGTTCTTTTTCTGAGTGTGGTCCATAACAATGGAACGAGCTTCCTCTGTCTGGTCGACGGTCACATGCTCTGTCTTCAAATCTAACTTGGAGACATACCTTTTTGTCCATCAATAATTCCCCCCTCTATGTACCCATTATTTTGTTTCACTCTACTACTGTCCTCCTACTCCCGGTTTGTATACGATTTCTACCCTGGAGTTTTGGTCACTGTGAGTGAATGCTTTGGTGAATGATGAGAGCGCGCGCATTGATTTGATTTTTATATCGAGATTCAACGCCTTATAAACGTCATTGTTATCATTAACATGTAACTTACTGGATGAAGCAGCAGGGAAGTTTGTCTTTTTCTCTTAATTTTCGTATTTGGTGTTTGTTCTTTTGTGGTCTTACGTCTATGCTTGACAAAGGCCAATTGTCCGAAAATTTCCGCCTGTCTTGTTTGGTTGTATTAAATAAAAGTTCTAATTTTTTCGTGCTTTTTTTTCTGGTTCATGTAACCTACAACTTGGACCACATTGGACGTAAATACGAAACAAGGCATTTCACCCATTAGCTAGGCACGAATGGAGTTTGCTGAAGACAAATGATCGATGTTTCTGACCTGCAGTGTCTCTTGTTCTAAAACTGTTTCATTATCTCAAAATGCTATGTACAAACGAAGAGATAGATTATTTTCTAGTGCAGTCGACAATAGAATTCGTGGCCACGTGATTACAACACCAGCCTAGAACATGGCAAATCAATGTTCGAATCGCGAATCTCACAGGGATAGTTCTCTAACTCACACCCTTCCACGAGATGTTAAGTGGTGATCTAGGTGCTAGTTTTCCAGATGAGACGATCAACCAAGATCATATATGCAGCATGCATTCAGTACACGTTAATGATCTCGTGGCAACAGCGGAGTTGTCCCTGGATCAGTTCTGGAGTGCAGAGGACTAAGGGACGTCAGCTAGTAGGCATGAAGTGATCAGAAACGCCAAGATATAGAAACAGTGGGAA
The DNA here is from genome assembly GCA_030674185.1 of Monoplex corrugatus. NCBI lineage: Eukaryota > Metazoa > Mollusca > Gastropoda > Littorinimorpha > Ranellidae > Monoplex > Monoplex corrugatus. Next base: position 13,459,373 of record JAPXFY010000022.1, read on the forward strand.
CAATGCCAACCCACCATGATATGCATCAGCAGACAGTAAACTGTTTGGGCATCTGACCAGAATGTAACTCTATTATCTACCTCTCCACCAGCCGGCTTAACAAGCTTACGGTAAAAAGATACCTGGATTTGAAACAAAAGACGGAGCGAGAAAGACTAACGATGTGAACCGGACTTTGACGTCAAACGGCATTTTTTTCCCTTTTTCAACGGACAAGAGATGAAAAGTATGCTGTAAAATGTAATAAAACACATTGCTGGATCATTGGTGAGATATATAATCTGCTATACGAAATAGGAAGAAAGATTAGGTTTTCTAAAAGCTTGCTGAAAGGCTTTTATACAAATAAGAAAAATAACCGAAAGAAAACTGAAGGGGGCTCCAAATTAAAAAATATCATCGTGTGCCGTTTACAAATATTTTTGAGAAAAGTCGATGATATATTTATTAACTTATGTATTTTTTTAAAAAGTTGAAAATAAGAGTAGCAGTGAATTTAGAATTGACTCTGTTTGGAATTGTTGGCTATACCTAAACGGATGAAGTGTTTTATATTTTATTCGCAAAATACTTTGTCCACAGAAGTAGAATAAACAAAATTACACTTAATATATATTACTTTCTAGACGAGACAAACACAAACATGTCACTGAAAAATGTTTTGTCTTTACATTATCTTGGAATTGCCGTGCAGTGAATTCTACCACAGGTGTAATCTACACCGAGCACTTATCGAGTTAAACATTGGAAATTAAGTTAACGTCTTAGCTGAGTTGAACACTCGCATTTACATATTACTGTTTTGGTGTTCAATGTATAGTATGTGTCTTGCTGCAAATGATCTTTTTTTCTCTCTCTCATTTTCATTTTTTTTGGTATTTTGTTCATTTCATGAGTTCTACATGTTTGTCTTATAAAAAGATGAAATTGAACAATGGTGCAAGCGGACAGATAAATGAAAAATGAAATTAACAAAAAAACAAAACAAAACAAAAAAAAAACATCCGACCATTGAGCCTCAATTTCTACCGTCAGGATTAATGTGTACATGTATTAACTGCATTTTCAGATCTAAGAAGATGCAATTGCTTTGTGGCAGTTAAAGGTCCTCTAGGTCAGTTTGTATATAGGCCTATGTTTTTGTGTACTTAAGGTCTGTTTATGCATTTGTATTCAAGTTACCCTTGGCTTTAATTTCGGCAGAATGACCAACGCCAGGAATACATCGTTAAATTATTTAAGTGAATACAGTGATGTGTGTCTTGATTGGTCTGAAAAAGGTATTAGAATAGACTCAGGTTTGCTGACGGCATTATCATCTTTGCGGAGAGTCTTAAGCAACTACAAAATATGTTGAACTAAACTAAATGAATGCAGCAGCAAAAAACAAAGAAAAAGACTTACAGTAAACTGGAAGAAACAAAAATTATGGTCAACAACTACACCGAAGACCTAGACGAAAAAGTAACGATCGAAAATGAAGACCTAGAAACGGTCGACCAGTAAATATACTTAGGCCAACGCATTTCTGCAGAATCCTCCTCCAAAGGGGAAGAAATCAGAGAATAGCCCTTGGCTGGCAAGCGTGTGGAAGAGCAACTTCGGTTTTCAAGAATAACAAAATTCCAGCTGTCCTGAAATGAAAACTCTACGAGCAATGCATTCTGCACACAGCCACATACGGTGCAGACACGTAGAATCAACGAAAACACTTCGCTTTGAAACTAAGAACTATGCAGCAAGCACACGAACGAATCATGCGTGGTATCACCTGGAAAGATCGCAAAACGGCTCAGTGGATCAGAGAAAAAACAAAAGTGCGAAACATCCTGGAAAGCATCAACAAACTGAAATGGAACTGGGCAGGACATCTCACCCAGAGAATGGGCAATCGTTGGACGACAAAAACCACGTTCTGGATACCAAGAAACAGCACTTGCAATAGCGGAAGACAGAAAACTAGATGGAGAGACGACCTAGATGGATTTGACAAGAACTTGAGAGAAAAGCGCCGGAACGAAGTGAATGAAAGAAACTGGGGAAGGCCTACGTCCAACAGCGGACTTTAGATGGCTGAATGAAAGGGGACAAAGTGACATGTATACTTGGAATTTCTTTCCCAGGTTCTCTGTTTGTCCATGATAATCGATGTGATGGAACATGTTTTGTTTGAAGTAGTTTTAGCCCTGATAAGGCACAGCGCAGTCATATTGGCTTTAGACACTACACTACTACAATTACTACTACTACTACTACTACTACTATTACTACTAAAACACAAATAAAAAAAAGAATAAATACAAATAAAAACAAACAAAAAAATAAAAAAACATAGCAAAGATGTACACTATAAGAAGAAGAACAATAAGAAGAGGAAACGAAGAGGAAAGACAAGAGAAAGCGAAGAAAAAAGTAAAGAAGAGGAAACGAAGAAGAAAGACGATAAGAGGAAGGAAAGAAGAAAGATCAGAAGAGGAAACAGAGAAAATGCAAGGAAACATGAACAAAACCGAAAGAATCAGGACAACAAAAACCTACGAGGAGACGAAAAACAAAAAACAAACAAAAAAAACGAAGACAAACAGAAGTAAATCAATACAAACAAGAACAAGAACGACAAAAACAACCACAACATGGAGAATAAAACCCAAAATGTTGGTCACCAGAAAGTCGAAAAAAACAGCAGCAACAAAAACATAAAACAGAAACCCAGAGCAAAGAAAACACGAGAAAACAGCAACAAGAAAGTTATAAAAAAAAGAATAGAAGACGGAACAATACACGATTCACGGCAAATACACAACTATGCCTGCTATGCAATCAATAACAAGAGCATCAACATGGATACACAGAAATGGAAACAAAATCAATAATGGAAAGAATATCAGAACTGAAGAGCAAAAGGAACAAGAAACAATACGACAAGCAACAGAAAAACATCTGTGATGACAACAACGGCAAAATCTTCACCAGAAAATCGCCAAGAAAAGCACAAAGAAGAGTGAAATGGGAAACATCAATAACAATAAGCACGTCGAAAAGACTAGCAACACGAACAGGATCAAGAATGTAAAACAATGGCACGAACGAGCATAACCAGGGGACAAAATAAAAAAACGGAAAAAGAAAAACGGCTAAACAACATAAAGAAGGCAAGCAACAGAAGAACACAGAAAAGAAAACTGGGAAAAAGTAACAAATGAAAACAAAAGAAAAAAGGAAAGATAAAATTAGAGCAATAATGACAAAAACAACAAAAGACGGCAAGAAGTCGGAGAAACAAACAAAAGGAAAACAACAAAGTCAACAAGAACAAGAGGTGGAACAAGTACAGGAAGAACCAAGTGTAGAAAAGCAAAACGTACACCAGCAAGTATACAGTAACAATATCAACACATGGCAGAACCAGAACACCAGAAGCACCAGGAACAGAACAAACAAAACTTTTCAAAAAGGACAAACATAAGACAGAAAAACACGAGAGAAACAGAACAAGAACAGTTAGAACTAAAAAAAAGCAGCAAGAACAAGAAAAACAAAACCAAAAACAAAATCAACAAAATCATTCTGAAGAGCTACAAGTACTAAAAGAGCAAGATAGAACAGCAAAAGCGACAACACCAAAAACATAAAAATAATATCAACAAATAGCTGAAAAACAACACCAAAATATCACGAATTACAAAATCTAAGTTGAGCAAAAACAAAAAGACATTAACAAACAAACACTGAGCAGGAGAATCAAAATACTACGTTACAGCGACAGCAACATGAAATCAAGATCAATAACAGCAAGAAAATCGGGATAAATAGAATAAAACGGACAAGAAGCAGAACAAGAAGAAGCAGAAAAGAACATCAATGACAACAATAATGGCAAAGATATCAACAAGTCATCACTAAAATCACAGAGAAGAGTGGAAGGGGAAGAATCAAGAACAAAAAGTAAATCAAAAACAAAAGGCAGCAAGACCAAAAATAATAATGAAAAAATACTAATCAAACATAACTAGTGGACAAACCAAAAGCAAAAAAAACAACAACAAAAACAAGGGAAAAAAACGAAAAGAAAACGAAACGATATAAAGAAAACGAGCAACAAAATAAAACAGAAGAAAACAAAGCAAAAAACAACAAAAAAACAACAACAACAAAAAACAAATACAAACAAACAAAAAGATAAAAAACAAAGAAAAAAAAATGGAAACAGAAGAAATCTTAAAAAGGTAGAGCATTCATGACAAGAGCAACAGAAACCAGAAAAAAAAAAACACGAACAGAAACAAATACCGCAGAAAGTCAAAGAAACAGAAGAACAACAAAGTCATCAGGAACAAAAGGAGGAACAAGTACAGGAAGAATAAATGTAGAAGAACAAAACATAACATCAGCAAGAATACGATCACAATATCAACACATGACAGAACCAGAGAACAGGAACAAACAAACAAAACTTCAGAGAGAACAAAATTTTAATACAAAATGGAAAAATACGAAAACAAAAAACAAAAGCAATAAGAACTACAAGAACGGCAAGAACAAGAAAACCAAAACCAAAACCAGAACAAAATTATTTGGAAGAGAAAATACAGGGGAAAAAACAAAAGCGAAAACAGCACGAACATGAGACAATAACACGAGTTGCAAAGTCTGAAGACAGAGCAAAAATAAGAAGACAAAGAAAGAAACGCATAACGAGAGAATGAAATGACTATCGCAATAGCAACTACAACCACACAAAAGAGAACCCACCCACGTACCACCTCCCCCCCCCTAAGGAAAAAACAACAAGTATAAACAAAAATCAGAAACGAAAGGAAAAAAAACAACACAGAAAACAAGAACAGTACTCGATTAAATGGCGAATCAATTACAATTATTATTGCGCTATCAATAACAACGGTATCAACATGGATAAACAGATGTGAAAAGAAAACCAATAACAGCAAGAACACCAGGAGAAATGGAAGAGTAAAAGGAACAAGAGGCAAAACATCAAGAAAAATATGAATGAGAACAGAAACGGCAAAAACAAGCACGACGAAGAAGACTGGAACAGAAAAAATTCAACAACAAAAAGTACACGAAAAGATGAATAGCATTAGGACAAAGAACAAGGACTAAAAGAAAAGACTAAAGAAAATAACTTCGGGACAAAATCAAAAGCAGAGACAAAAGAGAAAGAAAAATAGCTGAAACAATATAAGAACGTGAACAGCAAAACAAAACCGAACAAGAAAAACAATAAAAGAAAGCAACAAAATAAAACAGTATAGGAAAAAAAAGAAAAAAAAATGCACACACACACAAATCAAAGCCTCGCAAAACCGAAACAATTGAAGGGAAAGAAAAAAGAGGATTAATGACAAGAATAACAAAAACAATGCGAAGAAAATAAAATCATGAGCAAGTACAGCAAAATCTCAAAAGAAATGAACAAAAGAAATCAAGATGAAGGAAAAGCGGAACAAGCACATGACAGAACTAGAACACCAAAGGTATCAAGGAACAGCAACAGACCAAAACAAATCAGCGCAGAACAAACACAACAAAAATAAGACAAAACAGAACAATAAGAGCAACAAGAACAAAAAGAGCAAGAACAAGAAAAACAAAAATGAAAACCAATAACAAAATTAACAACAGCACCAAAATCGGCAAGATGAAGAAAAGGAACAACTACAAAAAAGGGAACAACTACAAAAGTGATAATACTGTAACACAAAACGAACCAAAAAAAGCCTTACGAAAAATGCACAAGAGCAATGTCAATACAAGCTAGAACTATAACACAAAGAACACCAACAAAAGCTAGTTACAGAAAGTTATAAATCAAAAAACAGAGGAAAAGAAACAAATGTACCAAAAACAAGAGCAACAAGAATTACGAACAGCAAAACCAAAAACAAAGAATCTGAATATCCAACATGTCAAACTCAAACAAACGAACAAAAAGAACAACAAAGTCAGTAATATACATAGAAAAAAACAACAACAAGAAAAACGATGTACAGAAAAGAAGATGAAAACCCATAACAGCAAAAGTATAAGTACAATATCAAGAAATAGCAGAACTACAATATCAGGATCACCAGTAATATCAGGAATAAAAGAAACCTTAACAATGCAAAACAAAAACGATCAAAACAAATAAAAAAGCAAAGTGGAAAATAAAACACACGAGCAAACAAAAGAAGAAGAAACAAAAACAGAATAAGCATCCAAAGAGATCAAAATCAAAAAGAAAAACGAAGACAACTACAATTCAGAACACGGGAGCATCAAAACACCACTACAACAAATCCACAAAAATGCAAATAACAAAAAGAAAAACAAACCAAAGACAATGGAAATTAAAAAATGTAAAAAACAGCAACAGCAAAGCCAGAAGACCTCGAAGGAACAAGGACAAAATAACGTGATAATAAGAGCAAAAGCAACAGCGAGAACACAAGAATAATGTCAACTAATGATATAACCACAACATTAAGATCGTAAAAAACGCAAATAAGAAAAACTACTCATCAGAACAGAAACAAGGCCAAAACAACCGCAAAACGGGAAAATAAAACAACAAAAACTACTATTACAAGTACTAGAACGGAAACCCAAAGCAAAGCAACAAAGAAAAAAAAGAGAAAAAAAAATAAAACGTCAGCAAGCACAGCACGAAGAAAAAGAATGAAAGGGAACAATATCAAGAACAAGAAGTACACCAAAAAGAAGAATAACATTAACAGAAACAGGATCAAGATTAAAAAAAGGACAGAACGAATATCACAAGGAAAAAAATCAAAAGCAATAACACGGTGTGAAAAAAACACTATTTAAACATGATGACTTGGGGAGGAGGGCAGGAGAACCAAGGGGCGGTGACTTGGGGAGTGGGGCGGCAGAACCAAGGGGGAGAACTTTTGGGAGGGCGGACAACCAAGGGGTACGAACCTGGGGTGGAGAACCAAGGGGAGGGAATCTGGGGACTGGAGAACCAAGGGGAAGGAACTTGGGGAGGGGGAGAACCAAGGAGAGGGATTTTGGAGAGGAGGGCGGGAAAACCGAGGGGAGGGAATTTGGGGGGCGGTAAAACCAAGGGGGAGGGAACTGGGGGGTGGGAACTTTAGGTGGGGAGTGTTGGGAGAACCACGGGGAGGGAACTTTAGGAGGAGTGAGGAAGAACCAAGGTGAGGGAACTTGATGAGGAGGTGGGAGAACCGAGGGGAGGGAACTTGGAGAGGGGAGGGGTGAACCAAGGGAACTTGGGGGGGGTAATAGAACCAAGGGGAGGGAACTTGGGGAGGTGGGCGGAAGAACCAATGGGAGCGAACTTAGGGAGGAGGGTAGGAAAACCAAGAGGCGGTAACTTGGGAAGGAGGGCAGGGGAACAAAGGGAATGGAACTGCGGGGACGGGAGAACCAAGGGGAGGGAACTTGGGGGGGTGGGGTGAGACAACCAGGGGAGGGAATTGGGGGGGATGGGAGAACCAAGGGGAGAGAACCAGGGGAGGCGGTACAACCAAGGGGAGGGATTTTGGGAAGGAGGGTGGTGAGAACCGAGATGAGGGAATTTGGGGGGGGGAGAACCAAGGGGAGGGAACTAGGGGGGTGGGAGAATAGGCCATCGGGGGGGGGGGGGTGCGGTCAGAGAACCAAGGAATGAGGGAACTTGGTAGGGGTGGAGAACCAAGGGGAGGGAACTTGGGAGGGGGGTGGAGAACCAAGGGGGCTGAACTTGGGGGAGTTGGGTGGAAGAACCAATGGCACATAGGGGGATGGGAGAACCAAGGGGAGGGAATTGGGGAGGGGGTGGGAGAACCAAGGGAAGGGGAACTTGGGGAGTTGGGTGGAAGAACCAATGACAGCAAACTTAGGGGGATGGGAGAACCAAGGGGAGGAACTTGTTGAGGGGGTGGGAGAATCAAGGGGAGGGAACTTAGGGGGAATGGGAGAACCAAGGAGAGGGAACTTGGGGAGGGGGGGGGAGAACCAAGGGATGGGAATTGGGGAGGGGGGTGGAGAACCAAGGGGACTGAACTTGGGGAGTTGGGTAGAAGAACCAATGGCAGCGAACTTAGGGGGATGGGAGAACCAAGGGGAGGGAACTTGTGAGGGAGAACCAAGGAGAAGGAACTTGGGGAGGGGGGGGCGGAAGAACCAAGGGGAGGGAACTTGGGGGAGGGAGCTGCAAAACCAAGGGGAGGGAACCTGGGGGAGGGCAGGAGAACCAACGGCAGGGAACTTGGGAAGGAGGGCAGGAGAACAAAGGGGAGGGAAGGAGGGAACTTGAGGGGGAGGGCTGGAGAACCAAAGAAAGGGAATTTGGGAAGGGAGGGAGAACCAAGAGGAGGAAGCTTGGGGAAGGTGGCAGGAGAACCAAGGGGAGGGAACTTGGGTGGGGTGGGGAGGGAAAACCTATTTTATGGAACACCCCCCCCCCAAAAAAAAAAAAAAAAAAAAAAAAAAAACATGCAACAATGTCTAAGTTTCACAATGTTGAAAACAGGTTCACAAGACATTCCATGAATGTATTAACTTACTATTCAACAATTAAATAAACCACTAACATTTTTTTTTAAAGTAGTTAAACTTCTCAGTATACAGACTTACAACTTACTGAGTAATTTTCATTTTATTGATATCTCATGTTTGAAATGTTTGAATAACAATGTTGGTACATGTGTAATTCACGTATGGCGAAAACACTTTTTGAACTAGGGCTGAGTGTAAACACGAATATACAATGCTTATTTCACACCCTCGTAAATGAAATGTGTTCTCGTTCTTGCTCTTGTTCTTGTTTTCATTTTAATGATTTTTGGTCTAGAGCTAGAAGGGCAGTGAATCTTGATGGGGATGCTACTATTACGCTCTTCCGATGTTAGCCTCATAAATCACTGAAGGCTTCGACCAAAGTTTATTTCAGGATCAGAAGTGACAGAAGAAAGTCGTAATTTGAGATCGTCGTAGAAAGCAAAGCGTAAGGAATAACGAAATGTATATGTGAATGTGTTTTTATTTATTGATTTGTTTACAAGCCTGTGTATGTCACTGTGTGTACGTTCTCCATTCCCTGTGTAGATGTTTGTGTCTTGTTTGTGTGCTAACACACGTGCATAAGTACGTGACTAAGTATCTGTGTGTGCGTGTGTTTGTGTGTGTGTGTGTATGTGTGTGTGTGTGTGTGTGTGTGTTATGTTTAATCTCTCTCTCTCTCTCTCTCTCTCTCTCTCTCTCTCTCCTCTCTCTCTCTCTCTCTCTCTCCCTCTCATCCTCTTTCTCTCTCTCTCTCTCTTTGTTTGCGTGGGTGTCTGTTGCTAGTGTGTTCTCTATCATACGTGTAAGATATTGTTTGCTTCTGTTGTTGTTGTTGTTCTATGTCATATACTGCTTACGTCTTCGATTTATTGTTGATTCATGTTTGTATGCGAAATGCAAAGTGCTTAAGAATTTGCATTGTAAGATGTTGGGCTATACAAATAGTAGTTAGTAGTAGTAGAGTAGTAGTAGATTTCGGAGTAGGAGTAGTAGGAGTAGTAGTAGTAGTAACATTATTATATATCAATATTGCTTTTGTTGTTGTTGTTGTTATGCTTATGATGACGTTAATGATAATGACCACTATCATCGTTATCATCACCGTCACAATTACCATCAGCAGCAGCACAGCAGCATCATTATCATATCATCGTTACTATCATCATTATCATAATAATTATTGTTGTTATTAATATTCACATGATTAACATTATTAATATAATTATAATTAATATTATTTTCGTTATTATCATCAGTACTGGTAGTAGTAGTTGTTGTAGTAGTAGTACTAGTAGTAGCAGTATTATTAGTAGCAGTAGTATTGTTATCATTAGTATCATCAGCAACAGCAGCTGCAGCATCATCATCATCATCATCATTAGTATTATCATCATCATCACTATTGCTCATATTTTCTTTTGTCATTATCATTACACAGATGATTATTCTGGTTTTTGAGACTGGTGACTGGTCTGTGACCTACACTTCAAGACCATGTTTGTGGCTTAGCAAAACACTCCTCATGATGGCCAAGAGCTCAGGCTCTATCATCCCAAACGTATTCATGGCGTGAATAACACTTGAGTGTGTTGTTCCAATATTTGCTTGCACAACTCATACCGCACTTAACTTACCGCAGGCATTGGCCAGTCTTTCTGCAAAATGTTTTTTTTTTAAATCCCAGACAAGAAATTCTAGCTGATCTGTATTCAACGGGTTCTCTGGCTCTGTTAACACGGGAAAATCTGTTGTTGGCAAGGTCTAAAAGTGTAACTAGAGTTCAAGTACGATACAATGATTCCAGCAAAAATCGAATGCCAGACTATGCGTATACACACACACAGACACACACACAGACAGACAGACAGACACACACACACACACACACACACACACACACAGCACGCGCGCGCGCACACACATACACAGACGCACACGCGCACACACACACACACACACACACACACCACACACACACACACACACACACACAACACATATGTGTGTCAATGTAGAAAATCAAGATATTAAGATAATAGAAAACACGAACATGCCTGTCATAACACTAGGCCTTACAACTGTATATGCCATTCCCTTTTTCTTTTTGACAAAGATTCTCCCTAGAAATTTATATCCTTTTGTGCTTTATCAAACTTGTTTTATTCGTTACAACGAAAGAAAATGAACACTTCTATTAGCAAAGCATAGTTAAAACTGCATCACAAGTAGAAAACGTATTATACAATTTAGGCATTGTAAGTCTTACCAAACGATGTACATGTACATTCATTACATGCAGCCAGTTTACCAGCGGAGGCCGTAGAGAACACTCATTCTTGGTGCTATGCTGCAATGCAATTGAAATTACAATAATGTCTCACTTACGCCGGTGTCATACAACGCCTGCTGCTATGAGTGTCCTAGTTTAGCGTCAATATGGCATTAGATTCTACCATATGTCACGTTTTGTGATAATATATGTTGTAGAAAGAAATATTGCATTTGGAGAACATTTTTGTCAAATTCACATTTCTAAATACACTTTTGTCATCGAGAAAGAGGATTAATTTGAAGATTTGATGCTTGACTGTGCTCCACTCCATTAGTTATCCACTAGCAGTGACTAATCAGCAGTAGCTATTAGATTCATCATCATCATGTGTCCTGCTGCATGGCATTGGGATCATGGTCCTCCAGAGAATCTGTCTTTTGTCACTGCAAGTACATCTCCCACCTCTTTCTCTTCATTCACTCTGCAAGTCCATCCAATATTTTCTCCCTAGGTCTACTTGATGCTCTGTTTCCCTACAGCTGTCCTGTGCTCTAATTTCTCTTGCCTCGTAAAATATCCATTAAATGTTGCTTGTCTTTTCTTAATCTTTTTCATAACGTCCTTTTTGTGTTCGCCTCTGTCAAAACTGTCTCGTTGTTTTCTTTGATGTCCATGGACCTCCTAACATTCTTCGTAGAACTACATTTTAACTGCCTCAATCTTGTTCTGACTTTGAGGATTGTTAGATTATGTAGAAAAAAAATTTTAGTTTGAATAGTTCAATGTTTCAGTCCCAGGAAAAGTCATGATAATTTGAGTGAAACCGTCTGGTCGTCTTTTTAAACCAAACTGACCTACATTTGTCAGATATATAAAGTGGGCTTAGGAACTGATACTGCGTATGTTTTGCTCTGAGTCATTTTTGCGCTTCAACTAATAATCGGTTTTGAATCTTTATTCTTTTTTTCTAAAAACCTAACCACCAACTGTTTATAAAATTGTAAAAACAAAGTAAAATGTTAAAGTTTTTGTTGACATTCATGAGTGCCAAGAAAAAGACGATTTTTTGTTGGGGGGGGGGGGGGGGGTAGGAACACACCCTTGTTAACAGTGCAAGCTCATCTTTCCCTCAGAACTTGAACTTCCCATATACTGAACAAACTCGCTTCGGTTACACACTTCCATTACAGAAATCGCAAGAACAATTTTCCTCCCCTTAAAAACTCGGATTTGAACGAAATCGAACCAATCTGATTTGAAAGGGTGTGAGGGCGGGAGGCGGGGAGGAGAGAAGAGGGAACACAATGTTTCTGTACAAATCGGGTTCGAAAGGAAGAAAGGATGAGTGTAAATAATAGTTTTCATTAAAAAAATAGTCGTGGTTTACAGTGACATATTTTTGTTTTTATTATATGATAGTCTAAAGTCGAGAAGTTTTCAAGTTTTCTTAGAACATATACATAGACACTTAATTTTAGTGGTGTTTCCTTAATTTCAATATGGATAAAGGATTGTTGTAAAAACTTACCAGGGCGATTGAATGTACCTTATCGATTTCCTGTTTTGACGTATCATGATGGCGAGGACTGATGCACATTCTTGAAACGTCACAGAGCGAATCGAACCACTGAAGATTCTGTTGGACGTTTGCAGACATTACACAGTGAAACGCCGCTGGTTTACAATAATGTTACGTGTTAAAATTGTTCAGTGTGGGTTTTTGTTTGTTTGCTTGTTTGTTTTTGCTAAACTCTTAATGTGTGTGTGTGGATTTGATTTTCAAAATAAAAACAAAACCACACAAAAACACACAAGGAAATTATAATTTAATGTGTTTGAGATATCACCCAGAGCAGGAATTACCTAAAAGAATGTATATTTATGTGTGTTCAGAAAAAATACGTACTTTGCGATAGCTTTTTGAAATTGATAAAGTTCTATATTGTGCCTTCTCTAAAATTTGATCGATTGGTACTTATTTTCTGTGATATTATTTATTCAAATACTTGACAGGATCGGGTCAGTTTCAGATGACATTTTAAGCAAAAGCATTTCTTTCTGATCAATAGTTGTTTCTTGCCACTTGCAAGCTGAGCTCGGTGAATATCTTGTTTCTAGGCTTTTTGGCAAATACATAGTCTAGTGTTTACTGTTCGCGCTGATTCCCAAGCTTTTTTTTTACCTCTTTTGAATAAAGATATCAGCACTAGCATAGTGGAATCAATAACCGTCCAAATTAACGAATACACAAGGTTTGATTTCCGGCCTGGTCTCGCTGACGTTGCGCTCTATTGTCGCCAGACAAAGCTGAAGTTATCTTTAAGATTTATCGTCAAAGAGTACAAGGTGGGAAAGGTCAAGCTTTTAAACATGACTGAAGACTCGGTAGATTAAGTTGTTAGATCAGTCCAGCCCAAGCTGAAGATTGGCAGAAACTGGACAATCTTCGAAGCTGTGGACGCCAAAGGAAAGCCTCGAGATCAGAGAAATAAACGGTCACACAATCCGATAGAAAGGGAAGGGAATGAGATTAATAGAAATGGTAAAAGGATAAGTGAAAAACATATAGTGATACACGAGACAAAAGAGGATGCCAAAAGAATCCATAAGACAGTCCAGCAAGGCCAACAGGATTGGAATAACATGTTGCATAAGGACCCTTCAGTATCAGTTTCATACTCAGATCTGTATATGGCTTTCTGCCTTCGAATGCAAATCTGGTGAAATAAGGATATTCAGATGACCCTACGTGCCAGCTCTGCCACAATCAACAAACAATGGAACATGTCCTGAGCTCATACAAAGTGGCGCTAACCCAAGGACGGTACACACAGAGGCACAACCAGTGGCTGGAGGCAGTAAAATGTGGCCTGAAAAAGTTGTGACATCTGGAGCATGAAGGCGGGGTCTGTTGTGTGAAGTGAATGGCAGGGAGTGCACAGCAGATCTTGTAGGAAGGAAACAAAAAACACCCAGAAATCATCAGTAAAAGTGGCATGAGATCAGATATATTTCTCCACATCCAATCATCAAAACAAATGATTCTGACTGAACTCCTTGTACGAAATGAAAGTAGAATGGAGAAATCCGTTTTCTACAAAATTAAAATGTATGTCATCAGCTTGAGGAAATCCAATTTCCAAGCCATGATCCTCGTCGTAGATGTCGGAACAAGCGGGTCTATGGGCACATCTCCCAATGACCTCATGAAACAGTTCTCAATTGATTTCTGGGAAACGGAGGATTAGAGCCGTAAATGCAATGACAGAAGCAGCTGAAAAGAGTTCCAGCAGGATCTGGTCCAGGAAGAACAGAAGTGAACTTCATAAGACTTAAGTTCCCATATACGCAAAAGTGCCCAATAACTGAGTGGTTGAGACATCTGTGATAAGGGTGACCTGGGTTTGACATGCCTGACCACCTTGGATACACTGGTTGGAACCCAGGCAGAAGACTTATGTCTTTAAAAATATGTGTATTTACATACATATATATGTATATATATATATATATGTATATATATATGTGTATATATATATATTATATATATATATATATATATATATACCTTTCTATATGTATACATATATGTATGTATGTATGTATGTATGTATGTATGTATGTATAGCGACAGCAGAGAAACATCCAGGAGTCACTACTGGGATGCAGCCTGGGTCCCCTCAGAGTGTAAGTAATTAAGCGCTGAAACACTTGCTTGGAGACGGCGGGGGGGGGGGGGGGGGAAGGCTTCGCTTCTGAGGACCTACTGCGATCCAGATCTCCCCAGAGTTTCTCGCTACGTTCATAAATTCCTTCTCCACTCCCAACCTTTTTCAAAACTTTACCAGCGCATACAGCTCTGAACAGGTTCAAGGTGCCTGCCAGGTAGTTACTGGCAGATATGGGCAGGGTACATGCGGAAATGTTAGAGTGCGACGCTTCTCTTTTAACAAACTCCAAAATCTGAACTCCAGACACATGATGACTCCCCCATTCTCCTCTCCTTCTGTCTATTTCTTTTTCCCTCATGGGGTTATGTGCGCCATTATCACCATCACCTGGCACCTGTGATGTTAATGCATGTGGAATTCATTCCAAGCGCGGATACATCATCTTGAGAAACTGCCTGTCCACCTCATCGACTTCACAGCCATTGAGAATCTATCATCATCCCCCTCGTCCGCCAATGGCAGCCCTCGTGTTTGCCCATGCATTGGGATTGGTTCTTGGGCATCAGGAAATGTCCATACGACGGTGTGCCACGTACGCCACAGACTTCATCCTCTGTTTTCTCACTGATTTAAAGCGTCAGACCTGGACCTTAAACAAATAAAAACCCTTCAGAGAAAGATCACAGTTTGTGAGATGAGATGTAAGAGTAGAATTGCTGTGGTTATAATTTGTCATCGGTTGATAATGGCAAATGTTAAGAGTTCTATAGACAACAAAGAAAACAAACGAGAAGTCTTGAAGGAGGCAGACACAAAAAAAAAACATTACTGAAGAAGATCAGGAAAAGACCAGCAGCATTTATAGGACATTTTATGAGGCATGAGAAATTAGAGCACTTAGTCACAACAGGAAAGTTGGAGGGAAAATAGCACCAGGTAGACCCAGGGAAAAATACTGGACACGGACTTGCGAAGTGGATAAAGGTAGACAGAGTGGAAGAAGTATTTGCAACGACAAAGAATAGATTCATATAGAGAGCCATTATCACCAACGCCATGCGGCAGGGCACGTGATGATGATAATGATATAATGGCAATGATGTGTATGGTGGCTGTTTTAATGCTCTCAAAAGTATCTACAACCTAACATTGCTAACAGAATCTATAATTCGGTTGCTTCGTCATTATTTAAAATAATATAACTGAAACAGACAAGAAGATAAGTCACCATGCTTTTTGAAATGCAAACACGTAAAATACAGACTGTTTGGCTTGGATAAACTTCTAATTGTCGGTTAATAAAAGTCCATGGAAGGGGTAAATGACTTTTTCTTCTTTAATATGTTTTCAGGTTTGAAAGGGTCAGGGTCATTTATCACTTTTCAAGCAGTTCACAATGGGATTCCAACCACCTTAATAGTTCAGCTTCCTTGGATTTTCGTCGTTTTTCCGCCAACATGTTGAAAGTATACATGAAGGGGTTAAGTGCTGAGTTTAAAGGCATAACAAAGACAGCCAAGGCCACATTTACCTCTCCAGGGATGGGAACACCAGTCACTGCCAGCATTCCACAAAGTCCGATTGGAAACCAGCACATAAAATCAGTTACGGCCACGCTGATCAACCGCCGAGCTATGGTAATGTCCCGTGATACTTTGGTCGTATTGGTCCTCAGTGCATTCTTCTGTACTGACCAGTAGATAAAAGCTGACCAGCAGAAATCAGCACAAAAAGTAGAAAATTTAAGACAATCAAAATGCCAAATGAATACACCTGCCCTTTGAAAAAATTTGGGGCAACTGGCAGTGGAATACATATGCCAGTCTGACTATAAAACTCCCAGTGAGATGTCACAGGAAGCAATGGTAACATGGCAAGAAACCAGCCAACTATCCACGTCAACAGACAAACCACTGATGCTGATGTTTTCTCAAATCGCATGGTGCTGAACGGAAAGCGAAGTACAATGAAACGGTCGAGCGTGATGAACCATATGATCAGCGCTGATACTTCACTGGACAAGAGAGACAGAAATCCTGCCACTTTACAGGTCACACTGTTTTTCCACATGTCATCATTATGTAGGTATGTACCGCGGAACAGTTCATCAGCCACTCCAATAATAGCAATGTAGACACCCATCAGGAAATCAGCCAGGGTCAGGTTTGTGACGAAGACAGTGAAGCCACTGGAAGAGGTCATCTTCTTTGCACACAAACGTACGACAAAAGAGAAGAAGTTACCAGTCAGTGAAAGACAACTGATCAGCCACAAAAACACTCGGAACATTCCTGACTGCAGTAAATCTTCACATGACGATAGTCCGTCTTTGGGAGCATAGCAAAACTTATCGTCAAAATAGCGAGGGAGAATTTCTTTACAGCACAGTTTGTAGTTCTCTGTTGATATAGTATGCAGATGGATAAGATCTTTGAATACGTTTGGTGGGAACTTTTTCACGGGATTATCATCCATGTATAACTCAGTCAGTCGTGGTGTGAACTGAAAGCCTCTTTTGGTGAAGGTATGAATTGTAGAAAAGCTTAAATTAATTTTCTGCAAGCCTGAGAAGCTTGACAGGGCCCTGGTGTCAAACTCTGTCAGTGTGGTGTACGTTAGATCTATTACTGAGAGCGTACTTTGCTCAACAGCAGACAAAGGATCAGTGTCGAGTGAGGTAAGAGGATTATTGGACAGGGACAGTGTTTGTAAGTTTTCTAAATGAAGAAAGTATGTCATGTTGATGTGTTGAAGTTTATTGCCAGTGAGATCAAGAAACTGTAAGTTGAACAAGTCCGTTTGGGACAGGAAGGTCAAAGAACATTTGGCAAGTATCAGAGAAACTAGATAAGAATTGTTTCTCACATCAGACAAAATCATACCTGAACCTGTGGCATCCAAGTAACAGAGCTGTGGGAAGAGGTAAGTAGAGAAAGGTTGATGGCATAGAAATGTGTGACCCTGACACAGACAGACCACTGGACATATTACGTCACAGGACATCTCATCATCATACAGTGGGCAATGAGGCCAGCCATCACACAGATGGTCTCCATGTACACATATTCTAGACACTCTACATCGGAATAATCCTGGACAAATCATTTCTTCACACCCTTGTTCGTCTTCATGATCCATACAGTCATGCATTCCATTGCATCGTGTGTAGATAGGTAAACAGTCGTTGAACTTGCCAGGACAACGATAGTGGGAGTCAGGACAAGACTCGTTAGACTTCATTGGGATTGAAACGAAGGTGCTGATTCCGTCAAAATTGATGAGAGCAGGAGATGGAAAACTTAGTGTGATGTATGTCTGTGCGTATCTGAAGCTGGCACTATCACACTTCACTTCATCTGATTCATCTTGACAATGGTTTACCTGGTCACACACAACATCATACGACACACACTGACCATTAGCACAGGCAAACGTGTTGACACAAGCAGGGTGCTTACAGAAAGACTCATCACTGTTATCGTGGCAGTCAAATATAAAATCACATACCAGGGTGTATGATAATAAAGTGCTGAGTTCATCATCACACGTGAATAAAGGAACAGAAATGTTTGGATCTATTGGATGGAATTCGTTGTGTGTGTATAACGAGTGACGGAGAAAAGTACAAGGAAAACTGTGACTTTGACCACACACACTATACTGGTGAGACCCACACAACAAAAATGTATGCGTCACCTGACCATTCGAACACGCCGTCAGAAATCGTGCTGTGTGCATTAACAATTGCCTTCTGCTCAGTGCTATGTCTTGTGACGGATGCAAGCTTGTTCTGTTGTTAGTAAATTCACAAAATGCTCCACCAAACCCTAGTATTGTGTCACAGCAATGGAATATAAAAATACCATTTTCACTTAAGACACATAATCTCAGATCATATTCTGTTTTTAAGCAATCATTTTCAGCTTGAATAGAATGATAAAGAACGGTTCTGCCTTCGCTGACAATATGTTTTCTGTACATATTCGGGACAGACATGCTCACAGTCAGTCCAGATAGAATTCTTGACATAATGTACACGTATGGTTTGGTAAAATTGTTAATAGCTGCATGCCAGTCAGACTCACACTTAGGTACGCTCCATATTCCACCTACTGACTTGCAATATTCTCTGGTGGTTTTGAAGCGCTGTCTGCCAAAAGCAAACCACTTCTTAAACGGATTGTTGAAATGATTTGCTGGAAAGTTAAAGAGAAATTTGAACATGGTTCCCATGCTTACATATTTGTAGCAACGATCGCACAACGCTACCATACCCTGGCAGTCGGGACTGCTGAAGGGACAATGTCCTGTTTCATCCTGTCCATCTTCACACTCCAACTTCAGGTTACAGTTCAGGTGGTGCTGAAAACTGTGATAGTGATCTACAGTACAGTTAAACAAACCACTAGATAACTTTTGAGGTGAATTATTTTCTGGGTGAAAGGAAAAGAACAGTTTAAAATGGCTTGGATGAAAACTGAACCATGTATAGTGAACAAAGAGCCTTGAGGTCTTGTATACCGTGTCATATTCATCAAACCTAGGGTCATCCCACACGATAGTTTTGGATCCGTGTGTGTCATGGGCATATAGCTTTACATGACTCCGCAAATCAAAGTACTTTATTCGCCGCACGCCTATCATGATGACATGATCATAGGGGACAGATACGTTTCTATACAGATAAACACCTCGCCAGTCGGTCTTTACCCCAGAAATCCCTACAGGTATGATATGGCCGCATGATGGTGATGTCATTTCTAAACACAGGCTTGGTTTCAACAAGTCTTTGATTGATGACACATTTACATTTCCTTCAACAACAACAAAAAAAGAAAAGAAAAGAAAAGAAAACGAACAAAAGAAAAAAGGAACGAAATGAAAAATAAAACAAGCAAACAAGCATACAGTATTTGTAACACTAAACATTTCTTTGAATGTGATGGTGTTGATACCAAACCATTCTGGAACTTTTCTCCTATGTCTGGGTGACTAAGGTTATGTGCTGATCACACGATCAACGTATAAGGAATTAACCATTTTCTTGGGCTAACTGTCCAAAAAAGTAAGCTGTCAATAACAACAACAGCAATAACGACGATAATGATGATGATTATCTTGATAATGATGATGACAATAATAATAATAACAATAATAATGATAACAATATCAATGATAATGATATTAATAATAATTATGATAATGACAACAACAATAATAAGATTATTAATAATAATAATGAGAAGAAGAAGAATGATGATGATGGTGATGATGATGATGAATGATGATGATGATGATGATGATGATGATGATGATGATGATGATGATTGATTTTTGAGGAGCAGAAGGAGGAGAAAGAGGAGGAAGAGGAGGAGAATGAAAATGATGATGATAATAATTTGTCTATTACTGTTCAAGGTCTCTACTCAGAGCCATCTCCTTTGCTTTTAGGTGTTCCACAGGGATTTGTTGTAGGTCCCTTTCTTTTCACTTTGTACACACAGCCATGTCAAAGGCAGACGTGATGCGTCCAGTGTATTGGCTAGTGACTGCGTGCTTGTCACCTCTCACTTTCAGCCTGCACCGCTGGCTAGCACTGCTGCTTGCAGCTATGCAAAAAGAAGAGCAGAATGCGTAAGTCTCTCCCTGTCAGTACAAAGCCTCTCCATCACAAGCCCTACGTTATGCTTCCTCATGGCGACATATGGTAAATAAGCACCTCACAGACTCAGGCTAAATCTCGAGGGATTGGGAGGAGGTCTGGCCCCCAGACGTGAGGCACGCAGGTCCACCAGCATGTGGATATGCCCTGATGCCCACGAACCAGACCCCTAAGCTATGAGTAAATAGCTCCACTGCCTTGTGGACATCTCGGGAGAGAATAGGGCTAAGGGAGTTAACCCTGAAAAAAATCACCGTACTGCCTTGTAGGATGTCGTTTGAACAACAAAGGCTAGTGGAGAGACCATAAACAAACTGATGGAAGGCAACAGGAAACCACCATCGTATTTTCCGCAGAACAATCATGGCCAGACGAAAGAAAAATAAAGATTACGACATAAATAGGGGCTCCTCTGGAGCACCTTCGTCTGGTAGGGACCGTCATGTTGCACAGGTGACACCAGACCATCAGCAAGCTACTGCGATCAACCTCAACCTCAGAAAAAATACGAAAATCGCAACATGGAACATTAATACATTGTTGCAAAAAGGTAAATTAGACAATATCAAAATGGAGATGGAAAAGGCTTAATATTAGTATTTTTGAGATGGAAGGGGGCAGGCACGAGAACATCAGGAGAGTATACAGTAATACGTTCTGGTTTAAACTCACATGAAAGAGGAGTAGGCATCGTAATGGACAGGGACAAATCAAAAGCAGTTAGGGGATACTAGGCTGTGTCCGACAGCGTTTTGCTGGTTAAATTGGGAGGAAGGCCATTTGATATCAACATGATCAGGTGTATGCACCAACATCCGCAAGTACTCAGGAAGACATCGACAACTTCTACAAAGTATTACAGATGGCAAGGCCCAATGTAAATCTCAAGAAGTTACAGTAAAATGGGAGATTTTAATGCTAAAGTGGGACAGGATAGGGTGGAGGATATAGTTGGACCTCATGGCCTTGGTACACAAAATGAAATGAAAGGGGAGGGAAACTTGTAGAATGGGCACAGAAGAATGATTTCATAGTAGGAAACACCTGCTTTGAGCAGCCTAATAGACGAAAATGGCCTTGCATGAGTCCAGGAGATAATACGAAAAATCAGATTGACTACATTCTGATTAATGAAAGATATAGAAATTCTTTACTGTCAGGCGCAGACTGCAACTGTGACCACAATCCTGTAGTGGGAAGATTTAGGCTGAAATTAAGGAAAGGGAAACAGACCAAAAGCAACATCAAACCAAATCTTGGACTCTTAAAGACAGATGAAGTGATACGTAAAAACCTTAACGTACATGTTCAAAACAAATTGAGTGCTCTGGAAGACGTTGGTGACAATGAGGAACAATGGACACAGTTGAGAAATTCGATAAAGGAAGCTTGTGAAGAAATCCCTGAAGTAGATAGAAATGCAAGAAAGACAAAAGAAATTTTAGGCTTGATGAAAGAACGGAGGAAGGCAAAGAGAAACGAGGAGATATACAGGAAGACAAACAAAGAAATCAGGAATAGGTGCAATGAAGCTAAGGAAGCTTGGCTGAAAACAAAATGAAAAGAAATAGAAGACCGACACAAAACGGATCCTCAGGGTACGAGATGTACAGACGAATTGAAGAAATTATCCACAGGAAAAATACATATACATCAACTGGTTGCTTAAAATCGAAAGATAATACGCTTATCATGGAAAAAGACAAAATATTAGACAGATGGGGAGAGTACATTAAAGACCTTTTTGAAGGGAAAGGATCTATTAATGCCATATACATCCTAAAAACTATCATAGAGAGGTCAATTGAGATGAATAAGGATTTATATTAATGCTTTGTTGATTGTACCAAGGCTTTCGATCGGGTAAAACAAGAAAATTGATCAACCAACCAGAAAGGCTCAATATTGATGGAAAAGATCTACGAATAATCAGAAATATGTATTGGGAACAATCAGCTGCAATAAGCATAGAAAACGATATAAGCTCTTTTCAAAACATCAAAAGAGGAGTCAGACAGGGTTTGTGTTTGTTACCAAATCTGTTTTCATTTTACAGCAAAAACATCATGAGAAACCTGGAGGAAGACCCTGGATTAAAAGTTGGAGGAAAAATGATAAACAACATTCGATGAGCAGATGACAGCATCCTAATTGCAGAAAATGAAAGGGACCTACAAAACCGAGTGAATATACTAGAAATAGAAAGCAAAGGTAGGGGGTTGGAAGTAAACAGCAGGAAGACTGAAGTCATGGTGATCAGTAAAAAGCATGAAATCCCTTCATGCAAAGTACCCCAAACGGCACAACCTTGACACAGGTTGATGGGTTTAAGTGCCTGGGAGCGATCATTTCAACAGACTGCAGATGCTCATCGGAAATGGCCAGCAGAGTTGGCCAAGCCAAAACAGCATTCAAGAAAATGAAAAGCACAATTACCAACAAATGCCTGTCAGGAGGAGAGTTCTTGAATGTTATATGGAACAAATACTGTTATACGGTTGTGAGGCGTGGACAGTCAAGAAGCAGAGTCAGAACAAGATTAAGGCAGCCGAAATGTGGTTTCTAAGAGGAATGTTGAGAGTTCCATGGACAGAAAAGAAAACAAATGAAACAGTCTTGATGGAGGCAGACACAAGAAGATCATTCATAAGGAAGATTAGGAAAAGACAGGCAACATTTATACGCCATTTTATGAGGAAAGGGGAATTGGAGCACCTAATCACAACAGGAAAGCTGGAGGGAAAGAGAGCACCAAGTAGACCAAGACAAGATATTGGACGAACTTGCAGAGTGGCTGAAGACAAAGAGGATGGAAGAGGTGCTTGAGGCAACAAGAGATAGAAACAGATGGAAGGCCATGATCGCCAATGCCATGTTGCAAGGCACCTGATGATGGTGATGACACTCAGCCACTCTCCTACATTATTCAGAAACATCGCTTTGACTATCACAAATTTGCTGATGACACAGAACTACAGACACCTGCAGTCCCTTCTAATTTCCAGTACTGTGCTGTGTATCAAAGAGATAAAATCATGGATGAACAAAAAAAGACTTAAATGAGAACAAGACTGAACTTCTTGCCATCAGTGACGATGTTTGTCTTTCTGAGATAAGGCCTGATCCTCTAACTCTCTCTTCTGAATCGCTGCCTTTTCAATCCTCAGCAAAGTACTTGGGTGTCCATCTTGATGAAACACTGTCTTTGGACAAGCACATTTCTTCTGTGTGCCAGTCTGCTTTTTAATCATCTCAGAAGAATCAGTTCAATTCGATCATATCTATCTATAAACGACACTACACGACTTGTTGTGTTCTTTGTACTGTCAAGACTGGACTATTGTAATGCAATTCTTAGAGGTCTCCCATCCTTTCCTATTAAGCGCCTTCAGAGGGTACAAAATAGTGCAGCTAGGCTGGTATTCAGAAAGCAAAAGACCCCCTCAGTAACCAGCCCATTGAAGTAGCTCCACTAGCTCCCTGTGGAAGCGAGAGTAGAATATAAACTAGCTACTCTGGTTTATTGGCGCTTTGATGGTACCTTGCCTATGTGCCTCTCTTCTGTGCTTAAAACATACAGGCCTGAACGCAGTGTCAGGTCAAGCAACCAGAAACTCTGGCAAAATTAAAATCAAAATACAAAACCATAGGACACAGAGCCTTCCGTTGCCAGGCCCCACTTGTCTGGAACGATCTGACTCTTTCTCTCTGCTGTTTCATCATCTCTCTCTTTTCTTTCAAGGCGGGCCTCAAAACTCATCTTTTTGTTAAATACTACAAGTAATGAATCACGATTTTTGATCTTTCTGAGTCAGTTATGTATATATTAGTACTTGCTTGCAACAGATGTGCTAGTGTGTGTGTTGGGGGGGGGGGGGGGGCTAGGAGTGGGAGATAGTATAACTGACCTCTATGCATAGGGCTGATTGGGAAAAATGAATTAATTAATGTAAAGCGTAGTGAGTCTTTACCTATGTGCAGGAGAATAGCGCTATATAAAAGTGATTTTATTATTATTATTATTATCATCATTATTATTATGATTTCAGCTATATAGCGCAAACAGTCCTTGCCATGGATGATGAAAACAAATTAACTAAAACACAACGTAACATCAAAGTAGGTGTGGAAATGAATTGTAATACGTCATCAACTTCCATATGTCAATCGATCAAGTGCATTACAAAACCATTAGACACAAAGACGGATACACGTAAAACAATTCCATGTCAATTCTTGAAACAACGGCAAAAAATAGCGACAACAACATAACAATAGAAAAGACAGTTTTATAGCAGTGGCAGTAGTAGTAGTAGAAGTAGATGAAGTAGTAGTAGCAGTAGCTAATTTTTTCAGATCATAGCAGTATACAATGAAGATTTCGAGTATACTTTAAATATATATATATATATTATATATATATATATATATATATATATATATATATACATAAATACATATATGTATGTATATGTATATATATGTATGTGTATATATATATATATATATATATATAGAGAGAGAGAGAGGGGGGGGGGGGGGAGGGGAGAGAGAGAGAGAGAGGAGTGAGACTGAGAGAGGTGTATATGAATATGTATAAATAAATGACTGGGTCTGAAAAGGTCATGCAACGCATGGATACCCCCCCCCCTTTTTTTTTTTTTTTGCTTAATGAAATGACTAACGAGAGGCGTCGAGAGCTCAGGAGCTGATTGTCCCCACAGCGGCGAGGGATCAGTGCTCTGGGTCCCATCCACTTTCTCGGGTGTTATTTGTTAACTTAAGGTATATATATATATATATATTATATATATATATATATATATATATGTATATATATGTATATGTATATATGTATACATACATATATGTATAATATATAACATGTTAACTCTATGGTTATGATGAAAACAAGTGAACTATATCACATACAATGTAAAAGAAATGATAATTATCACATGTAATACACCATCGACTCCTATGTATGAATCAGTAAAGCACTTTACAACAACACGAGAGACAAAAAAAAAAAAAAAAAAAAAAAAAAGAAAAGAAAAGAAGCAGACAAACGTACAGCAAGGTCCTATGACTTATTTTACCAGTGAAAATGGAGGCTGAGACAAATCTTTGTTCAGTCCATGATTCAAAGTCTACTTTCTCATGTCTAAGACAGGTGCTTCAACTGTTAGACCAAGACTGAAAGAAAAGACAGAACAGCTTTTTAATTTTTCTTTGGTAGTGAAAGTTGTGATTTTAGCACATGTGACAGTCTCTCTTCCTGTGCTTGTTGCCACTGCATTGATGCCACTGACCATAAATACAGCACTGGACTGAGTGTGGCAGTAATTGGTAACATGAATACAACCATAGCCACGTGGACTTCCTGTAACACATGACTTGATGACATCACGCTGGTCAATCCAAGTGAGAACCAACGCAAGACGTCTGTTGCTGCAGTTTTGTCATCAAGTACACTGAAGAAAACGCTGATCTCTTGGTGGGATCAATGAGAATTAGATGAACTGGTGTTTGCCTGTGTATGATCACTTGACCACAAGCTATCATCGAGCAAAGGGTGATATTGAATATGACAGTAACTGTGAACCATCTGATGTCTTGTCTGGAGTTGTCTTCAAATACAGCCAGACGACAGAGACCAGACTGACCATCAAGGCCCCAGTGTAACAGAGGAGGGAGAAATGGTATCACAGACAACATGATTCCAATAATCCACGTCACTGCACACACTGCCGCTGTCAAAGTTTTATTGAATTTCCATTTCGAGAAGGGAAAACAGAGCATAAAGATGTTATCTAGTGTCATGAACCAGATGATAAGAACTGTCACTTCACTGGACAGGACGGAAAGAAAACCAGCCATCTTGCAAGTCACACTGCTGGTCCATGCCTTTTCAAAGTAGATATATTTTCCCAGGAATATTTCGTTGGCTGTTGTAACAATACTAACATGGATCCCCATAGAGATGTTAGCAATCTGTAAATGAGCAATGAACATGGAAAAGTTATCACTGAATGTTTTCTTTTTAATGGATACAATAGTAACAAAACAAATCAGATTGCCTAAACTGGCAAATATACTGACCATCCAAAAGAAAAGCCTTTGTAGCTCACTTGGTATCAAGTTTTACACAGAGAAAAAATGGGTTCTGGTGCTAGACACTTTACATTATCTGTTTGTTTATGAAATAAATTGTCACAACAGAATCTAAAATTTGATGACAAAATGTGTTTTAGATGATTTGATCCTGACATTAAATTCATTGGAAAATCACTGACAGGATTTCCTCTTATATCCAGTTCAGTAAGTCGTGGTATATTCTGAAAACCTGCAAATCCAACCCTTATGATGGAAGAAAAGGATAAATTCAAATGCTTTAGTTTAGGTAAGCATGGAGACAATTCACTGTTAAAACTTTTTAAGTATGTTTCAGATAAATCAAGACGCTCTAGTACAAAAAATACAATAAATGGTTTACTTGTCAACGATGTCAAAGGATTGTTTGCCAGTGTCAGAGTTTTTAAGTTAGACAGTTCGGAAAATACATTCATATTGACCATTCTCAGGTAGTTATTGTTGATATCAATGAACTGTAAGTTGAGAAGATTCACTCTTGATATATCCTCTAGAGAACAATAGGATAAACTGAGACGAATAAGATATATGTTACTACTGAAATCAGACAGCGTCATTCTTGAACCAGTGGCGTCCACGTTGCGTAGCATCGGAAAGAGGTGAGCAGGGAAAGGTTGGGGACACATAAAAGAGAAACCCTGACACAGGCAACCTTCAGGACAATTTGTGTTACACAGCCATTCATCTTCACGCTGAGGACATTGACCCCAGCCATCACAGAGATGATTTGCATGCACATAGACATTAGAAGTTAGACACTGGTAGAAGCCAGGACATGTCATTGTTTCACACTCTTGTTCATCCTCACCATATGTACAATCAGAGAATCCATTGCATCGAGTGTAGACAGGGAGACAGTACAACCAGTCATCTGTACACCAATAATGCGTGTCGGACAAGACATCTCAGCGTTCATAGCCTGCTGAGTAAAGTAACCTCTGCCATCCAGGTTGATGAAACAGTTTCTGCTGTTTGAATATTTTGACATCAAAACCCACAACACAACCAGTTTCATCTGAATCATCCAGACAGTCTGCTATTTCATTGGAGCGTTGGCTCTTCAACACACACTGAGCATTGTTGCACGAAAAACCGTTGCATGCAGGATGTATGCAGAATGACTCATCACTGTTATCTGGGCAATCCTGTCTGAAGTCACACACCAGGGTGAAACGCACTGATGTGGTGCCATCGTTACATTCAAACAAGACAGACGCGGTGCACTGTTCCAAAGGAAACATTGTGTAGTTCTTACTTCTTTTGCTAAAGCATGACTGCGAATACATCTCTCTACAATGAGTATTAGGATTACATGACAGAAATGTGTGTAACAAACGACCATCCAGACAAAGAAGTAGAGCCTGTTGTGTCTGTATGAGGCTAGGTAGATAGGACTGTAAGACAGGGAACTCAACAGTTTGGACAGCAGTAAGATTTTCTGATTGTGAGTTTGTTTCACACACCATATCATTGCTGAAAACTGATTTCGTTTCCAAGTAATAGAAAAGTACCATAATTCTTTCGAAGCTGACTGACGTATCCTCCCTGCAAGGATGGTACCGTGATCGGGCAAAATGATGTATGTTGTAGATTATGGTTTTATCAGACCACTTTAAAGTAGCACTATACATGAAAAGCATGGAATTCTTACCACCACTGTAACCTATAAGCACACAGAACTCTTCTTGTTCTTTAAATAGTTGAAAGAAATCGTGAAGTTCCTCGCTTGTTTTTATTGAAGCCAGTGTTCCACTCATCTTCTGACACTCATATGTTGCTAACTTAAACGACACTATGGTATTTAATACGATACGCTTAAAGCATTTGTTACGTGATGCCACCAGACCCTTACATCCAGGACTACTGAAGGGACAGTGTTCTGTTTCATCCTGTCCATCTTCACACTCTGTCTTTAGATTACAGTCCAGATGTTGCTGAAAACTGGAGTAGTGATCTACAGAACAGTTAAACAAAGTGTTTGGTAGTTGTTGGGGTTGGGCTGTGATGTTGTGGAAAGAAAAGAACATTTTCAGTGTGATTTGAACGGTAAAGTGATTGCCCAGGCTACAGACATGAATTTGTAAACATGATGCATGGAAAACGATTGCTGGGGTGATCTTATCATCAGACACAGACACAACAGCTGGGTGATCTTTAGTTGACTCCTTGTAAATCAGTTCTATTTTTTGTTTGCCTGGAGCATTTTGACAATCTGGCAAGAACGATCCCTGAAAGCTGACCAAGATGACATGATTATGAGGTGCTTTCACTTCTCCTGAAACGTTACGAAGGCGTGATGAAGACTTGAGCTGAGCAGGCAATATTGCATATCCAGAATGAGCTGATGTATAGACTGTAAGAAAACTGTGATGTTCAATTGCGTCAATGTGTATCTTAATTTCAGGGATGTTACTGTAATATATATACATATGGTTTCCATCTGTTTGGATGTGATACTCTTCCCAAAAGTAAGCATTACATCGTAATTGCCATCCAAATTCCTTTGAGGCGGTAAATTCAAATATGTTCATATACCATTGACCAGAATTACACCCGTGTGCTGACCGTTGAACACGAGCACGTACAGCCATACCCTGTGGTACTTCTACATACAAACGACAGAAAGTCTGGTTCTTTTCGCACGATCCATGTATTACTGTCTGGTGTGTCATTAATTTTTTCCATTCGTGGCACGCTGAACTGTCGGCTTGTGAGATTACCATGTTTCTTTGATTGTGAGTCAGGAGATACTCTATTCCTGGACATCTTTCAGCTATGTCCACTGAAATAGTGGTGATGTTGATGTTGGTCTCATTCAGGCTGCCCTGATTTGTAAATCTATCACCACAGATCTGACGAATGTCTCTAACGATGCCAAGGAATGACATGAACAAACAGAGTTGTCTGAATGCATCATATGATCTGGTGAGCCTTACCATCAGTCCATCTTCCATGTTGACTCTTTCAAAAGTCCAGAATCTTCTGTTGTATTTGAATGCTTCATTTATGAAGTTCAAATCTTTCTTCTATGACTGCCTTTACCCCCAACAATGTCTTACCAGCATAAGTTAAATTAAAGGTTGTCCCCTCACAGCCTTTGTGCTCTTTGGGGGAAATGTGTTAGGGACTGTATAACGTGACTTTTACGTTATAGTTACAGTTTAGGGTTTACGTAGTCTTTGCTCTGCTACACAGTTTATAGACTACAGTATGACTAGGCAACAGCCTGTTTGAAGAGGTATTGATAAAGGGGTTGTAAAGGTCCTCGAAGTAAGCTTTTAACTCGAAAGTTTTGCACAACACTGGAAATAGTAACAAAGTGTTTCTCGAGGGCAGTCACTCTCTCAGTCCACAGGAAGTAGCCACAGGACGTTCACTTCTTTCAGGGCCAGTATCATTGGGGTAGTATCTATCTTTTCTTCCAGGGGTGCTTTACCTTGCAAAGTACATATTTACAGCTTTGTGGACCTGGGAGACGTATTCATCCAGGGCAAAAATAGTATCACATATCCGTCTGTCAACTTTGCTCAGTAGAACATCCTCTCTAAAAACCATGACAGTCAGACCTGTTAAGACGTAGGACATGGCTGATACATGTATATTTGCAGGTGTTTCGTTTATGGCTTCCTTTCAACAATACATGATATCCACCTCATTTTCTTTATACTATTACTACTGCTGCTACAACCACTACCACCTCAACTTCCTTATACTATTAATACTGCTGCTACAACCATTAGGACTACCATTATTACTATGACACTTGTTATGTATGATACGTACTATTACTACGTGTTTATGGGATACTGTGCTACTTAGTTATAACACAACTCCTGTACAAGCAAGGGCTTGAAATTGATATTGAATGAAAGAAAACATCGCCTGCAAAGATGGGTAGGTAATTCCTGATTGCGTTTGTACCATTCTTTTGTGTAATAGTTGTTGATGTCTTGAACGTTGTATTTGTTTTTTGTTTCAATTTATTTATTTATTCGTATATTTATTTACTTATTTATTTATTTATTTATTTATCCATCATTTTCTTTTAAACTATGTTTTATGTTCTGGAATTGTAACTGATTTGTGTCTCATTTATTTTGTATTTAGTAATTAATTGATGAAGGATGGATCGCAGATTGATTGATCTGTTGCTTGATTGCTCCATTCGTTTACTTTTTGTTTATTCATTGATTCATTCATTTACTTATTTATTCATTAATATTAGGTTATCTGTTAGTATGCTTTTTTAATTCTGAACTTGCGTTTTTCCTTGATGCCTAATAGGTGAAGACAAGATTGTTGACAATCATCACACTCTCACGAGCACTCAAATATGAGTCAATAAAACAAACAAACAAAGAAACAAAAAAGCAAAGTCTCACACTTTATTCCTACACTTAACACAATGACAGACAACACGCGCGCACGAAATTATGATGAACAAAATATGCAATGAAATGAATGAAACGAGGTTTCAGTTTGTGTCTCAAAGTGTCTGAAATGTGTAATGTAGGCTTGGTAGTCACGAGGTCAATGTTCTTGGTTTTGGAAACTTGAGCCATGTTTGTCATTCGAAAACACTTAGTCAGCCTAACAAGGTGACTTGGCTGGCCATTAGAGAATTTGTGTGTCAGGAGAGATTGTTAAGTAGCGACTACTACAAGTCGGAAGAAAACTATTTTATCGCAAGAATACGGTATTTTAGTTTTAGCTTCAAAAATACCAAAGTTTCAATTTTAAAAACGCATGTACTTTTATGAAGTGTTATCAAGATACATCCAATGGTCCCAGGTGTGACCCAGAGCAGCGAGACCTCACCACCAGTCAGACAATTCTTCCTGACACTCAACGTAACACGGCAAGCGGTCGCCATTTCGCCGAGCAAAGAGTAGGAGGAGAGGGAAAGGGGTTGGCCCGCCATGCGCTGCATGACCCACTCAGGCCCAGTCATCAATTTGCTTACAAGCTCAATAGCAAGGTGGGAATGACAAATCTGGGACATTACCAGTATAAGGATACAGAAGACGTACAAACAAAACAGTTTGAGTGGAATGGTTTAATTTTTTGTGACTAATGCAGACGTGGTTGGTATATCGTTCCCACACGAAATTAGCATGCACGTTCACATGTGTTCATATACAGTCACAGCCTCAACACCCACATTCTTTATTTGACCACCACTTGTTTTATATGATACTGGCGCCTGTGGGACCCTTAAGTGAAAGGCAGCACAGTAAGTGAACAACAATGTACACTTCTTCGCCTGATCACACCAAGTTCCGGCCAGCACGCACCGTCAGCCGATTCTTACCACTGCCTTCCATCCAAAGCTCAGTAATGTGTGCCAGATGTTGAATAAAATTGTGACCATACTTGCTGGTGTGTGGGCTAAGGACATGCCAATGCATAATAACCCTCATAAAACCCTCTTCCTTCGCTGGCCTCGTTGAATGCGCAACTACCCTTTCCTCTACTTGGGGCTACAGAGCAGGGCCAATTCCTGGCACAGCAGACGATGCCATGGTATGCATTCATTCACTGGGTGGGGGAGGGCGCATTATTGTGTTTCATTACAGAAATAGTAATTTCTTTTTAAATACAGCATCTTTGAGGCGGCTTTTATGAATTACAATATATACGTTTGTGATATACATGTATAGAAAGAGATGCCGAAAAGAAACGCAAAATGTTCTGTTTGGATCGCTGTCCTCTTACAGCGCTACCGTTCCCTTTAGGGGGTCACAGGCGTTTGTGCTACTAATGCCATAACAATACTGAAGATGAAATACACATGGCATTTATTCACTACGCCACATTCTAGTAGTGAGCGCATTTAGTTTGTAAGTTATTTCTTTATCCAGCCTCACCTATTTCTGTTTTTGTATATGCAGTGTGTCAAGTTTAATTTCTGGTGTTTAGAGGCACAGGCCTGTACAAATTCCTCGTCTGAGCCATCAGCGTGGATGTTTAGGCACTGTTGTTTGCTTCCTGACCTTGGTTTCCCAACGTCTTATCTGCTGGGCAGTGCACAGCTGGTTTATTCATCAGAGTCTTTGCACAGCCCTTTTTCGTTCTGTGGATCTTTATGCCGCTTGATAGAGAATCTCCTTCCACAGACACACAGGAATTCCATTTGTCTCCTACTCATAGTCCGTTGTGGATTACCAGTCGTGATTAGATTGGCGCCGGTGGGTTCTTTATTCTGCGTCCTCCCCTCCCCTCCTTTATTGTCGTTGATCCTTGGAGCATTTTTGATTCACAGGTAAGTTGATGAAAGGCAAGGTGGAGAGCCAGCCCATAGAGCCTGCAAATCTAGTACTTTTCTGAGTCATCTGGTCTTTGCCAGACGCCACACAGACTGTTCGCAGAAATCAGTGGTCTAGCCATGTGTCAGAAGGAAAAAAATAATTCTGAGGGAAGCTGGTTTCTTTGTTTGTTTGTTCGTTTGTTTGTTTGTTTGTTTGTTTCTTCGTTCGTTTGTTTGTTTGTGTTTTTCTTTTCTAACATGATACAATTATCCACAAAACGAAGTTGATATTCAATGATATCACAGAATGTACATTTTATGTCTTCTCTTGGGATATTCGTGTGTCAGCCCCAGTCATTTTGTAGGTTGTGGGCACTGACTCAGAGTACACATGAAGGCTTCCCTTCGGTCAGTCTTAAAAAAAACATTAGAAAATGTCCCATGTGGTAGCTGGTTGTAATTCTATCATAGGAAAGTAATCTTCATGTGGTTGGACATTTGTGCTCATTCCAGGAGCAAATGCATTTGTATTCTAGTTTTTCAATTGTATTTTTCAGCTATGTGTATCCAAGGTTCACTGTTTGGTTCAAACATAATTCTTGTTTCGTTTAGTCTGATTGCTCGTGTAATTATATATGTAGTTGTTTTTTGGTGGTGGTTATTGTTGGGTTGTTTTTTTTTTTAGTAAGCTAGCTTTTGTAATAAGGTTTTTGGAATAGTGCTACTGAATGCTTTTTTCTGTCACATATGGCATGCTGGATAAGGTGTAAGGGAATGAAAAGGCCCATGAACCTTTCTCAATACATCATGGTGTGAAACCATCGATGCATTTCTAGTGGCCACATGCTCCTCCATCCTCTTTGCAGCAATGTTGATCAATGCATTCAAAGGTTTTAACAAGGGCAAGGGGATGCATATATCAAGTTATGTGTTGTCAGCAAACTGCTTAATTTGTGAAAACTCAAGCCAAGGTCAAAAACCATAAAGCTGTCTTGTAGAAATGTCTGTGAGTAGATGATTGCTCACTTACATTATCATGTGCCCGCCACATGGCGTTGGCGATCATGCCCTCCGTACCAATCTGTCCTTTGTTGCTGCAAGTACATCTCCCACCCTCTCTGTCTTTATCCACTCAAGCAAGTTTGTCACTGATCACACACACGCACAAGGGCATCTAATTTGCTGTGGTCTGCAAATACTTCAGCTTTACAATTATCCTTAGCAAGGCAGAGGCTGCTTCAGCCAACATCATTTCGGCCTCCTGACTCTCATCCATTCCAAATGTTATCAACAGCCAGGTGATCAAGCCTGTAGACATTTCTGCTCTTTTGGCATGCATTGAACAGCACTGAAAAAAACACCGCAAAATCCTGTGAATATAATAGAAACAGAAAGCAGAAATATAGGGCTGGAGATAAATTACTAGAAGACTGAAGTCACGGTAATCAGTACAGAAGAAGAAATCCCCTTACGCAAAATAACGGCAAATGGCACAACACTGAGACAAGTTGATAAGTTTAAATATCTGGGAGCAGTCATTCCACCAGATGGTAGATGCACATTAGAGAGAGCGAATAGAATCGGCCAGGCTAAAAGAGCATTCTATGAAACGAAAAGCGTTATTACCAACAATTGCCTATCAGTTAACATTAAGAAGTTAGTTCCTCAGT
The DNA here is from genome assembly GCA_030674185.1 of Monoplex corrugatus. Lineage (NCBI taxonomy): Eukaryota > Metazoa > Mollusca > Gastropoda > Littorinimorpha > Ranellidae > Monoplex > Monoplex corrugatus. Next base: position 13,493,580 of record JAPXFY010000022.1, read on the forward strand.
GTCATATAAAACCCAGATTATTGTATGGATGTGAAGCATGGGAACAGCCAACACGCAAAGTGAGAACAGGTTTGAGGCAACTGAAATGTGGTTTCTAAGAAGAATGTTAAGAGTTCCATGGAGAGCAAAGAAAACAAACGAGACAGTTTGAAGAAGGGAGACATGAGAAGATTAAGAAAAGACAAGCATCATTTATAAGATACATTATGAGGCAAGAGGAATTAAAGCACCTAGTCACAACAGGAAAGCTGGAAGGAAATGAGCACCAGGTAGACCCATAGATAAAATACTGGACAGACTTGCAGAGTGGATGAGGACAGAGTGGTTGGGAGATGTACTTGCAGGGACAAGAGATAGATTCGTACGGAGGGCCATGATCGCCAAGGCAGTGTGGCAGAGCACATGATGATAATGATGATGAGTGAACAGCAAATAACCTGCTAATGCAATGGTAACATTGTGCATCTTCAAAGCCAGCTCTGCATGTTGAAGGCTAATCAAGACATATGCAATACAAGACCACGGCATCAGATTTGTTCACAAAGATGGATGTATACAGATCTGTAATCTACACCACCCTGCTTTAGTTTTGCGAGACCTCAACCACCCATTGTCTGCACATTCAGCAGCTGGGACACAGTGGCACCAAAGATGTGTGCACGAGATTTCTAACATGACAGGGCATCAACCAATATCCAACAACATTCAAGTTCTGAAGAAGCATTTATTCAAGCGTCCACTTATCAAGTGCTGGCTTTATTGAACGAAACGCAGTATCTACATGGAAGGCAAATGCATCCATCCTACTGGAATCTATGTAGAGAGAACTAAAATAAGGACACCATCATGAGCAAGACGCTAAAGCGATACAAGGATATTGTAGAGGTCAATTTCTTCATCAGCCGCATCAATACTTCCAGCTGGAAAAACACCGCCACAACAAAACATGTTGATATCAGCATCAATACGAAGTACAATCACATTTGAAAAGCGCAAAACAACTGCTATTCAACAAAGGACCAACGTAAGGAGAATCTTGTGCTGCAAGTCTCTTTCCCACACAGTTCCTGGGAGAGGAAAATGTTCTGCCTATATTGCTGCTTCTTTATTCTACATCAAGACCTATTCCTGTATACAGAAATAAGTAAACACATAGTATCAGAAGCAGAATGGAGAGGTCTGGCAGGGGTTTACATTCAGAAACGGTTGCAGTGATAAGTCAGTGCAAGAGCATTAATTACACTTATAACAGAACGTATTGGTTTTGTATGAATTTTTTCTGAGTGACAGGCCATCAGCGGAGGGACTGTGGCAAAGGAGTGACATCTTTGTGTTTCTATTCATGATTAAGTAAACGGTTCCCAGAATTCAGGATACTCTGTGGCAAGTTGACAGAACAAACAGGTAAGCCCAGAGAGCAGAGAGTGACAAAACTCTATACGAGACAATTAGGTAAGTCGGAAATGTAGATATTGTTTCAATAGAAGACACTGGTAAAAATAACACAGACACTGTAGTTCCGAAACACTGCAGTTGACAGTAGAAGGACTGACAGATTTGGCCGATGAACTTCTCCATAGGCAGTTGAGGATCAAGAACAACGCCCCGGGTATTGACTGAATCAGAAAGCACAATAATACTGACATCAATAGCTCTAGAGTTCTCTCGAGTGTTATATAGAATCGATACTGTCGTACGGATGTGAGACGTGGACGGTCAACACGCAAAGTCAGGGCAAATGAAATGCGGTTTCTAAGAAGAATGTTGAGAGTTCCATTACAGCAAAGAAAACAAACAAGACAGTCCGGAAGGAGGCAGACACAAGAAGAACATCAATAAAGAAGAGTAGGAAAAAAACAAGTGACATTTATAGGGCATTTTATGAGGCCAGGGAAATTAGAGCATCTCATCACAACAAGAAAACAGGAAAGCTTGCACTAGTAGACACAGGGAGAAAATATTGGACGGAATTGCTGAGTGACTGGGGACAGAGAGGTTGGGAGACGTACTTGCAACGGCAATTGATAGATTGGTATGGAGGTACATGATTGCAAATGCCATGATAATGATAATAACTCAAGTATAAATCTTCCAGTATTGGTCGAGCTCCAATATCAACTTTATCACCCATAATACTACCAACAGCGAGGCCTGGATGGTGCAGAGGGGAAACAGTCGCCTTCAGATCTGCCTGGACAAGTTTACATTGACGTGAGTCTTGCCGGAATAATGTTATATATGGGTGTCGTCTTCAGTCTGTCAAGCTAGAAATGGGTTGCCTGACTGTCTTCAGTGCTAGGAAAAGGTGATGCGTTTTGAGAGGGAAGAAGGGCATCTCCCTCATATTGCTGGCCCTGAGAAAAAGTTTATGTCTCTACCAGCTCATCCTTGTGCTACTTCAGAGTTACCTATCAATAACTGTAACTGTTATCTTGTTTAAAGCCCGGCTGACTGTGTAAAGACATATCAGGGATGTAACCTGTTTCAAAACATATACACTACTTCACCTGGAAAAAAAAGAAACAAAAATGATTAAGCACATATATCAATGCAATTGTGCATATAATCTAAGGAGATGCTCCTGATGTTGATCCCTCCATCCAAATTATCACACAGAGGACTTGAAAAACATACCTGAATACAAATTTAAACATAACTGAGGACACTAAAAACATATATGAAAACAGGGCTAAATTATCTAAAATTGTTTCTTCCTTAGCGCCAAAAATGCATTTAATACATATAACCAATCACCAATCTTAAGTGAAAGTATGTAAAACTTCATTGAACACACACAGGTGAACGGACCAGCAAGGCAGAAATAGGAGGAAATGACAGAAAGAAAAGACCAAAGCAGAGACAAAGAGAATGGCAGAAAAGGGAACATTTCTAGCACAGAATTTCCAGAAGGTGGGAATATTGTTCATAATGGAAGAGCCCCTAGCATCCCCACTGGCGTACCTATAGATACTGTAACTGCAATGTAATACAACAACATGCAGTGTGAGCATCTACAAGCATGAAGCGTATAGCGTGTTCTAGATCAAAGATTAGAATGAGTCTACCACACGTGGTAATGACAATAACGGGCAATGTATGTCTATACATAGAGTATGAACACCTATGAAAGCTGTGCTTGAAATCAATAGCACGCTGTCTCTCATCTGCGTGCATATATTGAAAGAACAGCAATAAATCATGGACTAGTTACTTTCGATCACGCTATGTTTGTACCCTGGAATAAATCATTAGGTATTTTTACAGTCTTAGTATGTCACAGGAACAAACGAGTAAGAACATAAATTATGTAGTCATTGTATTGTTTTAACCTGAATTTATTTACTTATTTAATTATTTTTTTACATACATACACACAAACACACACACACACACACATACACACACACACACACACACACACACACGCACACACAACACACACACATCTGCACCACACACACAACAACACATTATAATACATACATATATATAATATATATATATATATATATATATATATATATGTTGTGTTTCATTAAAGAAATGGTAATTTCTTTTTTAAATACAGCATCTTTGAGGCGGCTTTTATACTCAGTGCATGAATTATAATAATATATATATATATATATACTATATACATGTGTGTGATATATGGAAGAATGCCGAAAAGAAACGCAAAATGTTCTGTTTGGATCGCTGTCCTCTTACAGTGCTACCGTTCCCTTTAGGGGGTCACAGGCGTCTGTGTTACCAACACCATGACAATACTGAAGATGAAATACACATGGCATTTATTCACTACGCCACATTCTAGTAGTGAGCGCATTTAGTTTGTAAACTATTTCTTTATCCAGCCTCACCTATTTCTGTTTTTGTACATGTACATGAGTGTGTCAAGTTTAATTTCTGGCGTTTAGAGGCACAGGCCTGTACAATTTCCTCGTCTGAGCCATCAGCGTGGATGTCTTTGGCACTGTGGTTTGCTTCCTGACCTTGGTTTCCTAACGTCTTATCTGCTGGCGCAGTGCGCAGCTGGTTTATTCATCAGAGTCTTTGCACAGCCCTTTTTCGTTCTGTGGATCTTTATGCCGCGCTTGGTAGAGAATCTCCTTCCACAGACACATGGGAAGTCCATTTGTCTCCTACTCATAGTCCGTTGTGGATTACCAGTCGTAATAAGATTAGCGCCGGTGGGTTCATCATTCTGCGTCCTCCCCCTCCCCTCTTTTTTTGTCGTTGATCCTTGGAGCATTTTTGATTCACAGGTAAGTTGATGAAAGGCAAGGTGGAGAGCCAGCCCGTAGAGCCTGCAAATCTAGTCTTTTCTGAGTCATCCGGTCTTTGCCAGACGCCATACAGACTGTTCCCAGAAATCAGTGGTTTAGCCATGTGTCAGAAGGAAAAACAAAATTTTGAGGGAAGATGGTTTGTTTGTTTGTTTGTTTGTTTGTTTGTTCATTTGTTTGTTTGTTTGTTTCTTCGTTCGTATGTTTGTTTGTGTTTTTTTCTTTTTTAATATGATACAATTATCCACAAAACAAAGTTGATACTGAATGATATCACAGAATATACTTTTTATGTCTTCTCTTGGGATATTCGTGTATCAGCCCGTCATTTTGTAGGTTGTAACCTCTGACTCAGAGTATGCATGAAGGCTTCACTTTGGTCAGTCTTAAGAAAAGCATCAGAAAATGTCCTATGTGGTAGCTGGTTGTAATTATACCATAGGAGAGTAATCTTGATGTGGTTGGACATTTGTGCTCATTCCAGGAGCAAATGCATTTATATTCTAGTTGTTTTTCAATTGTATTTTTCAGCTATGTGTATCCAAGGTTCACTGTTTGGTTCAAGCATAATTCTTGTTTCCTTTAGTCTGATTGCTCGTGTAATTGTATATGTTGTTGTTTTTTTGGTGGTGGTTGTTGTTGGTTTTTTTGGTTTTTTTCGTAAGCTAGCTTTTGTAAGAAGGTTTTTGGAATGGTATGCTGAATGCTTTTTTCTGTCACATATGGCATGCTGGATAAGGTGTAAGGGAATGAAAAGGCCCATGAACCTTTCTCAATACATCATGGTGTAAAAACCATCAATGCATTTCTAGTGGCCACATACTCCTCCATCCTCTTTGCAACAATGTTGATCAATGCATTCAAAGGTTTTAACAAGGGCAAGGGGATGCATATATCAAGTTATTGTTGTCAGCAAACTGCTTAATTTGTGAAAACTCAAGCCAAGGTCAAAAACCATAAAGCTGTCTTGTAGAAATTTCTGTGAGTAGATGATTGCTCACTTACATTATCATGTGCCCGCCGCAGGGTTGGCGATCATGGCCCTCCGTACCAATCTGTCCTTTGTTGCTGCAAGTACATCTCCCACCCTCTCTGTCTTTATCCACTCAACAAGTTTGTCACTGATCACACACACGCACAAGGGCATCTAATTTGCTGTGGTCTGCAAATACTTCAGCTTTACAATTATCCTTAGCAAGGCAGAGGCTGCTTCAGCCAACATCATTTCGGCCTCCTGACTCTCATCCATTCCAAATGTTATCAACAGCCAGGTGATCAAGCCTGTAGACATTTCTGCTCTATTGGCAGTGCATTGAACAGCACTGAAAAAAAAACACCACAAAATCCTGTGAATATAATAGAAACAGAAAGCAGAAATATTGAGCTGGAGCTAAATTACAAGAAGACTGATGTCACGGTAATCAGTATAGAAGAAGAAATCCCCTCAGCAAAATAACGGCAAATGGCACAACACTGAGACAAGTTGATAAGTTTAAATATCTGGGAGCAGTCATTCCACCAGATGGTAGATGCACATTAGAGAGAGCGAATAGAATCGGCCAGGCTAAAAGAGCATTCTATGAAACGAAAAGCGTTATTACCAACAATTGCCTATCAGTTAACATTAAGAAGTTAGTTCCTCAGTGTCATATAAAACCCAGATTATTGTATGGATGTGAAGCATGAACAGCCAACACGCAAAGTGAGAACAGGTTTGAGGCAACTGAAATGTGGTTTCTAAGAAGAATGTTAAGAGTTCCATGGAGAGCAAAGAAAACAAACGAGACAGTTTTGAAGAAGGGAGACATGAGAAGATTAAGAAAAGACAAGCATCATTTATAAGATACATTATGAGGCAAGAGGAATTAAAGCACCTAGTCACAACAGGAAAGCTGGAAGGAAATGAGCACCAGGTAGACCCATAGATAAAATACTGGACAGACTTGCAGAGTGGATGAGGACAGAGTGGTTGGGAGATGTACTTGCAGGGACAAGAGATAGATTCGTACGGAGGGCCATGATCGCCAAGGCAGTGTGGCAGAGCACATGATGATAATGATGATGAGTGAACAGCAAATAACCTGCTAATGCAATGGTAACATTGTGCATCTTCAAAGCCAGCTCTGCATGTTGAAGGCTAATCAAGACATATGCAATACAAGACCACGGCATCAGATTTGTTCACAAAGATGGATGTATACAGATCTGTAATCTACACCACCCTGCTTTAGTTTTGCGAGACCTCAACCACCCACTGTCTGCACATTCAGCAGCTGGGACACAGTGGCACTAAAGATGTGTGCACGAGATTTCTAACATGACAGGGCATCAACCAATATCCAACAACATTCAAGTTCTGAAGAAGCATTTATTCAAGCGTCCACTTATCAAGTGCTGGCTTTATTGAACGAAACGCAGTATCTACATGGAAGGCAAATGCATCCATCCTACTGGAATCTATGTAGAGAGAACTAAAATAAGGACACCATCATGAGCAAGACCGCTAAAGCGATACAAGGATATTGTAGAGGTCAATTTCTTCATCGGCCGCATCAATACTTCCAGCTGGAAAAACACCGCCCACAACAAAACATGTTGATATCAGCATCACATACGAAGTACAATCACATTTGAAAAGCGCAAAACAACTGCTATTCAACAAAGGACCAACGTAAGGAGAATCTTGTGCTGCAAGTCTCTTTCCCACACAGTTCCTGGGAGAGGAAAATGTTCTGCCTATATTGCTGCTTCTTTATTCTACATCAAGACCTATTCCTGTATACAGAAATAAGTAAACACATAGTATCAGAAGCAGAATGGAGAGGTCTGGCAGGGGTTTACATTCAGAAACGGTTGCAGTGATAAGTCAGTGCAAGAGCATTAATTACACTTATAACAGAACGTATTGGTTTTGTATGAATTTTTTCTGAGTGACAGGCCATCAGCGGAGGGACTGTGGCAAAAGGAGTGACATCTTTGTGTTTCTATTCATGATTAAGTAAACGGTTCCCAGAATTCAGGATACTCTGTGGCAAGTTGACAGAACAAACAGGTAAGCCCAGAGAGCAGAGAGTGACAAAACTCTATACGAGACAATTAAGGTAAGTCGGAAATTTAGATATTGTTTCAATAGAAGACACTGGTAAAAATAACACAGACACTGTAGTTCCGAAACATTGCAGTTGACAGTAGAAGGACTGACAGATTTGGCCGATGAACTTCTCCATAGGCAGTTGAGGATCAAGAACAACGCCCCGGGTATTGACTGAATCAGAAAGCACAATAATACTGACATCAATAGCTCTAGAGTTCTCTCGAGTGTTATATAGAATCGATACTGTCGTACGGATGTGAGACGTGGACGGTCAACACGCAAAGTCAGGGCAAATGAAATGCGGTTTCTAAGAAGAATGTTGAGAGTTCCATTACAGCAAAGAAAACAAACAGGACAGTCCGGAAGGAGGCAGACACAAGAAGAACATCAATAAAGAAGAGTAGGAAAAAAAAGTGACATTTATAGGGCATTTTATGAGGCCAGGGAAATCAGAGCATCTCATCACAACAAGAAAACAGGAAAGCTTGCACTAGGTAGACACAGGGAGAAAATATTGGACGGAATTGCTGAGTGACTGGGGACAGAGAGGTTGGGAGACGTACTTGCAACGGCAATTGATAGATTGGTATGGAGGTACATGATTGCAAATGCCATGATAATGATAATAACTCAAGTATAAATCTTCCAGTATTGGTCGAGCTCCAATATCAACTTTATCACCCATAATACTACCAACAGCGAGGCCTGGATGGTGCAGAGGGGAAACAGTCGCCTTCAGATCTGCCTGGACAAGTTTACATTGACGTGAGTCTTGCCGGAATAATGTTATATGTGGGTGTCGTCTTCAGTCTGTCAAGCTAGAAATGGGTTACCTTACTTGTTTCAGTGCTAGGAAAAGGTGATGCGTTTTGAGAGGGAAGAAGGGCATCTCCCTCATATTGCTGGCCCTGAGAAAAAGTTTTGTCTCTACCAGCTCATCCTTGTGCTACTTCAGAGTTACCTATCAATAACTGTAACTGTTATCTTGTTTAAAGCCCGGCTGACTGTGTAAAGACATATCAGGGATGTAACCTGTTTCAAAACATATACAATACTTCACCTGGAAAAAAAAGAAACGAAAATGATTAAGCACATATATCAATGCAATTGTGCATATAATCTAAGGAGATGCCCCTGGTGTTGATCCCTCCATCCAAATTATCAACAGAGGACTTGAAAAACATACCTGAATACAAATTTAAACATAACTGAGGACACTAAAAACATATATAAAAACAGGGCTAAATTATCTAAAATTGTTTCTTCCTTAGCGCCAAAAATGCATTCAATACATATAACCAATAATCATCAATCTTAAGAGAAAGTATGTAAAACTTCATCGAACACATACAGGTGAGCGGACCAGCAAGGCAGAAATAGGAGGAAATGACAGAAAGCAAAAGACCAAAGCAGAAACAAAGAGAATGGCAGAAAAGGGAACATTTCTAGCACAGAATTTCCAGAAGGTGGGAATATTGTTCATAATGGAAGAGCCCCTAGCATCCCCACTGGCCTACCTATAGATACTGTAACTGTAATGTAAGACAGCAACCTGCAGTATGAGCATCTACTAGTATGAAGCTTATAGCGTGTTCTAGACCAAAGATTAGTTAAAGTCTACCACACGTAGTAATGACAATAACGGGCAATGTATGTCTATACATAGAGTCTGAACACCTGTGAAAGCTGTGCTTGAAATCAATAGCACGCTGTCTCACATCTGCGTGCATATATTGAAAGAACAGCAATAAATCATGGACTAGTTACTTTCGAACACGCTATGTTTGTACCCTGAAATAAATCATTAGGTATTTTAAGTCTTCGTATGTCACAGGAACAAACGCGTAAGGAAGTAAATTATGTAGTCATTGTACTTGTTTTAACCTGAACTTTGCAATTATTTATTTACACACACACACACACACACACACACACACACACACACACACACACACACACACACACACACACACACACACACTCATATATATATATATATATATATATATATATATATTCATATGTATATATATATACATGTATGTATATACATATATATATGTATTATATGCCTCTGTGTTTGTGCAGATGTTTTGTGTGTGTGTGTGTGTGTGTGTGTGTGTGTGTGTGTGTGTGTGTGTGTGTGTCAGATGGGGAAGGTAAACCGGAGTTGGTTAAGGGGGGAGGGGGATATAGTTGTGCAACTTCAGAGGCAGATTGAGGACTCTTCCACTTGAACGCACATAAAGCCATGACGGTGGTTCCCAAACTTTATTTACATGTGTACGAGTTCTCACCAAAGTACATGTACATCTTCATAAGAAGAAGACATGAAGAAGACAGTGTCTGCAAGACACAAAACAAGTTTCATAAATACAATGACAAAGTGTACAGTTTGTGAACTAACAGTGTCAATGTACAAGAATGAATTACTGCATTATAACAAAACAATATGTGGTGTCTATATTTACACTCAAAAGCACTAGCATTTGTAAACATGAAACAAATAATTGTTAACAGAACTTTGAGTATCCCTTTTCGAAAAAGTGAAGGTAAAATACCATACTGGTTGTTTGATAGCATTAGCGTACAGTACACTTTCAATAATGTACTGGCAAAATAATGCACAGTCATATTAAGCTGTTCGGCCCGCCACTGGCTGAGTCAGTAGTGACAATAACGTCTGAGTGGGCAGCTATTAGACAGTTAATATTCAGTAGTGATGACAAACACAGTATTTGACTATAGGAACTATGTCGTCACAAACAGTAGGTCTACCATATCAAATAGCGAGAATAACACACTTGAGTCATCCGTTTAACATTTGCTCCATGTAGTTATGCGTAATTCTAGGTCTAGTGCTAGAGATAGTGATGACAAAGCAGCATAGCATATTACTATGAACTCTTTCAGCCCTGTCTATTTTACAAGAGAAATACACTCCCAGCCTGCGGGTTTTGAGGGGGAACTGTAAAATTAACAGGTACTTCAATAAAACACCTATCTCAGAAACTGCTTGATGAAATTTATGAAAATTTTGTATGCTTACTAATGAATAATTTTTCTGTCACATATATAATTTTCAGATCATTTGATGTTTTAGTCTTAGTGAAAATTTTGTGAAAATTTACAACAACAAAAATCTTATTTTTATCACTCACTCATATTCACAATTTTAGAGGCACACCAAAATCACAATGCACAAAGTGAACACAAAAGGAGGTATTACAAAAAGGGTATTAATACTTTTGAACTTGTGTTAAATCCCATATTATCCACAAAGTAGAAACAAATTCAAGGAAGAAGAAACACTTTTTCTGTAAATGTGGGATACACTCGATTCAGTGGCCCTATGAGGGCCTATCATGAGTTGAGGATGGTGGTGGTGGTGGTGGTGGGACCAGAGATTGTTCAAAAGGGCCTTCATTCTCAGTATCATTGTCACAGCCACTTCCTTGCCATACAGTATATTGGAGAATTCTAGAAGCATCAATATGAACACGCCCACTTGCTGTTGATGGTTGATTTTCCACCTCTGTTTCATCAATTTCATCAATTTTTGTGTTTGCGAGGGTTCTCTGTGGAGTGAAGTGCCAATCGACGAAGATACACTCAATTCAGAGGCCGTTTCTTCTGTTTCTGGCTCAAAATCATTGTCCTCATCGAGGAAAATTTCATCCAAAACTTATTGCATTGTTTAGCGTGCTCGTTTACTCATCTTGACGTCAGAAAAGAACACAAAACTGCGGAAAAATTGCTTCAAGACAAGGGAAAAGTGACAGAGTAATGTCCTTTCCTTAATGAATATTCATACAAATGAAACCGAAATTGTCAGGCGCAGGAGCTGAGAGGTGATCAATTGTGCTCAACAATTTGTCAGGCGCAGGGCAGGATGATGAGTTAAACCATGTCATCAAAACTAACACATTATACGTTATTATCAGTGGTGCTGAGCAGACAAGGGACACAGCAAAAGGATCAATTAGCTGAACACATGCTTCATCGATTGTCATTATGTGTATACAACATTGTCAAGTATAAAATAGTGTTCCTCTGTACAATAATGCATTGCATCTTTGCAGCTATTCATCATCAAGTGCCCTGCCACAGGGCGTTGGCGATCATGGCCCCCCATATGCATATATCCCTTGTTGCCACAAGCACGTCTTCCACCCTCTTTGTCCTCAGCCACTCTGCAAGTCCGTCCAGTATTTTTTTCCCTGGGTCTACCTGGTGCTCTCTTTCTCTCCAGCTTTCCTGTTGTGACCAGGTGCTCTATTCCCCTGTCCCTCATAAAATGGCCTATAAATGTTGCCTGTCTTTTCCTAATTGTCCTTATCAATGATCTTCCATTAAGACTGTCTCGTTTGTTTTCTTTGCTGTCCATGGAACTCTCAACGTTCTTCTTAGAAACCACACCTCGGCTGCCTCAATCTTGTTCTGACTTTGCTTGTTGACTGTCCACCCTCACAACTGCATAACATTATCAGTTCTACATAACATTCAAGCACTCTCTTCCTGAATTGATAGGCATTTGTTGGCTAGAATGCTTTTTATCTTACTGAATGTTGTTTTGGCTTGGCCGATTCTGCTGGCTATTTCTGATGTGCATCTGCCATCTGGTGAGATGATCATTTCCAGATATTTTAACTATCAACCTATTGCAGCTACCAGACAGTTAATATTCAGTGGTGATGAAAAACAGCATTTGACTATGAGAACATAGTGTTTGACTATGAGAACTATGTCATCACAATCAGTACCTTATCAAATAGCAGTCAAAAATGTGGAGAGAGCAACACACTTGAGTCATCTATCAAACATTAGCTCTGAGTAGTTATGTGTAATTCTAGGTCTAATGCTAGAGACAGTGATGACAAAATAGCATAGCATATTACTATTAAACCATGTCATCAAAACAACTCTATATATGATTATCAGTGGTGCTGAGTAGACAAGGGATATATTAGAACAACAAAAGGATCAGTTATCTGAACACATGCTTCATCAATTATCGTTATGTGAATATAACATTGTCAAGTATGAAATAGTGTTCCACTGCACAATTATGAAATTACATCTTTGCTAAAGCAGAATATGGTTGTCAATAGTCCTACAATAGCTACATGAAAATGGGGACTAATTCTAGATCTATAATAGCAACTACGTTCAGTCCTATCCTTACAATAGTAATAGCCACACTAAAATGTTACAGATCTTGTGAGATAGCGCATCATTTAGATCAAAACATACTTTTACGCCGTGCAAATACCGCAAATCTAGCGCGATACTCATTGATGAGAGGTAGAATATAAAGACATAAGAGATTCTAAGTCCCTAAGCTTACTATAATGACAATTGATAATAAACTGTAAAAAAAAATCCAGAACTTACTATAGTGACAGCAGTATAACACAGCGTGAGGTCGGTTACTTCTGGTGAGTGTGGCTACAAGAGATGATGTGCTATGGTGTTCCTTGTCAATTTAAATTTTGGGAACAAAGTGCGAAGGTAGGAACAATGCGCGATGGTCATACTATCAATACTTTCAAATGTCAAGATCTGAGTGGTTGTTATCAATACACAATGAACGCTTGGTGTGTGCTGAAAGTTAAATCTGATAGAAACGAATGGAAGTCTTACATCAGCGCTTCAGCTTCAGTACACACAACTGGTGCACTGGTCAATGTCCGGTTTTGTGGGCGGCTACGTACTGGCTATTATGCCACAAATGCTGAAGGCGGCGTGGAATAAAGACGATCTGCTCTGTGTTCCACACAGCGTAACACAACCTGCAGTCATTGTCTGGGTGTTTCAGTGGGCGGCTACGTACTGGCTATTACATGGCGTTTGTTTTACAATGTACTGAAGGTGGCGTTGAATAACAACAGTCTGCTCTAGGCTCTGTAGGACTACAACGTACTAATGTATGTAACAGATTGAAGACTGGCACCATAATGACGACAAAGTTTGTAGGCCCAGCTTAAGAATACATATACTCATTGTAGATCTGCTCATTGTTTAGATATGACAGCAGTGTCTTATATGCGTAATGTATTGATTAGATCTTTCGAGTGTTCAGTGCGTAGCTGTAGATGGGCAGAGGCTGTAAAATAAAAGTATAATTTGGCTGAGAGAACTCAAGGCGTTTTTGATCTAGACAAACACACTACACTGTGCTGCCTTTGAGCGTCGTAGATAAATGGGAAAAGATCGTAACTGAGCAAGGCACTCTGTTACATGTATATATATATATATATATATATATATATATTATATAATATGTAATAATATATAAAATAATATGTATGTAGTGTGATATATATATATGTATATAATATGATGTATAATATGGTATTATGGAGAGAGAGAACAAAGAGATAAAGACCAGGAACAGCCAGCTACATGTACAGACAACCCAAGAGACCTCAAGATGCTGAATACAAACTGGGGTATATACAGAGGCTGCCCAGAATGGACAGAATCAAAAACTTTCGATGTGTCCTATATATATCAATGGCATAAGGGTCTGGAGTTTATTCAAGAGAGAGTTCATCGCACCGGACAATTCCCTATGCGCTCCACCAATCTGCCAGCAATGTTAGAAGACTTCCTGAGCCGCGCGAAACTCTATCCGCTGACAGGTTCTGCAACTGAGGAATGACGAGCATAGAGGGATGTGCGTGTGTGAGTGTGTGAGTGTGTGTGTGGGTGGGTGGGGGAGCGGGGTGAAAAGTCCTTTGAAACACTAATCTGACACTACCAGAATGATGGAAACATTAAGATGGGCAGCAAACAGGCTGATGGCTGATGTTGCAGGCTGGGACCAAACTCAAAACATCAGATCCTGAGACAATGGCTCTGTCAAAAGAATCGGCCAATCAGATTAATGGTCCGAATAGTGGGCAGTTTGTACAGTACGTACTTTGTGTTCAGGTGATCTGGTAATGATCCTGTCTTGTTCAATCCATAAAAGATGAAATCCAGACAAACATGGCCGCCATCCAAACCTCTAGATCGATGTTGCTGAAAGTGAGAAATGAGAGAGAGGGGGGGGGGGGGGGGGCAGTGACAGAGAGAGAGAGACAGACAGAGACAGAGAGAAAGAGACAGACACAGAGAGAGAGAGAGAGTGTGTGTGTGTGTGTGTGTGTGTGTGTGTGTGTGTGTGTGTGTGTGTGTGTGTGTGTGTGTGTGTGTGTGTGTGTGTGTGTGTGTGTGTGTGTGTGCAACAAGTCCATATATTCGAAAGTAAGGACTCGATTTATAACAGTTAAGGCTTGCAGTAAACACAAAACAATACAGACAGTATATTCTGTTAAAAAATATACTTGAATTATCATAGCAATTGTACAATAATGTTTTCATAACACACACAACACACATATACAACTGGACAACAAGAAACACACAACAACAACAAAAACATATACAAATTACAGTGAACAGCTGTTGCAAGATCCTTGAGATACTTCGTAACTGCTTTTGCACAGCCAAGATAATTAAATGATTATCATTGATATTGTACTTAGGAATGAACTGATCCTATGAATAGAAATCATGTCTGTCATTGAAGACATACCCAGTTTGCTGTCTCCTTCACAATCCAATTGTAAGTTTCTAGTCTTTTTCTCCATCTTGATTTTATCCTTGTAAAATAGACATTGTCAACACCTCTTCTGGATACTTTGGTTTTATTTTTTGCACCGATATTTCATACCCTTTGAATGCGTCTTTCCACAGTTTGTTTATGTGATTATGATTTGCGTAAATACTTGGACCATGATAATTCATCTGCAAGACAGTCCGTTCTTCAAAAACTACACACCGTTTAAGTGAGCAACAACGAAATGAGAAAGAGAAAAAGAGAGAATATGTGTGTGTGAATGAGAAAAGACAACAGCTTAATCAAGGGTCATTCGTCCAAAATGTTTGAGTGTACCCTAGCTCAGCATCTTGTGTGTGTGTGTGAGTGTGTGTATGTATGTGTGTGCGTGCGCGCGTGTGCGTGTGTGTGTTTGTGTTTGTTTCTTTGTTTGTGTGTGTACGTGTGTATGTGTGTGTGTGTGTGTGTGTGTGTGTGTGTGTGTGTGTGTGTGTGTGTGTGTGTGTGTGTGTGTGTGTGGGTGAGAGTGAGTGAGTGACAGAGATAGACAGACAGACAGAATGAGGAGGACGTTATAGGTCAGGGGTCACATACCCTTCTCCACTCCTGTCTTCCCCTCCTTGGAGATTTGGTCGTTGCTGGTGATTGCTTTGGTGACTGATGAGAGTGCACGCTTTGTTCTGATTCTTGAATTAAGGCTTGATGCTTATCAGTAGGCCTCCTTCGGTCATGGCAGGCCATGGACAAAGTACATCCATTCTAATGTCTAGTTGGGCTGTCTGCTTGGTCCAAGCAGCGTCGCCTGTGACTGTAGAGACCAATGCGAGAGAGGCAATCTCTGTCACAGTGGTCGCATGTGTATGCTGATGCTGGTCTGTTGGCTGTCATCCCTTTTCTACGAACTCGCTTTTCTGCTGCAGCAGCTGACAGTTTGTCCTCACCAATCCGCAGCTGTTTCTTGAGAGTGTCTCTTCAGCTGTTGCGGTCGTCTGCGAGGTCCTCCCAGGTCTCAGTGTTGATCTCAAGCGCCTTCGTGTCACGTTTGCAAACGTCTTTGTATCACAGCTGTGGGCGGCCAGTGTTTCTCTGCCCTGTGGCAAGCTCACCATAACGGATGTCTTTTGGGATGCAACCATCTTCCATGCGGCGAACGTGGTCCAACCAGCGCAGCCAACGCTGTCTCAGCATTGTATGCATGGTTGGGAGGCCAGCGCGCGTCAGGACTTCGGTGTTGGTCACTTTGTCTTGCCAGGAAATGCCGAGTATGCGCCGTAGGCTTCTCAGGTGGAAGATATTCAGCCTTTTCTCAGGTTACCAGTAGCAGATATATCTATCCGACCTGACATTGTGCTTATTATTATTATTATTATTTATTATTATTATTATTATTATTATTATTATTATTATTGTTACTATTATTATTAGTAGTAGTAGTAGTATCATTACTGGTATTATTATTACTGTATTATTATTATTGGTATTATAATTATTATTACTATTAGTAATGTCATCATCATCATCATTATTATTATTATTATTATTATTATTGTTATTATTATTATTAATATCATTGTTATTATCATTAATGTTATCATTATTATTATTATTGTTGTTATTATTGGTGGTGGTGGTGGTGGTGGTGGTGGTGTTGTTAACAACTTGACCAAAACACACACGTACACAAAAACTGATGACACAGAAGACCAAGTTTCTACAGAGTATTTCCATTTGTATTCTGTGTAAATTCAATGAAACAATCATGAATGGAATCCTACTCAATTAATCATACAGGTTACACTCCATGGGAATGGGGAAAGAGCATCTTGCTTACTCAGCTAGAACTAGTTGTGAGCGATTCCTGAAAGATGGGTCATATTATCAGTGTTGAGCTCTTTGCTTTTGTGTCTGTTTTCTTTACATGTCAGTTTGATGGTCCTCTCAGCTTTTCTGTTTCTGCCTTCCCATCTATCCATCTCTCTCTCTCCCTCCCTTTCTCTCTCCCTCCCTTTCTCGTTCTCTCTCTCACCCATCTATCCCTCTCTCTCCCTCCCTTTCTCTCTCTCTGTCTGTCTGTCTCTCTCTCTGTCTCGCTCTCTTGCTCTCTCTCTCTCTCTCTCTCTCTCTGCTCTCTCTCTCCCTCTCTTTCTCTTTCTCTCTCTGACATGGCAGTTTGTTTATCTTTTTATTTTTACTTCCCTTTATTTCTCGTGTAATGACAGGAGTGTTTTATCAGGTCAGCATGCCTGTGGAGTCTTGGCCAACTGAACAAAACTCACTTGACCAGCTATGGTTTACCTGGGCCTGTGTGTGATTATTTTCGAGTGCTTTTTGTGCTGGGTTTGTGAACAGTTGTTCTGTCAACTCGTGTTGGCAGGCTAAGTTATGGTTTACCTGGGCCTGTAGGTATGTGATTTTTGCGTGCCTTTTGTGCCGTGTTTGTGAAGAGTAGTTCTGTCAACTTGTGTTGGTGGGCTGTGTAAAGAGGAGTCAGTTGATGCTGGGATCCCCTTCTGCTACAGTCGGTTTGCAGTTAGAGTGGTCAGAGCCAGTCTCTGGTCAGCGTTTCATTTGTAGTTGGACTTGGTGTCCAAGAAGTGGAAGAGTTTCTGTTGTTTGTGTAAAATGTGTAACCAGGAGTCAGTTGATGCCTGGTCCCTTCTGCTACAGTCGGTTTACAGTTAGGGCTTTTAGGGCTAGTCTCTGGTCAGTGTTCACGTGTAGTTGGACGTGTGTCCTAGAAGTGGAAGAGTTTCTGTGTGTCTGTGTTTAAATTAAGGCAGGGGATTAAGTAATAAGAAGAGAGTTGATGTTTGAAGGCAGGAGATTAAGTAAAAGAAACAGTTGATGTTTGGTGCCTTTCTGCTACAGTCGGTTTGCAGCTAAGGTTGTCAGGGCCCAGTCTCTGGTCAGTGTTCATTCGTAGTTGGACTTTGTGTCCTAGAAGTGGAAGAGTTTCTGTGTGTCTTTGTTTAACGTGTAGCCATCCATATACCTCCAGTTGGTAGGGGCAATTTGTCTCTCTATTTTGTCTGTGTGGTAGATCAAAATCGGTAGTGTCCTGCACCACAGATGTCGTCTATGTCCATTTTTGGCCCAAGGCTCTTGAGAAAGGCGAACTTGTGTGAGCTGATGTAACGGTGACGAACATGCGGAGCAAGTATGGCTGATGGGCGTTTCTGGCAGCAGCTTCCTGCCTTCCTGTTGGCTCTCTGCTCCTGGGATGGTCTCAAAGGAGTGTGGGTGGCGAGTCAGACCACAGGCACGCTGCAGCCCTTGGGTCTCTTCAGTCTCAAGTGTTTGTCACCCCATCGCTGTTACCGATCTTCAGCAAGCACGGTTGTTGGGCGCTTCCAACAGTAACTTCCTGCAGGATTCAGCAATTAAGTGCTGGCTTGTTGCCCCTGCAATGGCCACCAGGGCGTGGGGTGGCGAGCCAGTACTCACCACGCTACGAGCCTTCTGCTCAGCCGTTTTCGTCTCGGTTCATCCTCATCATCGTCCTGCTCGGGTTTCATCGTTCTACTGATTCGTAAGTCTCCTGCCTACATTCATCGATCATTCAGTCAACACCTGTTCCCATTCATTCGTCTATGGGACTCATGTAAAATTTGAAATCATAGTATCGGACCGTTTGTGTGAGACAGTGAGCGTCACCCTTCATGGGTCTATGTTATGAACGTGTTTTCCTCATGAGGATTGATACACATGTGAAGCAGTGGACGGGAGCAATTGAAAACAAACTACGTTGTTAAACGCATTTATTCATTGCTTACATCGATCTTGTTTTTTTTTGTGATTTGTTGTTGTTCCAAGGGCTTCTTGGGGCTGTTTTTGTGTAATGCAATGTTGGTTTCCTTGGTGCCACCTCAGTGGTGCTATATTTATGTTTATGATATGTATATATCATGCGTCATGTTGTATTGTTTGTGATTGAATAACATTTGTGTGAATGTATTTGTTCAAAGTTTTCCTTATTTTAGTTAGTGGAAGGGGGTGTTAGAGCTGATAGGTCTGTTTCTATCTTTCTACTCTAGTTCAAGCATTAGCGAGCTTGACACTCTCTCCCTCATTCTCTCACTCTCTCTCCCTCCCTTTCTCTCTCTCTCTCTCTCTGTCTCTCTGTCTCCGTCTCTGTCTCGTCTGTCTCTCTCTCTCTCTGTGTCCTGTCTCTCTCTGTATGTCCCTCACTCAGTCATTCACTCTCTCTCTCTCTCTCACTCTCTCTCTCTCTCTCTCTCTCTCTCTCTTGGTACTTCTTTTCTTTTTCCCTTCTCTTTCTCTCTTTCTCTCTCCCAAGTTCCCTCCCATTGGTTCTCCCACCCCCATGTCTCCTCCCATGGGTGCTCCCTCCCTAAGTTCCCTCTCGTTCGTTCCCTCCTCAAGTACCCTCCCATTGGTTCCCCCCAAGTATCCTCACTTTGTTTCTTGCCCCCAAGTTTCATCACATTGGTTCTCCCTCCCCAAATTCTCTCTCATTCATCCCGCCCATATACCCTCCCATTGGTTCTCCCTACCCAAGTTCCCCCTCATTGGTTCTTCCCTCCCACGTACCCTGCCTTTGGTCTTCCCTCTCCAAGTACTTCCCCATTGGTTCTCACTATCCAACTTTCCTACCACTGGTTCCCCCCCCTACCCCACTAAGTTTCCCCCATTGCCCCCCTCCCCCCAAGTACCATCCAATTGGTTTTCTCTCCCATTGGTTCTCTCTCCCCAAGTTCCCTCCCATTTATTTCTTCCCAAGTAATGTCCCATTGGTTTCCTGCCCCCCCCCCATTCCCTCCCATTGGTTCTTCCACCCGCCCACCCCCAATCAGTACCCTCATATTGGTTATCCCTACCCAAGTTGCCTCCCTTTGGTTCCCTTCCCAAGTTCCCTCCCCTTGGTTCTCCCGCTCCCAAGTACCCTCCCATTGATTCTCCCTACCCAAGTTCCCTCCCATTGATTCCCCTCCCCAAGTTCCCTCCTCTTGGTTCTCCCACCTCCAAGTACCCTCCCGTTGATTCTCCCTCCTAATTCCCTTCCATTGGTTCCCCTCCTACAGAGTTCCCTCACCTTGGTTCTCTCCTCCCCCCTCCCCAAAGTAACATCCCATTGGTTGTCCCCCAACCAAGTACCCTCCCATTGCTTCTTCCACGCCCCATTTCCCTCCCATTGGTTCTCCCAACTCCAAGTACCCTCCCATTGGTTCTCCTCGTACCCAAATACCTTCCCATTGGTTCTCCCATCCCGAGTTCCTTCCCATTGGCTCCCTCTCCAAGTAACCTCCCATGGGGGATGGAGAGAGAGACAGAGACAGAACAGAGAGTTGTTTACAACTCAATATGACTTATGGGAATCAGTCTCAGTGTGTTTATGTGAAAAGCTGCAGCAGTCATAACTTTATAATTATATTTGAAAGCAGAATGAGTTTTCTCCCATGCAAATTTTGTGTTTCGCCCGAATGCCATTAATCCCATGTCGCCCTTTAAGCCTTCATGACATTCCACCAACTCTAATTTTATTCGGTCCAAGTCCCAGTGCCAGAAAGCCCACAGAAGCCAGATATGCTAAAGCGCTAAAGAGCCGCCCACCAGAGGAATCCCCGCACTGCTGCTGCAAGGTCACTTCCTAGGAATTCAACAGTGCCTATTCTGATCCAGTTTTGTATTGACACTGCCTGCTAAGCACCACACTAACGATAATAATCGCTCAGTCGCTGAGCCAGACTGAGAAAGAGAAAGGGAGAGAGAGAGAGACATCAGACAGACAGAAAGAAAGAAAGAGGGAGGGACAGACAGACAGACAGAAAGAAAGAAAGAGACAGACAGACAGAAAGAAAGAGACAGACAGACAGAAAGAAAGAGACAGACAGACAGAAAGAAAGAGACAGACAGACAGAAAGAAAGAGACAGACAGAAAGAAAGAGACAGACCGACAGAAAGAAAGAAAGACGGAGAGACAGACAGAGAGACAGAAAAAAGAGACAGACAGAAAGAAAGAAAAACGAAAGAGAGACAGACAGACAAACAGAAAGAGAGAGATTGAGAGAGAGGTCGAGAAGAACACTCGAATGACTACCGACCCAAGTTACCTCGCATTGATCAGCATCCGGAAGTTCCCTCTTTGTTCCCACATACCTTTTAATGCGCCTATTAACTCCATTAGGTTCCCGACTACAATATAACTTCGTGTTGTGTTCCCCCTCCCTCTAAAACATCCTTAGGTCCCCAACCAAGTACCTCCATTGCTTCTTCCACGCCAATTCCATGCCATTTTACTCCCAACTCCCAAGCTCCCATTGGTTCACACATGTAATTCGTGATTGGTTGACAAAATTGCAGATTCCTTCCTTTGGCTTTAAGTAACCTTCCCAGGGGTAACGAGAAGGAAGACTAGAGTTGTTTATTTGATTTATATGATCTTTTGCAACAGCTCATGTGTTTATTGAAAGCTTCAGCATCCATTAACTTACTAATTTTTGAAAGCAAAATGAGATTGTTGCAGAAATTTTATGTTACGACGAATGTCCATTAAACAATTTAAGCTTCATGAATACAAACTAACTAAATGATGACCGAAGCTCTAGTGCCATACCTCCATCAGAAGCCATTCCAAACCTAAACTGCCCACCTAGGAATACCGCGCTGCTCTCAGTCACTTCTGAATTCAACATGCCTATTCGATCCAGTTTGTATGCACTGCCTTGCTAAGCACCACACTAACGATATAAGCCAGCGCTAGTCCAGATGAAAAAAATAGAAGAGAAGTCAGAGACCTACAGAAGATAGAGCATAGCTCTAACGTCGCTACACGACAAATGAAAGAAAAACAACGACAGAGAATGCATGACTACAAAGAAAGACACGCAACATTTCATAGAAGGTTCACACACAAAAAACCAGAGCAGAAGAACAGAAAAGACAGAAAAACAGAGAGACAAAAAGTAAGAAAAGAGAAGACAGACAAAAGAAACAAGCAACAGCAGACAAACAAGAGAACGATTGAACAAAGAATAGAAGAAAGCTTTAGAGACGACGAGAGATCATAATGGCAACGGCAAGTGAACTGATCTGGAAGGCGACAGTTTAACAGTCAGATATTTGCTAAGTGCCGATTATAGAACAATTGCGTTCCAACAAATAAACGTCAGGTGTGTGTCCTCCTGTCCTCTTTCAACTGCTCAGGCAACCTCTGATAACTCTGTCCTGTCTTCCCATCCTTTAAAACACTGAAGTCTTTCCATCCAGAACATTCCTCAAGCTGCTTGAGAAAACCCGATTTTTCGAAGTTCTGACAAAATTTGGGATGCATCTGCGCGTGTTATTGTTTTGAGATACCGTTCTGCAGGTCCCGGTGTGTTGTTGTGTGTGTTGTTGTTGTTTCTCGTCTTGTTCTGATCTGTTTGTATTCCCTGTCTTGTTTTACTTTACTAGTTGTTTCCCAACTTTGTGCAAGTGGAAAAGCGTCGAATTCATTTATTATATAATTTAAAATTGCCCTTTAAAATTATTGTGAATATTCATCTATAAACGAAGGGGGTGGTTTGTGTCTCTGTGAGTCAAAAACATGTACCGGCAACGAAATATATGCTGTTTGTGGGCAAAGGTTTTGCAATGTTCAGCCAAGTTGATAGTTTCCTGACTGTAAGTTTGTCTCAGATACATGTGTATGATCGAGATGGTCCCCACTTTTGGAGTAGACTGTTTCTGAAATATGAGAATTTTCTATTTATTTTCTAACCATCTGTCCATTTATTCATCTTTTACCCCTTCCTTTTCTTGCTGTCATCGTGGCTCTTCTCTCTCTCTCTCTCTCTCTCTCTCTCTCTCTCTCTCTCTCTCTCTCTCTCTCTCCCTGTGTCGTGTCTCTCTGTCTGTGTGTGTGTGTGTGTGTGTGTGTGTGTGTGTGTGTGTGTGCGTGTTTATTTGGTTTTGGGTTTTTTGTTTTTCTGTCGTTTTGTTGTCGCTTTTATTGTTATAGTTGTTCTTGTTGTTGCTATTGTTGTTGTTGCTATTGCTGCTGCTGCTGCTGCTGTTGTTGTTGTTGTTGTTGTTGTTGCTGCTGTTTTTGCTTTAATTCAAAAATCACCTTTAACCAAAACGTTATCGAATACGCGAGAAACGGAAGATTGTAAAAGTGACCTGACCATCTTAGTGTCTTTTGTTGTTACATTATTTGTTTTGTAAAACTTTCCTCCGCCTCTCCCATTTCTGGTTTAATCCAGAATTTCCCTCTGGCACGGCATCTGTCAAATCTCACGGGGAGGGCATGTCTCGAACAATTACTTGTCCCCACGTCATATTAGTCTAATTGATATCAGACCACGCTTCTTCATGCTGGCTTGTATCAGTCAGCGTTTTTAGCACAACAGTTCCAGCCATGATCTTTCCCCCTTTCGATTTCCTCTTACAAATTTGCCCCTAAGGCTAGATTCTGTTTCTGAGACATTTATACTACGCGTTCTTTGCTTATCGTTAACGAACACTATACAGGGGGGTGCAAAAGTAGGTATACAGTAAGTATCACATCATTATTATAATGCTTAATTCTGCTCTCCATTAGAGGAGTGTGTGAATACCGACGGCAAGCAGTTTGAGTATCTGAGGGATTAAGGCTGAATTTTTTATTACATGTATATGCAATATTCATTTGTTTATATCATAAATGCAATGAATATTGTACGTGTTTTCTTTTTTCATAACTGTATACCTACTTTTGCATCCCCCCCCCCCCCCCCTGTATAAACATGTGAATGAGATGCCGGTGGGCTCTTTCAGTAGGAACAGTATCTCCACCTTCTGGACATTTTGTGCTTGAAATTCCCTCTTTTATGTCACGCTCTTTGTTTCCGCCCTGTTCCTTTATGCCTTCCGGTCCATTTACAGATGTGTGTTTTATGAAACCGTACTCACTTTCTCTAAGGATTGATAACTGGGTACATATATTAATTGGATTTTTGGCTCTAAGGAAACGCAATGTGCAGAAGCAGTTGTCGGTCATTTAGGTCCGTTTTACGTATGGTTTAGTGTCCTTAGTTATATTTAAATTTGTATTCAGGTTTCCTTTCTTTCTAATCCCCGGTTATAAATTGGAAAAAAGTGGTTAACACCAGGGGCATGCCCTTAGACTATGCGCGCAAATACTTTGACATGTGTACGTTTTGAGATGGTTAAGGCTGTGATATGGTTCTGAGCAGTCAACTGAACTTTAAACAAAAACAACACCAGCGAAAAAAAAATGAACGCAAATTTGAAGAATACAAACAGAAAAGACTGTAAAATCTCCAGATGTGGTATGATTGATAAACAAAACAAAGGTGACCTCCCACCACGAAATCAGTCTTAACTCGCAGTCAGTCGAACAGCACTGGGAGCTGAAAAGGTGGCTGAGGGTCTTTCTGGGGTGTTTTGACTTTTTCACAATATTGATTTCTGTAGACTATAATCAATCCCCCACAGAAATTTTTTTCTTTAAAAAATATTATTAATCAATTTAAATCGGTATTTTAACGCACTGATCACAGCAGAAAGAATGCAAGTTCCTACCAAAAGTACCTATTTTTGTTTCTTATTATAAACCGTAACCTGTACAGTACCCGCACATGTAATATACTGATGGAAAGCTCTTTGGTGCACCTTTCAGATAATGACAGCGAAAATTGGAAACAAATTGGGTCAAAGCCACCAAATAAAGAAATTTAAGGAAAATGTGTGGGAGAGTACACAAAAACTTTAGAGGCCGTTTTCTCAAAATGGCCGCCATACAACTGAATGACTTTAAACATACATAACGTCTACATTTTTTGAGTACAAGCTTTATCCAAATACCAAACTAATCAATAGAATGTACACTTTCCAGTGAAATGTATATCTCAAATTGCCCAAAATGTAGTTAAGACTGATTTCGTGGTGGGAGATCACAAATGTTCATTTGGGAGTTGCAGTCATCCCAGATCATGCTACCTAGACTTTTATTTCAATATTGATCACCTTTGCAAACTGGTGCAATATACTAACGACTGGGAAGTTGGGAGTTTGAATCCCTTCAGTAAAAATCAAGATTACATTATTTTCAGACCCGACTGGCTTCTATCCAGATTTTAATGTGGTATGGGCATTCAAGAAGATGTCAAGCATTCTTACCAACAAATGCCTATCAATTAACATCAGGAAGAGAGTTCTTGAATGTTATATAGAACCAATACTATTGTACGGATGTGAGGCGTGGACAGTCAACAAACAAAGCCAGAACAAGATTGAGGCAGCCGAGATGTGGTTTCTAAGAAGAATGTTGAGAGTTCTATGGACAGCAAAGAAAACAAACGAGACAGTCTTGATGGAGGCAGACACAAGAAGATCACTCATAAAGAAGATTAGGAAAAGACAGACAACATTTATAGGCCATTTTATGAGGAAGGTGGATTTGGAGCACCTGTCACAACCGGAAAGTTGGAGGGAAAGAGAGCACCGGTAGACCCAGGGAGAAAATGCTGGACGGACTTGCAGAGTGGCTGGGGACGAAGAGGGTGGGGGAGATGCTAGGGGCAACGAGAGATAGAGACAGATGGAAGTCCATAATCGCCAACGCCATGCGGTAGGGCACCTGATGATGATGGGCTAGTTGGTACAACTGGACCTTCAGAGTCAAGTCCTATCCTCTTCGTAGATGCGGTACTGAGGCCGTTGCTCGGATTTTCTGACCAACATCTATACGTTTGTAAACTTATTGCCAGACTGACGCCAGGATGTATCACGAAAAAAGTGGAATCTGCAGCTTTGTCACATAGACTCAATCTGCAATGAAACTCCACAGCATTCAGCAAAATCATCCTTCTCAATTCCCATGGATTTTCATAACACT
>JAPXFY010000022.1:13529405-13536905 GCA_030674185.1 Monoplex corrugatus
ATAGAACTCCTGGTTTTGTTTGTGACACTTCTCTTGTGGCAAGCCTATGGCAAACAGCTACGTTACATGAACGATGACACTGTTAAGGACGATTCTGACACTGACCTTCCCTGTGTCGCACAGGAGTGTTATCACACGATGATAACCACATAAGGTCTAATGCGCTGCTTCCTGTAGATGTCGATGATCACAGCATCTTTACAGTCTCGAGACAATGTTTCTTTCTGCCCTTTAGACAGGTGCAGGTTTGTCAGCTTCTATATGAGCACATCGCCCCCATTCTTATAAATGTCCACAGATATATCTTCTGCTTCTGTTGTCTTTCCAGCCGTGGTTCGTGTCAAAGTTTTGGTGATCTCAGAATGTATCTGACACAGACACATTTACTGGCGATTGCGTGAGAGCTGCAATGGCGTTCTTAGACTGCCTGTACGACAGTGTGTTGAAGTGCTCAGCCCAGCTTTATCATACATCAGCTAAATCTGTCAGTAGATGAAAGTGGTCAGAGGCAGGGATCCGTGTTGAACAGGAAGCCTTTAGCCTGTAGACTGCAGAAAATCCACCATGGACTGACTTCATGTCATTGTCACCAGCCACAGTCTGGAGTTTCCAGTCTATCAACTGCCGCAGTTTGTAGTGGACAAGCTGCTTTGTTTTGCTGGTATTTTGCTGCCTCTTCTCATAGCTTTTGTCTCTGGGATGTTCTTTATGAACAGCATGCAGGTTATCAATAAACGTGCTGATTTCTCCATCACGTTCCTCAAACCGATCCTCATAAGTACAATTTCATCACCATCATCATGTGCCCTTTCGCATGGCATTGGCGATCATGGCCCTCCATATGTATCTATCCCTTATTGCCACAAGCACGTCTTCCACCCTCTCTGTCCTCAGTACAATGTCCGAAATCCATTCTGCCTTTTCATTCTTTCCCTCAAGCTCTATGTCGGATATTTTTCTTGGAGCTTCTGTTGAATCAGTACCTCAGCGTCCAGGAACGTTTTTGCCAAGTGAAGAAGTCCATTCTCACACGTTAAAAGTCTCTGTTAATGACTTTGCCTTTGTCGTTGACTGTGTCAATGAGACTGATAAGCTCTTCACAGAAGGCTTCATTGACATCATCTGATTTGTCACCATTGGAGCGTAAGCCATGATGACTGTAGTATAGCAGTCTTTTGTTAGCCAAGGACTCAAGATCATCAAGCGACTATTGATACGACAGGGTTAGCTTTCCATTGACAATAGTCGTCTACTCCTTCTTCAGCAACAATGATCACTACAGGAACCAGAAGAACAAGAAAACCAATGTAAGCGCGTATTTAACAAAACAAGACAAAACAAGCGCAAATTTTCGGCCAACCGGCCTTTGTCAAGCGCGAACGCACGGTCACAAACAGACCACAAACACCAAACAACGGATAATAAAAAGAGGACTAAAAACGTCCCTGCCGCCTTGTCCAGTGGATAAAAAGGGACCAAGTGGACGAGGCGGCAGGGAAGTTTTTAGTCCTGTTTTTATTATCCGTTGTTTGGTGTTTGTGGTCTGTCTGTGACCGTGCGTTCGCGCTTGACAAAGGCCGGTTGGCCGAAAATTTGCGCTTGTTTTGTCTTTTGTTAAATACGCGCTTACATTGGTTTTCTTGTTCTTCTGGTTCCTGTTTGTTTGGGCGCGGGCAGTCGCACTTGTTTTGGATCAATGATCACTACAGTTATTATTGTTAACACAACTTATCGATGTTTTTATTAACAAAAAAAATCATAACCCATTTTAAGTTGTGTTAACAATAATAACTGTAGTGATACATTGTTGCTGAAGAAGTAGTAGACGACCATTGTCTATGGGAAGCTTACCTCGCTGTATCAATAGCCATATTACTTTTCACAAACCTAACATACAATGCCCCCAAACTTTTCAACAGAACAAGGAATAGGCGTTGCCCCACTTTCTGCCAGCGCGTGTAGCTTATGGACTTTATCCAAACGGATGGAAAAGAATGACGAAGAGACAGCCGCGGCCACGATCTCTGGGGGACGAGAGGGATGTCTGGAACAGAGGCACAGCAAAGGAGGAATGGCAGATCTGGGGGTTGCCCAAAGGGAGTTCTGGAGATGGTCACTGACGTTTGTGCTGGTGTATCTTGTCTGGTGTCTGTCTCAGGGACTGCTGGGATGGCTGACTTTGGTCGTCTCTGTGTTGTTGGGGAAACACACAAGCTCAAGCTCGAGCGCGCGCGCTCGTGCACACGCACGCGCACGCGCACGCGCGCGCACACACTCACGCGCACATACACACGCATACATGCATAATATATATATATATATATATATATATATATATATATGTGTGTGTGTGTGTGTGTGTGTGTGTGTGTGTGTGTGTGTGTGTGTAACTATATTTTACATACACACACTCTCTCTCTCTCTCTCTCTCTCTCTCTCTCTGTCTCTCTCTCTCTCTCTTATACACAAACATATGCACATGCACACACACACACATACACACACACACACACACACACACAAACACACGCATACACGCACACACACGTACACACACGCATACACGCGCACCACACACACACTCACACACACACGCACACACACACGCGCACACACACACACAAACACACACATACACACACATACACACACACACACACACACACACACACACACAATCAGCCTCATGGACTCGATTTCATGAACATTCAGATGAACAGTTTGTGTCACAACAAATGATAAAACTTACCGTTCAAAATGTTTGTAAAAAATTGCAGTATTCTTCCATGTATCATTTGAGATCGATTGTTGCTGTTTGTTTTCGTATTCAGCTAAACGCATTGAAAACTAAATATTGTAAAAATGTCAAGTGTATTTGCGGCGAACAGTTCACATTGTTTCACTGTTTATTCTACTGCAAAATGCTATGTTCTTTTTTACCGAAAATGTTTACTCAAGAAAAGTATTCTGAAAATCATTTCCAGAAAATTACATCAGATCAAACGTTGTTAGTTAGAATTTCAGAATCATTAGTCACAGTCCTGTTAATGCATTACTTTAACTTTATTCGGTTTGTATTTTAGTGTTACAATTTCCTTTCATGTTGTTGAAGTTAATTGTTAGTGTTAAGTTCTCGTTCCATTTTACTGTTCCCCCACCTGCTAATGTCTTTTTCCTCTGTCTTCCCTCTGCCCAAATCCAACCCGTCCAACTATCGTTCTACATTTTATTTTGTTCACTTTTTTTTTTTTTTTTTTTTTAATGTCCCCTCCCCCCCCTCCCCGTCTAATATCACTTATAGTGAAAAGACGTTAAATTAAAGAACGAACACACACACACACACACACACACACACACACACACACACACACACACACACACACACACACACACACACACACACACACGCACGCACACACACACACACACACACACACACACACACACACAGGACAGTCAATTCGTTCCAAATTTCTCTCGTTATATTCAAAACGTGTCAAAGGAAGTCCGTATTTTGCATTCTCCAAGGTCACTGTGACATTAATTAAAGATCATCAAATAAAATAAAACTTGACATGAAGCGAGGATAATGGTAGACTTTGACAACACAGTGAAAACAAAATGTGACTATTGACAGGTCTACTTCAAAAAATGCTGTTCACACACACTGTTGTCAAAAAGTGCTGGTTTTAAAACAGTTTGTTTGGGTCCATGTGACCTTGACCTTCGTACCTTGACTTCCAAAATTACACATTTTCAACTTCTTGATGGACTTCACCTTTGACTCAGAATTTGATACAGATCCACTCAGAAGCAAGTGAGGCAATACTGCTCACACTTTTTGTCACTTACAGATCGGCACAAGACAAAAAACCCATCTCTCTAGTTCATGCGAAAATTTTCAGTCGCAAACAAACAAATAAATAAACAAGCAAGTAAACAAACAAACAAACAAATATATATTAAACACAATTGCTGCTCATTGCCAGCGCACAATCATGAAGCACACAAAACTATTATGCATTGAAACACAGACACAGGCTCATAGAAATATAGACATATACACAAACACACACAGACACACACACACACACACACACACACACACACACACACACACACACACACACACACACACACACACACACACACACACACACACACACGCACGTACACACGCACGCACACACACACACACATACACATTTAACTGCTCACACACACAAACATGCACTCACGTACACATGCGCAAGCGTACGAATATGCACGCACACATATACACGAACACACCAGCGTCTTAATTGTTTAATCATCGCAACTTAATATCTTTCTGACAAACACAGTGGTACAACGTAATTATGCAATAACACACAAACTGATGAAAATGCACACCACTGATACATACCCATCTTTTTACCGCACACCATACTGACGGCTGCAACAGTGCTGCAGAATTGTCGGTTCGTACTTATAATAATAATAATTACAATATTTATATAGCGCAAAATCTTGATAAAATCAAATCTAAGCGCGCTGGACACACACACCACCACGCACGCACGCACACACACGCACACACGCACCACCACACACACGCACACACAACACACAACACACACAAACGCATAAATGGGGAGAAAGAATAAAACATGAAAATTATAGAGAGCATTATATATACAATTATATCTGCAATGTGATTCCCTCCGAGTGGAGACAGGCTGCAGAGGGGATTGAGTGAGGTCAGGATTTTATCTAGAGGAGAAATTCTGTGCTACAAATTTCCTCTTTTCTGTCACTGTCTTTATTTCTGCCTTTTTCCTTTGCTTTCTGTCATTTCTTACTTGCTGACACAATGGCCAGGACATCTAGCCTCTCATGAACTAAAAACTCTGTAATACTTTATTGCTGTGCGCACGAGAAACCGGCAGGCACAGACAGAATAACAGGAGAAGCCTAATAAATATAATATGCTTTTCTTTCTTAATGCAGCAATAAGACCCAAGAGAAAAAAAGAAACGGAACATTGATTTGACGTTTTGTGTTTAGGTTGTTGTTTGTTTGTTTTTTTCCACTGAAGCCTTGAGTGCATTACACAAAACTCACGAGGTAATTATGTGTACATACATGTATACACCATATTCCATCCTCTCTGTTTTATCCACTCTCAAGTCTGAGAGAGTGGGAGATGTACTTGCGGCAGAGCACATCATGATGATGACGATGATGATGATGATGATGATGATGATGATGATGATGATGATGACGACGACGACGACGACGACGACGACGACGACGACGACGACGACGACGACGACGACAACGATGATGATGATGATGATGATGATGATGATGATGATGCACCGCACATTTCAGCATCCGCATTTACCCCCCCTCCCCTTCCCCCTCCCGTGTGGGGATGCCGGGGGCTCTTTCAGTACAAATTGTATCCCCCCCCCCCTTCTTTCTGGAAATTCTGTGCTACAAATTTCCTCTTTTCTGTCACTGTCTTTGTTTCTGCCTTTTTCCTTTGCTTTCTGTCATTTCTTCCTATCAATTGCTGCCTTGCTGGTCCATTTACCTGTACGTGTTCGATTTTTGGCTCTCGGGAAAAGAGATACGCGGAAACAATTTTAGGTAATTTAGGCCCGTTTTTGTGTATGTTTTAGTGTCTTTTTGAATTTGTATTCAGCTTTATTTTTTTAATCCCATCCCCTGTGCGATAAATTGGACGGAGTGGTCAACATCAGGGGCATCCCCTTAGATTATATGCTCGGATACATTGATACGTGCACTCAATTTTCTTTTCCTTTTTTTTCCCTCTGTTGAAGTACGGTGTATGTTTTGAAACGTTTATCGCCCTGATATGGCTCTACGCAGTCGGCTGGGCTTTAAACGAAATGAACAATAACGATTCGTATTTGCCTTTGTGTAGTACAGTTGGTATAATTGCATACAATGTGATGCTGTTCGTGACCCACTGGATGCCTCTTGCTGCCGATACGAGGACGCCTGCAAACGTGACCTGAAGTCCACTGATCTGAGTGTGTCCACTTGGAAAGAGACAGCTTCAAATCGCTGTGTGCCTGGAGACAGGCTGTACGTGCAGGTATCATCACATCACCACTCATCATCATCATCATCAAGTGCCTTGCCACTTGTTGTTGCCGCAAGCACATCTTCCACCCTGTCTGTCTTCAGCCACTCTGCAAGCCCGTCCAATATTTTCTCCCTGGGTCTACCTGGCGCTCTCTTTCCCTCCAGCTTTCCTGTTGTGACCAGGTGCTCCAATTCCCCGTTTCCTCATAAAATGGCCTATAAACGTGGCCTGTCTTTTCCTAATCTTCCTCATCAAGGATCTTCTTGTGTCTGCCTCCATCAAGACTGTCTCTTTTGTTTTCTTTGCTATCCATGGAACTCTCAACATCACCACTGCAGAGAAGAAACGAACCTGACTGTAGTCGGACAGAAGAGAGACAGAGAGAAAGAAGGCTGTGGTGGTGAGCACCCAGCCATAGCCATCGTCAGCCTTTATGTGTGGTGGCTCTGACGAGGACAGCCACTCAAGACTCGGCCTGTGCAGCCACACATGCTATTGAGTTTTTAAAACAGGGCGTTCCCATTGTCAAATCACACAGATGGTTCTAGCATGATCATTATCATCATCATCGTTGTCGTCGTCGTCGTCATCATCATTATTATCATCACCATCAACATCATCGTCGTCGTCGTCGTTGTCATCATCATCATCGTCGTTGTCACCATCATCATCATCATGGTCGTCGTCGTCGTCGTCATCATCACTATCATCATCATCACCATCATCATCATCATCACTATCATCATCATCATCACTATCATCGTCACCATCGTCGTCGTCGTCGTCGTCTTCGTCATCATCATCATCGTCATCATCATCAGTATCTTCGTCGTCGTCGTCATCAGTAGGTATTGAATAAAAAAAATCATTAGTCAGAAAGACCATGTCATTTCTTAATAAGCTGTTAATAACCTGTTTCTGTTATAAACATACGGTAGGGTGGTGAGTTTAGACTCGTGGTAAGATGACAACTTCCTACTTTACATTTTGATGGATATGATAATTTTGCACACAAAAAAAATGATATAAAAAGATCTTTCAGCTTGCATAACTCCTTTCAGCTTGCATAACTCCTTTCAGCTTGCGTAACTAACAGTCATCTATGTCAAAAACATTACCACACTTTTAGTCAGTGTTTTAGATGTAATGCAAACTCAACTGATATGAATTCAATTTTGTAACAGTTACCAGAATGACCGAATGCTACAGCAGTGGTTAAAATTAAACAAGTGATTTGATTGATGCTGTCTTTGGCATGGTTGCCCAGTCAATAAACCTGGCCAGAAGCAGAAAGATGAGGCATGCATTAATTATGTTGGCAATTTGTAAAGACACGACAAGAGATGGACGCTGTGTTGCACAGGAAGCTGGCACCGTGCATCGTGCCCTTGGATATAACTCCA
>JAPXFY010000022.1:13541905-13546905 GCA_030674185.1 Monoplex corrugatus
GGCGTCTTACAGACACGGACGCACGTGCATCACGCGGCAGTCCTGCGGCAGACCGACAGACGGGTGAGAGGGTGAGCATGGGCAGCCAACCGCGACGGACGTCAACAAGCACGGCCCGCGGCAGAGGAGCAGGCGGTAACCTTGGCAACAGGAGCTTGCGTTCCGGTACTTCCAGAAAGCCATAGGACAGGCATGGCCATCCAAACCAGTGGTCCTTTTTGAATTACAACGTTGAAAATTTGTACAGTAAATTGAAGAACGTTTCCTTCATAAATTATGTAACAAAATTTGATTTTGTTTGTCTTACTGAATGTTTTCTTGATACTTCGTTTGATTTCAGCTGTTTGTTCACTGATTATTTGAAGTTTTACGCTCCAGCTAAGAAATTGTCACACCATGGCAGGAATTCGGGTGGAGTTTTATTGTTGGTGAAAAAAACTTTAGAAAATTGTGTGAAAGAAATAATGTTAGATTATGATAACACCATTGCCATCAGAGTAAACAAAAATGTATTTGATTTAGACAAAGATCTGATTTTGATTGCATGCTATGTTGCGCCAGAAGGAAGCCCTAGATATAACGAAACATTAATTAAAGATGGGATCTTGATGCTGGAAGAATTAATGCTACAACAGTTTGAAAAAGAAAAAACACATTTTATAATTATGGGAGATCTCAAT
Source organism: Monoplex corrugatus (assembly GCA_030674185.1). Classification (NCBI taxonomy): domain Eukaryota; kingdom Metazoa; phylum Mollusca; class Gastropoda; order Littorinimorpha; family Ranellidae; genus Monoplex; species Monoplex corrugatus. The sequence goes on from JAPXFY010000022.1 coordinate 13,542,586, forward strand.
GCTAGAACAGGTCACGAACAGTTTGCGCCTGAAGACATGACTACTTATTTGGAAGACATTGAGTATGACAGGATGTATAATGAATGTGATGTACGTTGTTCTAAAGATGAAACTGTGAATAGTTTTGGCAAAACATTGTTGAACTTATGTTTCATGTTGGATATGGTTATTTTGAATGGTTTTTGTGATGGAGATACAGAGGGTGAATACACTTTTGTGTCTCCAAACGGGTGTAGTGTGATTGACTATTTTCTTGTTCCATATAATCTGGTCTCATGCTTTGATTTACGGGTAGGTAACTGTGTTGATTCATGGCATCTACCTGTTGAGGTAATATGGAAAAGGGGAAATAATCATACATATGTAGAAAGTGCAAGACAACAAGGGGAAGAAAAAATTGTATGGTCTGAAGAATTAGCAAGTTTATTTGTACAAGAGCTTGATGGTTCTGAGTTCAACAATTGTCTACAGACAGCTTTCGGTTTGTTAGATTATAATGTGAATGACAGTTCGGAGCAGTTTACTAAGGCTTTATGCGGGGCAGCTGCGTGTATGGTACGAACAGTGAGACAAGGACAAAAGAAACAGAATGATTGGTTTGATAAGGAATGTGAAAGAAAGAAACAAGAAGTTAAGAGGCTACTGAAAAGATTCCAGAGATGCAAAACAGAAAAAAAAAAAAAGAAAAAAGAGAAGCATATGTCATATCACGAAAAGAGTATGTTAAACTAAGGAAAACGAAAGAAAGGGAATACGAAGATAAGAAAATAAGAACACTCAAAGATTCCATCAATGACTCCAGGACATTCTGGTCAATAATAAGATCTGTTAATAGAAAGGCCTTTGTGTACAATGAAATCTCTATTGAACAATGGTACAATCATTTCTGCAGTGTTTTCAATGATATCGGGGGAAATACTGCACAAGAGAGTAATATAGTAGAGGAAGAAAATAATTTTGAGCCCCTTTTCAATGAGCCTATAACTAAAGAAGAAGTGACTGCGAGTATCAGGCATTTGAAAGCAGGAAAGAGCGCAGGACCAGATCAATTAATCAGCGAAATGTTAAAACATGCAAATGCTAATGTAATTGATTTCCTTGTCCATTTATGTAACAAGCTTTTTGATAATGGCATTTTTCCGTCAGAATGGGCAAAGTCCATAATAATCCCAATTCATAAAAAAGGAGATGTGAATAATCCAGATAATTATAGAGGAGTCGCTCTAACAAGTATAGTGAGTAAAGTTTATACATATATTTTGAATAAGAGATTAACAAAGTGGGCAGAAAAAGAAGAGAAAATAGTTGAAGAACAAGCTGGATTTAGAGCAAAATACAGTACAATTGATCATATTTTCACACTTTACTCCCTTGTGCAGAAGCATTTACTTTTAAATAAGAAACTTTATGTTGCATTTGTGGATTTTAGGAAGGCATTCGATTCTGTGAATCGTAATAATCTTTGGAATATATTACGTAAAAGTGGTGTGAATGGAAAATTATATATGGCCCTAAGAGGAGTTTATAACTCGGTGTTTGCATGCGTGCGTGAGAAGTGTGTATATTCAGATTATTTTGAATGCCCTAAAGGAGTGAAACAGGGGTGTCAATTGAGTCCTCAATTGTTTTCATTTTTCATTAATGAATTAGCAGTGGAACTGTCAAGAAAAGGCAGGCATGGCATTCAAATTATCCCTGGGGTTATTGAGATATTCCTATTGCTGTTTGCAGACGATGTTGTTCTTCTCTCTGGTACAGTCAAAGGCTTACAAAACCAGTTAAATGTCTTAAAGGAAGAATCGGATCGACTAGCTTTAACAGTTAACATGGATAAAACTAATATTATGATTTTCAGGAAGGGTGGACATTTATCAAAACACGAAAAATGGTTCTATGGAATTAACGAGGTTAAAGTTGTTAATTCTTATAAATACTTAGGAATAATATTTTCGACAAAATTAAGTTTATATTATGCATGGGAAGAATCTTGTAATAAAGGGAAAAAAGGTGTTATTGAAATTCTAAAATCCTTACGGAAGCTCAATTCTATTGATTGTAATTTATATTGGAAAATGTTTGATACACAGATAGAACCTTTACTTACATATGCAGCTGAAGTATGGGGTCTTACTGTAAATCCACATATGGAAAAAGTGCATACATATGCTATAAAACGTTTTTTGGCTGTACCAATTCACTCTTCTAATACTGTTTTATATGGAGAAACTGGAAGATATCCTTTATACATTAGAACCTTTGTGAAGAGTATTAAATACTGGTTGAAATTGTTAAGGCTTCCACAATCTCGGTTATGTAAACAGGCATATGAAATGATGGTTACTCAAATGGAAATAGGAAAACAGAACTGGGCCTATCAGGTAAAAAAGGCTTTATCAGAACTTGGGTTTGGAATCGTGTGGTTGTCCCAGGGAGTAGGAAATGAGTGTCAGTTTATTAATGAATTTAAAGACAGGCTTATTTGTTCGTTTAAACAAAATTGGCACTCAGATATGGAAAACAAAGAAAAATATAGTTGGTTCTTCTCATTTAAAGATGTTTTTCAAACCGAAAAATATCTCAGTGTTGTTACGGATAAATGGCAAAGAACTAATTACGCAAGATTTAGATTAAGAACACTTGGTTTCAATGCAAATAAAAATTGGTTTCAACCTGGGACGTCCACAGTATATCCTTGCCCCTTATGTGGAAACAATGTCGATAATGAAAAACACTTTTTATTCCAATGCCAAATTTTTGACACAATACGTGGAAAATGCAAAGTTTTTGAATCCGACATGGCCAAAAGACAAGATGTTGTATCTATTTTGTCATCTGATGACGAAGTCATAATCAAATCAGTGGCACTATACATTGCGGAAGCACAAAAAATAAGACATAAACACTTACAAGCCCGACAATAGTGCTAGACAATATCATACTGGGATTAATTTAATCTCTTTTGACTGATGTGGGCTATATCACGTTAACTCCAAAAGAAGCCGCTTTATTATAGACTCTGTTTTGTAAAGAGCTGTTTTCATTTGCTTTATTTTGCTTTGTTTGCCGATAATTTAAGAGTAGCTAATAATATGAAAATAATGGTATATTTGTAGAATATGTTACAAGTGGATATTGAAAGGGTATATAGACACTTAAGGGTCTACTATACATGTTAACAAAAACAAAAAAAAACAAACAAACCAAAAAACAAATAAATAAAAGGCATAGTGATGTCCCTTGTTAACAGAGTATTTTGGGGCAGTTATGTGAAGATTATATTATTATCACTAAATGTAAGGTTTGGGTGGTCTAGCCCAGATGTTTCATCATATTACAGTTTTGATGTGTGTGTGTGTGCGCACGAGCGCGCGCCCGCGTGTGAGCGTATATGGATGCGTGTGAGTGGGTGTGGGTGTGTGAAAAAGATTTTGGTTTGTCTAAACCTAGACAAATTATTGGCCTGAATGTGGGAACACTGTTCTGATATTTTTTGTTGTTGTTTTCTTTGCATTATGTAGTAGTGGTAAAATGGATGATTGTTCATTATATATGATTTGAATATGTTCGACTGTTCAAGGAATGGATGTTCGATATTTTTTTTGATTATGTGTGAAGAATTTGCGCACATACAAAGAGTGGATTATGTGTCGCACTACTGGAAAATTGTTATCCCCCTTGTCAAAAGACCTTTTCGGGTAATGACAATAAACAGTTTCAGTTTCAGTTTCAGTTTCTCTCTCTCTCTGTATGCATGCATTAATTTACTATTATGTGGTGTTCAAGCATGTATTATGCACATACAAGTACGTATGATCGTGCTCTTTCCTTCTGTTAATGTGTCCGTCTATGTGTGTGTGTGTGTGTGTGTGTGTGTGTGTGTGTGTGTGTGTGTATGTGTGCGTGTGTTGTGTGTACGTGTGTGTGCGTGCGTGCGTGTGTGTGTTTGTGTGTGTGTGTGTGTGTGTGTTTGTGTGTGTGCGTGTATGTGTGTGTGTGTGCGTGTGTGTGCATGTGTGTGTGTGTGCGTGTGTGTGTGTGTATGTGAGTGTGTGTGTGTGTGTGTGTGTGTGTGTGTGTGTGTGTGTGTGTGTGTGTCTATTTGCTTCTGCGTCTATCCTACATCCTGTTTCATAGATATCACCTGCTGGGAGGGATTATCGATCGTCAACTAGAAATCTCTTCCCAAGACAAATCTTCTTCTTTACTAATCCTCTTCTTTGTCATTTTTATCCTCTTTCTATCTACATTGTACATCTGCCCCTGCCCCTCAATTACTGCCTCTCTGTTTCTGTCTCATCGTCAGTCTCTTTTACTCTGTCT
>JAPXFY010000022.1:13591905-13599405 GCA_030674185.1 Monoplex corrugatus
CATGCATGCTTCTGTCTCCATCGATAAGATTCACAAGAATGCTTCGCTAGCATGCGTCCAAAGGTGTAACACCATGGAGCAATTCCACGGTATCGTGTCAGAAGTGTCTGAGACAATAATATGATTAAGAAAGGCAGGCAGGCAGTTCTGGCATATATGTACATGTATACGTATATGTATATGAGTATAGGATTGCAGATAGATAGATAGATAGATATATACATAGATACATAGATAGATACATAGATAGATAGATAGATGGATAGATAGATAGATAGATAGATAGATGGATAGATAGATAGACAGATAGATACTTAGATAGATAGATAGATAGATAGACAGATAGATACTTAGATAGATAGATAGATACATACATACATAGATACATAGATACATAGATACATAGATAGACAGATAGATAGATAGATAGATAGATAGGTAGATAGATAGATAGATAGATAGTTAGATAGATAGATAGACAGATACTTAGATAGATAGATACATAGATACATAGATAGATACTCGTAGGTAGATAGATAGATAAATAGATATATAGATACATAGATAGATAGATACATAGATACACACATACATACATACATAGATACACACATACATACATACATACATAGATATATAGATACATACATACATACATACATACATACATACATACATACATACATGCATACATACATACATACATACATAGACTGACAGGTGGATTGATGAATCATTGATTGATCAAGCTTTATTTCAAACGATGTCTGCAATTGCTAAAATCTGGTCGATAAGGATAAATTAAAACAAAGTGTACTGTTAATAAACAATAAAGAGAGAGAGAAAGAAAGAGAGAGAGAGACAGGCAGGCAGACAGACAGAAAGACAAACAGACAGATAGATAGACAGACAGACAGACAGAGAGACAGGTAGGCAGACAGACAGACAAACAGACAGATAGATAGACAGACAGACAGATAGTCGGACAAAGAGCCACACAGAGAGGTGAAAAAAATGTATGTATGTACGTATTTCATTTTGATTTAACGTCTTTTCACTATGAGTGATATTAGTATGTATGTATGTAATGTATGTATGTATGTATGTATGTATGTATGTATGTATGTATGTATGTATGCATGTATGTATGTATGCTTGCATGTTTGTATGTTTGTATGTTTGAATGTATGTAGTATGCATGCATGTATGCACGTATGTAATGTATGTATGTACGTACGTACGTATGTAAGTATGTATGTACGTATGCAGTGATGGATGGATGGATGGATGGATGGATGGATGAATGGATGGATGGATGGATGGATGGATGGATGGATGAATGGATGGATGGATGGATGGATGGATGGATGGATGGATGGATGGATGGATGGATGGATGGATGGATGGATGGATGGATGATGGATGGATGGATGGATGGATGGATGGATGGATGGATGAATGGATGGGTATATATCGAAAGTGTCTCATCGATGCCTTAGATACAATTTTCAAAACTTTCTTTATCAGTAACATCAAGCCAACGTGTTCCAGTTTGCTTTAAGTGCCACAGGCGACTTTGTACCTCTCTAGCTCTCCTTTTTCTTTCTCCTTTACCATCTTCCTTCGTTTATAAGCATTTTGACATTTTCTGCACGTGCTGGTAAGATGCCCAACTCAACGTCTCCCTAACATATAACCCTGCAATCACTCCAATCCCTTTTTTTTTACAAGCACAGCTGTTGTCTTTGACCAAAGTTTCGCCGGGAGGGATTTCCACAGTAGCTTTATACGACAAGCCAGAGTGGGGTATTAGGGGGAAGGAAATAATAAAAGGGAGGAAAGAGAGGACCTGGGGCGTAGAAATGAAAGGGTAGAAGACACGAGAAAGAGTAAGAGTGTGAGAGGAAGTATGCGGAGGCTGAGGTCAAACCAAGAATAAGTGAGGCCAGAGAGAGACAGAGACAGAGAGAGAGAGAGAAGATAGAGACAGCGAGAGAGAGAAAGAGAGAGAGAGTGAGAGTTCAAATTTCAGATTTCAGATTTCAGATTTCAACTGATTACTGTATTTTGTCCATCCACTCAAGAGAACACAGAGAGAAAGAGAGAGAGGGTTCAGATTACAGATTTCAACTGGTTGCTGTACTTTGTCTATCGGCCAAAGAGAACATAGAGACAGACAGACAGACAGAGACGCAGAGACACAGACAGATACTGACAGATATACAGACAGAGACAGACAGCAGAACCAGACAGAGACAGAGAGAGTGAGAGACAGGAAGAGACAGAGACAGAACCTTCAATTTTAAATCATTTTATTATTATAGGACAGTGGTATAAGGATCCATTAGACCTATCTTACAGCTAGTCGTTCTTGCCACTGTACATACATAACACAAACACATTAAGAAAAAAGGTTGTTGTTTTTTTTTTAAAAAGCATGATAGAGAGAGGCAAAGAGAGTCAGAAAGACAGAGATGGAAAGAAACAGAGAGACAGATGGAGAGAGAAACTTCAAACTTTAAAACACTTACCACTCGAGGACAATAGCATTAGGTTCCACTAGACCTGTCTTAAAACTAATCCCTCAGTATTATATACATAACATAAGCATACAAAGAAGAGAAAAGTAAAAGTAAGGATACATGGCAGCTTGACAGATAGATAGATAGATAGACAGACAGATAGATAGATAGATAGATAGATAGATATATAGATAGATAGATAGATAGATAGATTGATAGATAGATATATAGATAGATAGATATATAGATAGATAGATATATAGATAGATAGATAGATAGATAGATAGATAGATAGATAGATAGACAAATAGATAGATATATAGATAGATAAATAGACAGATAGATATATAGATAGATATATATATAGATAGATAGATAGATAGATAGATAGATAGATAGATAAATAGATAGATAGATAAATGATAGCTAGATAGAGAGAAAGAGAGAGAGAGAGAATGGGAGAGAGACAGACAGACAAAGACAGAGACAGAGAGACAGACAGACAGAGAGAAAGAGAGAGAAAAAAGAGACAAGGAAAGACAAAGAGAGACAGAGAGAGAGACAGAGAGAGAAAGGACAAGACAAAATAAACAAATCAATCTGACACTATTAACGAGAAATATATTAACAGATAAGCAATGTGTTAATCTGTTAAACACCTATTTGTCACACAAAGTAGAGGCTTTACTACAAAGAGGGAGACGAAGCTAAAGTGTAAGGAACCTAATCATTTACTGTCTCAGAATCAAAGAGCCATTAAGTGCATGTAGTCTTGACCACTGATCCCCTTTCATACAATATACCTTTGTCCACTCTTCCATCGACCATGAAGCCTATTCGGAGGTGATGAAGTGTACTGATGTTTGGAAGCATTTGTCTTAAAAAAGACTAATAAGGATTATAAACTTAAGCTCTCCTTGCTTCGCTTTTCCCATTATCCTGCACCAGGATAAGCTTGATATTGAATTAAGCATGCTGACACAAAAGAGTAGACAGACAAAGCAGAATATGTCAGTTTTGTGACGACAATGCCTTAGGCGATGAGTTTCACTTTATTTTTGAATGTTCTGATTTCCATCATCATCATCATCAGCTGCCCTGCCGCATGGCGTTGGCGACCATGGACTTCCAGCCATCTCTATCTCTCGTTGCCCCTAGCATCTCTCCCACCCTCCTCATCCCCAGCCACTCTACAAGTCCGTCCAGCATTCTCTCCCTGGGTCTACCTGGTGCTCTCTTTCCCTCCAGCTTTCCCGTTGTGACCAGGTGCTCCAAATCCCCCTTCCTCATAAAATGGCCTATAAATGTTGCCTGTCTTTTCCTAATCTTCCTTATGAGTGATCTACTTGTGTCTGCCTCCATCAAGACTGTCTCGTTTGTCTTCTTTTCTGTCCATGGAACAGCAAATGTTTCCATCATGACCGACAAAAAGGCCCTATGAGTTAAACCAATGTTCTCAATGTGTAACTTCATTTCTGAAAGAGAAAAAAAATCAAGTAAATTCAGCCAAATGTATTAAATGTTCTATGACTTTACAGTTATGTTCTGAACATTTGAGTATCCTGTCGTGAGGTGATTTCGAATAAACTTTTCTTTCTCTTGGACGGTAATAAATTCTTTCTTCTTCATGTTGAATGTCAGTCTCGTTGGACTGTCATTTCTTTGCTGTTATACTCCACACCCCAACTGAGGTGAAAGGATCTATTAAACAATGAAACATTTAAAATACTGAGGCATCATCATCATCAAGTGAACAACTTTGTTACTCAAACTGCCAGATCCTGCTACTATCATCTCCATCGTATAAGGCTGATCAGGAAGTATCTCTCTGTCGAAACAACTGCAAAACTCGTTCTCTCCTTCATAATGTCTCGCATTGACTATTGCAATTCACTCCTGTCTGGTCTTCCTGCCTCCACCATTCACATCCTACAGCGCATTCAAAACAATGCTGTACGCCTTGTACTCAAAAGGAAAAAAGCTGACCACATATCTCCTCTCCTGGCACAACTTCACTGGCTCCCTGTATCAAAGCGCATACAGTACAAACTAGACACCATGTGCTACAAAAGCCTCAATAACGCAGCCCCCGATTACCTGTCAAGCCTACTTGAGATCTATGTTCCCTCACGTACCCTCCGCTCTGCCTCCGATCCTCTGACTTTTCGCTTTCCACGCACTAAGCTCAATACCTATGGTCCACGAGCCTTCTCTGTTTCTGGTCCACTCTCCTGGAACAAACTTCCTCTCTCAGTCCGTCAGCAACCTACTTTTGTCTCCTTCAAGTCCGCTCTCAAAACTCACCTTTTCTCCTCCGCATAAAATCCTAACCTCACTCAACCCCCCCCCCCCCCCCCCTCTGCAGCCTGTCTCCGCTCGGAGGGAATCACATGGTTATAATATATAATTGTATATGCTATGCTCTCTATAATTTTCCATTGGTTTTATTCTTGCTTTTATTGCTTTTATTCTTTCTCCCCATTTATAGCCATGCGTGTGTGTGTGTGTGTGTGTGTGTGTGTGCGTGCGTGTGTGTGCGTGCGTGCGTGCGTGCGTGCGTGCGTGCGTGCTTGCGTGTGTGTCTGCTTCAGCGCTTAGATTTGATTTTATCAAGATTTTGCGCTATATAAATATTGTAATTATTATTATTATAAGTGCCCTGCCGTATGGCGTTGGCGATCATGGCCCTTCATATATATCTGTCCCTTGCTGCCGCGAGCACATCTTCTACCCTCTCTGTCCTCAGCCACCCTATAAGTCCGTCCAATATTTTCTCCCTGGGTCTACCCCTGTAGGGACCGTCATGCTGCACAGGTGACACCAGACCGTCAGCAAGCTACTGCGTTTAATCTCAAAATCTCGAAAATACTGAGGCATTGCAAGGAAATAAAGCTCCTGATCTGAAGCTGGGAAACCTGGTGTAGATTCATGCTGTAGACGTGGAGTGTGTTTGCCTCTCTATTTGTCCAGCTCTGTGTGGTCTTCTTCTGGCTCTGAAGCCCAGTTACCTGCTTTTGTAGGCTTGGAGAGCTGGCTTGTTCACTGGCACGTTGGTCAGGTTGACAGACTGCTTGATTCGCTGTTGTGTAATGTAGTGGTTGACAGGTACCGCTTTAACCCTCTCTGTGATATCTTAATTTTGCCATCATGTTTCCTTGGTCTGATTTTCTGAGACATCTCATCTCAAAGGCTGTAATCTTTCTCCCCAAAAATCTGTTTAACCCTTTGAGTCTCACAGCCTGTCCACCAGCATCCTTCATCGTCAACCATACTAGCAAAGCAAAAACTTAACACTTTGACGAATCGCTCATCCTATCCACCAGCTTCATGCATGAAGCCGGTGGATAGGGTGAGGAAGTCAAAGGGTTAACTTTTTGCAGTTGGTGAATAGGGTCAGGGAGTCAAAGGGTTACACTCCCACAAAAATAACAAAACAAGCACGGGCGTCTTTCTTTGTCTAGTAAGGCACGAGCAAAGAAAATAAACCAGGTGCTAGGTGCCTTTATTCTTAATCTCTCAGGCCCAAAAGATAATCCTCCCTGCCTTCCCAAATAAAGCCTAACTCCCGTCCAGTTCCTCCATACTTCCATCTTTGAGACAAGGGACTTGTCCCTGTGAGTGTGTCTCTTACTGGGAAGGCCTGGAAGTGTAAAATAACGTATTGTCTTCTTTCCCTTCTCTTTTGTACTTCAGTGACAGAAACTCATCATTTGGATGCCCATGAAGGCTTTGCAAAGAGTCTTATTATAATCTTGGCTTATCAAGACTGAAACCAGAAGAAAGACAAATGAAGAATAGAAGACTGCTGGATTTGGAAAGTAAGAAGTGAACAACAAAGATAGGGTTATCAAAAATTGAGTGAGAGAAGGATGGAGGGAGAGAGAGAGAGAGAGAGAGACAGAGAGACAGAGAGAGAAAGTGATTGAGAGACATTAAATTAAACGAAAAGAGCTTTATTTTGCAATGGTATAGATATTAGATCACGGGCCATCCTACACATTCTCCGTTGATAATCTATTAAAACAGAAAATATTAAACTTTGAATTGAGAGAGAGACAGACAGACAGACAAATAGACAGACAGACAGACAGATAGATAGACACTGAAAGAAGACAGAGAAAGACAGAAGAAAGAGAGAGAAAGTTCGGTAGATATGGGAGGGGAGACAGACATGCACAAAGGGACAGACAAAAGGAGAGGTGGGATAGGGAAACAGTGAGTGCATAAAATAACTTTTAATTTGGAACGCGCAAAAAAGAGTAAAGGAGGAATAAACAAAAACGTTTGGATAAACACAAGCTTTATCAAGAAAGACACACAAAATGAAATAAACAGATAATACTGAAACGAGAAGGGGAGCAAAAAAGGATGAAATAATAAAGAGAAACAAAAACAAATCTGCAAAATACACACGATATCATCGTCCACTAGTAAGGTCTTTAAGGCATTAATCATTAGTTCTCCTCAATAGTTTCGTTCTATGAAAAAAGTGTCCTCGCATGTGCGTTATACTACGTCCGTTAACTTTGAATCTAATCAAACTTTGAGATAAAACCAGGAGAAAAAAAACACGAAAAAAGAATAAAAACGCGTATATGATACAACCGAATAAGACAGGCACAAATTTTCGGCATAATGGCCATAGTCAAGCGTAAGATCACAAACAAACAAAAAAACAAACACCTATTTTTTCCCTCCTAATTTTTGTATTTGATGTTTATTTGTTTGTTTGTGACCTTACGCTTGAAAAAGGCCAGTTGGCCGAAAATTTGCGCCTGTCTTGTCTGGTTGTATTAAATACGACTTATTCTTTTTTTCGTGTTTTTTCTGGTTCCTGTTCGCTTGAACGCGGGCAGTCACACTTGTTTTGGATTTCGTAAAAAATTGAGATATCAAGTCATCAACTCTATCCATTTTTTTTTCTCAACAACATAACCACGACGTCAAATTCCTGTAGCATTTGTCCCTCCTGTTTGCA
>JAPXFY010000022.1:13601905-13606905 GCA_030674185.1 Monoplex corrugatus
ACACACACACAAACACACACGTACACACACACACACACACACACACACACACACACACACACACACACATACACACACAAACACACGCATACACACACGCACATTAATTAATATTTTCGGTTGAGATGAAAGCGTGTATAGCTAGTGTTCTCAGTGTGAAACTTGCACACAACCTTCTCCTGTTTCTGCTTTTTTACAGTACGTTTTGGTATGATTCTGTGGCGTTTGTTGACATTATCAGATAGTTATCAGATCAGGCTGCATGCTTCTGTTTATGCAGCTGTATATGTGGAAGTTTTATAAAACAGTATATATCTCTTTCTTATTCTTTGTATCTCTCTTTGTCTGTGTGTCTGTATGTCTGTTTTTTTTCTCCTTCTCTCCGTCCCCGTTAAACCTATGCATTATGTCATATCTTTATGCATCGAGGTATATCTCCTTTTTTGCGTTCATAGTTCGTCTGTTTTATTAGTATGTCTGTCTGGCTTTCTCTGTCTCTGTCTCTCTCTCCCCCTCTCTCTCTGTCCACGTCTTTGTCTCTTTTTGTCTCTTTGTCTGTCTGTTTCTCCGTATCTGTCTTTCTCTGTATCTCTGTCTCTGTCTGTCTTCCATTCTCTCTCTCTCTCTCTCTGCCTCTGTCTCTCTCTCTCTTTTTTTTCTCTCTGTGTCTCTCTCTCTGACACAGAAACCTTCATAACAGTTTTCCTGGAAGCTCGGCCCATTGCACCGAGACACACTGAGAGTCTCGCCATTCTCTTCCCTCCTCCCTCCTCTCCTCCTGTCCTCCTGTGCCTTATTTGTTACAAACCCCACTTTTGGTGTCCACATACCCCTCCACCCTTCCCCCCTTTTCTTCTTCATCCTTCTCCTTCCTTTTCCCTCCTGCCTTGTCAATCAAAGCTGAGGAAATCCTTTTCGGTGCAATTCTGGTCAACGGCACTATCCGCCCGTGTGCTTTTGAGCGGATTTTGAGTGGTCGGCAAGGGATTAAAGATGCAAAGGGTGTTGGATTTAGAAGACTTTGGATTACGCATTATACGATCATGTAAGATGGGGAAAGAGGGAGCGAAGGTAAAAAAGAGAGCTGGAAAGACAGACAGACAAACAGACAGACAAACAGACAGACAGACAGACAGTGAGAGTGGGAAAGAGATAGAGAAGAGAGACAGAGAGAAAAAGAGAGATAGACAGACAGAGAGACAGAAAGAAACAGACAGACAGACAGACAAAGAGAGAGTGAAAGAGAGAGAGAGAGAGACAGAGAAAGAGACAGAGAGATAGATAGACAGATGCAGAGAGAGAGAGAGAGAGAGAGAGAGAGAGAGAGAGAGAGAGAGAGAAAGAATGAAATGAAATAAAATAACACTATATTTTCCAGTTGTTCACATATTAGCATGTTGACCAGTGTATACATGTATCGTTGCGGTTTCTAATTTACTTTAGTTAAAACAACACAAAATAGAACATTGCAAAAAGAATTACTGTTTAAACAAAGCGAACAAGACATGTGCAAGGAAACACGTGATTTTAAAAGTGCATAAGACATTAATACTGTTTGGGCATGTATGTGTCTTGTGAAAAACAATCAGCTTTCAAAAACCTGTACTCGTGTTCCAAAACAAGTGTGACTGCCCGCGTTCAAGCAAACAGGAACCAGATAAAACACGAAAAAAGAAAAAGAACGCGTATTTAATACAACAAGACAAGACAGGCGCACATTTTCGGCTAACTGGCCTTTGTCAAGCGTAAGATTACAAACAAACAAACAAACACCAGATACAAACATTAGGAGATAAACACTGAAACGTCCAAGCTGCTCCATCAAGTGTCAGTCTCTTTTTTTTCCCTAATTTTTTGTATCTGGTGTTTGTTTGTTTGTGATCTTACGCTTGACAAAGGCCAGTAGGCCGAAAATTTGCGCCTGTCTTGTCTTGTTGTATTAAATACGTGTTCTTATTCTTTTTTTCGTGTTTTCTCTGGTTCCTGTAATCGTGCAGTATTTTTTTTTTTCGTATCTTTGTTCATCAAACCACCTACCTCTCAAATTGACACCCCCTACTTCCATACCAGAAATAAAGAACTCTGTCCTCGAGAGGGTCACCCTGAACAGGGATGGGATGGTAAACATTATACCATACTCTTCCCCATTTCTCCCTCCAGGACACAAACTTATTAGCTGGATGCTTGTGAAGGCTTTCTGAAAGGGCTTCGTATAATCTTGGCTTAACCAGCCAAAAAAAAAACTAGATGAAAGATAAACGAGGAATAAAAGGCTGTTAGAAGAGTGCTGCGTGGTTTAAAAGAAAAGGGGGGAAATGATGTGGGGAGAGCAAGGGTTTGGTGGGACAGATGTGCAGCAGAAAGAAGGGGGAGGAAGACAAAAATGGAAAGAGAGAAGGCGAGACAGATACAGAAAAGTGGCAGTGAGAGGCAGAGTAAACATGTTGTTTACACGGCATAGAAAAGAACAGAGAGAACATAATTATGCAACCCATAATTAAATGACGTGTGTCGTTTGTAAGTTGCTATCGAGTCTTTGTTATTATTGGAAAAAGGCATGCAGTTTCCTTTCCAATGACTTATAAATGAAGTCTTTATGTCCAGTAAAAAAGAAACGTAACAGACAATAGGACTAGTATGCCTACTTATCCAACGGACTGATGGAAGATTTCATCATTATCATCGTCATCGTCGTTGTCATCATCATCACCATCATCATCATCATCATCATCATCATCATCATCACCACCACCATCACCATCATCATCAACAACTACATTTTTGATATAACATACACTTTTTGCTTTATTATTGATTATTCATCGAGGGTTTTTAAACCAACTGATCTTGCAACTTATATGATCATTGTTTATCATTATTATTACTAGCAGCAGCAGCAGCAGCAGCAGCTGCTACTGCTGCTGCTGCATTATCATTATCATGAGAAGTAGTAGTAATAGTAGTATTGTAATATGTAATAACACGCACACAAATATACATGCACACACTTGCCCGTGCATGCCTCCCCTCCCCCCTACACGCACACATACACACGTACTGGCACACGCACACACACACACACACATATGTATGTTATATATGTACATATATATATATATATATACATATATATATATATTTACATATATATACATACATACATTAACACGCACTCACAATCTTATACACATACAGGCACACACGCACACATACGCACACACACGCGCTCGCGCACAGCACGCGCTCGCGCACACACACACTCAAACACAAACATACACACGCACCTCAACAGAGACAGACAGAGAGACATAGAAGGAGAGATACAGACAGACAGACAGACAGAACAGAGAGCTAGACAGAGAGCCAGAAACAGAAAAAGAGAGAACAGAGATAGATAGATACATAGAGCGACAGACAGACAGACAGACTGACAAACAGAGACAGAAACAGACAGAAAAACAAGCAGACAGACAGACAGAGACAGAGACAGAAATAGAAAAACAGACAGACAGACAGACAGAGACAGAGACAGAAATAGAAAAACAGACAGACAGACAGACAAACAGAGACAGAAACAGACATAGAAAAACAAGCAGACAGACAGACAGAGACAGAGACAGACATAGAAAAACAAACAGACAGACAGACAGACAGAGACAGAAAGAGAGAGATACAGAGAGAGATGGAGAGAGAGAGAGAGAGACAGAGACAGACAGACAGAGACAGAGAGAGAGAGGGAGGAAGGGATAGAAACTCATTAGTTGGATGTCCGCGAAGCTTTGTCAAGGAGCTTGGAGTAATCTGGGTTCATCAGGCCAGAGACTACGATGCTAGATAAAAATGGAACTCTGCAATGCCAGGAAGGATTTATCAAGGACAGAAAGAGAGAGAGACAGAGACAGAGAGAGACAGAGAGAGACAGAGACAGAGACAGAGAGAAGGAAGAAGAAATATGGGTGATGGGAACAAGGACAGAGAATGACAATGACAGTGAAATGACAGTGCCAGTGCCAATGACAATGACAATTATACTGACGATGACAATGAAATGACAGTGACAGTGATTGTGACAATCACAAAGACTGTGACAATGACAATGGTAAAGACAATGAGAGTGGTAGTGGTTAGTGACAGTGACGATGACAATGACAGTGACAATGACAGTGACAATGACAGTGACATTGAAAATGACAATAATAGTGACACTGACAATAACAATGACACTGACAATGACAAGGACAGGGACATGGACAATGACAATGACAATGGTAGTGACAAAGTAACAATAACAATGGTAGTGACAAAGTAACAATAACAAAGACAATAATAGTGACAATAACAATCACAGCGGCAATGACAATGACAATGGTAAATACAATGAAAGTGGCAGTGGTAGTGACAGTGACAACGACGATGTCAGTGACAGTGACAGTGACAATGAAAATGACAATGATAGTGATACTGACAATAACAATGACAGTGACAGTGACAATGAAAATGACAATGATAGTGATAATGACAATAACAATGACAGTGACAGTGACAGTGACAATTACAGGAACATGGACAATGACAATGGCAGTGACAAAGTAACAATAACAATGTTAATAATAGTGACAGTAACAATGACAGTGACAATGACAATGACAGTGACATTGAAAATGACAATAATAGTGACACTGACAATAACAATGACAGTGACAATGACACTGACATGGACAATAACAATGACAATAATAGTGACAATAACAATGACAGTGACAATGACAATGACAGTGACAACGACAATGACAATGACAGTGACAACGACAGTGACTGTGACAATCACAAAGACAGTGACTGTGACAATCACAATAACAGTGACAGTGACAATGATAATGACAGTGACAATGACAATGACAATGACAATCACAATCACAATAACAGTGACAGTGACAATGACAATGACAATGACAACGACAATGACAATGACAGTGACAACGACAGTGACTATGACAATC
>JAPXFY010000022.1:13609405-13614405 GCA_030674185.1 Monoplex corrugatus
TGACTTGTTGGTTGGCTGATTTTTGTTTGATTGTTTGTTTGTTTGTTTGTTTTGTTTGTTGTTGTTTTACTTGCTTGCTCGCTCGCTCACTTGCTCGCTTACTTGCTCGCTTGTTTGTTCGTTAGTTTGTTTTCAGCAATGGCCCAAACTTCACATTGTTACTCAAAATGACCGTTCATATCAATTTGTAGAGCCAGAACTGACCAGTTTCTAACAACTATACAAAAAAGTATACTTTTGTATTTGGATAACACGACAGAAGATAAAGGGCATAATTCAAAATTTCAGCTGCCAAAACATTTTGACAATCTCCTCAACTCCCGTAACTGCAGACTCCACAACAGCTAGTTACCTCAGCGGCGGTGCAAGATGACACAGCACTCGCACTGGCAGTGATGGACCAGAGGAGGCACAGGAGGCACGGATACTCGTAATAGTTGATGGATCAACCTGAACAACGCTGTGACCGGTGCAGGAACTGGTATCCTCATCAACCACCCAGTGTTCCTACCGGCAAACTCTGCACCATTTACCGAGCAGGCACATAGGCATCACTGCAAGCAGATTCCACTATTCAAAGTACAGACAAGACACACTAACAAGCGGTCTTTCTCTCAGATGTTTTCTGTTCTCCAAGCCCTGTTATATAGAACCAGTACTGTTGTACGGATGCGAGGCGTGGACAGTCAGCATGCAAAGCCAGAGCAAGATTGAGGCAGCCGAGATGTGGTTTCTCAGAAGAATGTTGAGAGTTCCATGGACAGCAAAGAAAACAAACGAGACAGTCTTGATGGAGGCAGACACAAGTAGATCACTCAAAAGGAAGATTAGGAAAAGACAAGCAACATTTATAGGCCATTTTATGAGGAAGGGGGATTTGGAGCACCTGGTCACAACGGGAAAGCTGGAGGGAAAGAGAGCGCCAGGTAGACCCAGGGAGAGAATGCTGGACGGATTTGCAGAGTGGCTGGGGATGAGGAGGGTGGGGATATGCTAGGAGCAACGAGAGATAGAGATTGTTGGAAGTCCATGGTCGCCAATGCCATGCGGCAGGGCACCTGATGATGATGATGATGAAGCCCTGGAGAATGACAAACGCCCCACCAGATCAAGGTCTCCCACACAGACATCTCATAAGATGTCTTATAGTATACGATGTCTGTGGTCAAGTCAGAAAATTCGGAAGAGTCGTCCTCTAGTAGACGCCCGCTCACTGTGGGATACTGGGAAACGATAGAGTGGATGAGGTAGCCAAAAAGAAATGAGCGGTTTAAGGGGGCAGACCTACCCAGATTTGGGTACCAAGATTGTGATGTTCAGTGTTTCAGTTCTAATTAACCAATCACCATGATACTTGGCAAGAAGATACCTCAGACAATATTCTTTGGATTGAATATCTTTGTTGGGGTCTGTGAGTTATGAAAAGTTGACAAAAATCAATTAATTAAAACATGTTCTCGCGAAAATGAAAAAATATAATACATACTGTGACATTTATAACTACACACGTATTCATGTTAGGAATTTGATATTTAGTGAGCAAACACATCTGTATAGTATGTATGGCATGTAGTAAAATCTTAGCTCTACTATCATTATTTTCTGTACAATCATCACACCAATTTTTAGAATACTTTTTATACAAAAGTTACAATACAACTTTTGATAAAAATGTTTCTTTCAAGCAGAACTGCAAGATTTTACTACCAGCTATAGGTACCTGTCCCTGCTATATGTGTGTCAAATATCAAGGAAATCGGATGAAAACTTTTGAACATATTATGTCTGATGTGTGCATCAGGGTAGGTCTGGGTAGATCTGCCCCCTAAAGACCATCCTCCTACAACGACAACACGAGCATCGTTAAACCACTCCTTAAGCCCACAAACAGAAAGGGACGACTATTACCTTCTGTTCAGAGAGCTGCAAGTGATCCTGATGAGACTCTGTACCTGCTAATCCGGCTAAACGCTTTATGTACAATAAGTTAAATCCGAAGCCATCACTGACCTGCCCTTGCAGTCAATAGGACCAAACAGCTGAGAACAGAGAGCAGCGACATTGCCTATGTCAAGTGGAGGGACTGGAGATATTGCAGACTGCAAAACCTCCGACCACCAATGTCCATGGCAGCCGGCAGACTGCAACGCCCCTGACCATCAATCTCCATAGCAGCCAGCAGACTGCAACACCTGCAGACTGCAACACCTCCGACCATCAATCTCCATGGCAGCTGGCAGACTGCAACACCTCCGACAATCAATCTCCATAGTTGCTGGCAGACTACAACACCTCCGACCACCAATCTCCATAACAGTCGGCAGACTGCAACACCTCCGACCACCAATCTCCATCCATAACAGCCGGCAGACTGCAACACCTCCGACCACCAATCTCCATCCATGGCAACCGGGAGACTGCAACACCTCCGACCACCAATCTCCATGGCAGCTGGCAGACTGCAACAACTCCGACCACCAATCTCCATCCATGACAACCGGCAGACTGCAACACCTCCGACCATCAATCTCCATGGCAGCTGGCAGACTGCAACACCTCAGACCATCAATCTCCATGGTTGCTGGCAGACTGCAACACCTCCGACCACCAATCTCCATCCATGGCAGCTGGCAGACTGCAACACCTCTGACCACCAATCTCCATCCATGACAACCGGCAGACTGCAACACCTCCGACCACCAATCTCCATCCATGGCAGCTGGCAGACTGCAACACCTCTGACCACCAATCTCCATCCATAACAGCCAGCAGACTGCAACACCTCTGACCACCAATCTCCATAACAGCCAGCAGACTGCAACACCTCTGACCACCAATCTCCATGGCAGCCGGCAGACTGCAACCTCTGACCACCAATCTCCATAACAGCCAGCAGACTGCAACACCTCTGACCACCAATCTCCATGGCAGCCGGCAGACTGCAGCACCTCCGACCACCAATCTCCATCCATGACAACTGGCAGACTGCAACACCTCTGACCACCAATCTCCATGGCAGCTGGCAGACTGCAACATCTCCGACCACCAATCTCCATGGCAGCCAGCAGACTGCAACACCTCTGACCACCAATGTCCATGGCAGCTGGCAGACTGCAACACCTCTGACCACCAATCTCCATGGCAGCCGGCAGACTGCAACACCACTGACCACCAATCTCCATGGCAACCGGTAGACAGCAACACCTCCGACCACCAATCTCCATAACAGCCGGCAGACTGCAACACCTCCGACCACAATCTCCATCCATAACAGCCGGCAGACTGCAACACCTCCGACCACCAATCTCCATCCATGGCAACCGGGAGACTGCAAACCTTGACCACCAATCTCCATGGCAGCTGGCAGACTGCAACACCTCTGACCACCATCTCCATCCATGACAACTGGCAGACTGCAAACCTCCGACCATCAATCTCCATGGCGACTGTCAGATCTGCAACACTCAGACCATCAATCTCCATGGTTGCTGGCAGACTGCAACACTCTGACAACCAATCTCCATCCATGACAACGGCAGACTGCAAACACCTCCGACCACCAATCTCATCCATGGCAGCTGGCAGACTGCAACACCTCTGACCACCAATCTCCATCCATGACAACCGGCAGACTGCAACACCTCTGACCACCAATCTCCATAACAGCCAGCAGACTGCAACACTCTGACCACCAATCTCCATGGCGGCAGACTTCAACCTCTGACCACCAATCTCCATCATGACAACGGCAGACTGCAACACCTCTGACCACCAATCTCCATAACAGCCGGCAGACTGCAACACCTCTACCACCAATCTCCATCCATGGCAGCCGCAGACTGCAACACCTCCAACCACCAATCTCCATAACAGCAGCAGACTGCAACACCTCTGACCACCAATCTCCATGGCAACTGGCAGACTGCAACACCTCTGACCACCAATCTCCATGGCAGCCGGCAGACTGCAACACCTCTGACCACCAATCTCCATGGCACCGGTAGACGCAACACCTCCGACCACCAATCTCCATCCATGGCAACCGGCAGACTGCAACACCTATGACCACCAATCTCCATGGTAGCCGGGAGACTGCAACACCTCTGACCACCAATCTCCATGGCAACTGGCAGACTGCAACACCTCTGACCACCAATCTCCATGGCAGCCAGGAGACTGCAACACCTCTGACCACCAATCTCCATGGCAGCTGGCAGACTGCAACACCTCTGACCACCAATCTCCATGGCAGCCCGCAGACTGCAACACCTCTGACCACCAATCTCCATAACAGCCAGCAGACTACAACACCTCTGACCACCAATCTCCATAACAGCTGGCAGACTGCACAACCTCGACCACCAATCTCCATAACAGCCGGCAGACTGCAACACCTCTGACCACCAATCTCCATGGCAACTGGCAGACTGCTACACCTCTGACCACCAATCTCCATGGCAGCTGGCAGACTGCAACACCTCTGACCACCAATCTCCATGGCAACTGGTAGACGGCAACACCTCTGACCACCAATCTTCATGGCAACTGGTAGACGGCAACACCTCCGACCACCAATCTCCATCCATGGCAACCGGCAGACTGCAACACCTCTGACCACCAATCTCCATGGCAGCCAGCTGACTGCAACACCTCTGACCACCAATCTCCATGGCAGCTGGCAGACTGCAACACCTCTGACCACCAATCTCCATGGCAGCCAGGAGACTGCAACACCTCTGACCACCAATCTCCATGGCAGCTGGCAGACTGCAACATCTCCGACCACCAATCTCCATGGCAGCCAGCAGACTGCAACACCTCTGACCACCAATGTCCATGGCAGCTGGCAGACTGCAACACCTCTGACCACCAATCTCCATGGCAGCCAGCAGACTGCAACACCTCTGACCACCAATCTCCATCCATGACAACTGGCAGACTGCAACACCTCTGACCACCAATCTCCAAGGCAGCTGGCAGACTGCAACACCTCCGACACC
>JAPXFY010000022.1:13619405-13671905 GCA_030674185.1 Monoplex corrugatus
GTGTGTGTGTGTGAGGTGTGTGTGTGTGTGTGTATGTGTGTGTGTGTGTGTGTGTGTGTGTGTGTTTTGTGTGTGTGTGTGTGTGTGTGTGCACGCGCGCGCGCGCGGTTGTGTGTATATGCAGATGCAATGTTTGTGTGTCTGCGAATAATTGTATTCATTTACTTCATTCGACTCTAATTTTTCAATGTTCTCTTCCTGTAAGGTGCAACAATCATGCTTTTGACTTGGGCCACTTGCTATATTTAAGTGAAATCATCACTCTTAATATAATTATTATCAATATTGCCATATTATTATCATTATTATCATTATCATCATCATCATCATCATCATTATGATGATTGTGATGAGGAGAGGAGGAGGATGGTGATGATGGTGATGATGGTGATGATGATTATGATCATAATATCATTCCATCTGTCTCATCCTTTCCCTGTCTCACCCTCCTCTTTTTGTCACATGCATCCACTCTACCTACCTTCCAACCATTGTATCTGGCCTGTTCAACCTATCTGTCCTACCCATTCCCAACCCCTATTGCTCGCACATTTCTCTTGTGTCTTCTGTCTCTCCCCTGTAACCCCTCTACATGTCCCATGCATCCCCTCTGCCTGCCTACCCATCCCAACCCTCCCCCAACACACACACACACACACACAAACACATACACACACATACACACAAACACACAAACACACACACACACACACACTCACCTGTCTGTCCCATGCATCCCCTCTGCCCGCCTACCCATCCCAACCCTCCCCACAGCACACAACACACACAAACACATACACACACATACACACAAACACACACACACACACAAAACACATACACACACACACACACACACACACATCTGTCTGTCCCATGCATCCCCTCTACCCGCCTACCCATCACAACCCTCCCCCAACACACACACACACACAACACACACACACACACACACACACACACACACACACACACACACAACACACACACACACACACACATCTGTCTGTCCCATGCATCCCCTCTGCCCGCCTACCCATCCCAACCCTCCCCCCAACACACACACACACACACACACAAACACACATACACACATACAAACACATACACACACATACACACATACAAACACATACACAACACAAACACACACACACACACACTCATCTGTCTGTCCCATGCCTTATCTGTCCATATTTCTCCTTCTTGCCTTAATGATTCTTATCAACCCCTATCCTTTCAGAATCGTACTATCTGCCCCCGGTGTGTCCCACCACCCAGTTGTAATACCCCCTTTCCACTGCTTCACCCTATCTGTGTCACACTCACTACCCACCCACCTCTTCCCACTTCAATGTCTCTTACCATACCCTCTACGGTCCCTTCTGTATCTCATCTGCTGACCAACTCTCTACCTCTCACTAATCTGTCTCCCTATGCCCTATGCCACCTCCCATCTACAAGCCCCTGTTTGTCTTATACCCCTACCCACACACACCCACATATTCTGGGATATTCTGGAGGGCAAGAAAACCATACCCTACCCCTCCATTGAACGGCCAACCCCTTCGAGAGGGCACGTCTCCATGTCATACGTCAGCGGCGTCACTGAGGCTCTCAGCAGGAAGATCAGGAAGTTGGGAGTCAGTGTCCACGCCAAGCCAACAGTGTCCAACACCATCAGAAGCCAGTTAGTGCACCCCAAAGACAAAACAGACAAATTGGACACATCAGGGGTGATATACAAGATAGACTGCCAGAACTGTGACCATAGTTATATTGGCGAAACTGAGTGCAACTTGCACAAAAGATTAAAAGAACACAAACGTGAGTCCTCTCCAGTGGGAGGACATCTGACCCACACCCAACACCACTTTGAAAAGGACAGTGTGCAAGTTCTCGACAAAGAAGCAAGATGGTTCCAGAGGGGAGCAAAGGAGGCAGTTTACATCGCCGCAAGGAACCCCACCCTCAACCGTGACCGGGGCCGACACAACCTGCCATCGGTGTACTCCTCACTTATTCAGTCGCACTGTCGTGAGTTCGCTCAAGGCGGTGAGCTCTGAAGCCAGTTCTCAACCCAGCAGTTGCGCTGAAGAAGTCGGCCTGATCGCCGATGAAAGCTACGCAGTAAGTAGCTTTTTTGTCACTGAGAGACAGGTTCAGCTAGGAAGTCATTACACCCACATATCTCCTCCCACCCCTAATCTGTCCCCCCCCCTCTCCCATCCACTCACTGACCTACATTTTCCATCGTCTGTTACCTAACTGTCCCGCCCATTGACCACTTGTATTGTGCGATCTGCTTCATCCTTCGTCTCTATTACCCTCCTCTTTGTGTCGCATCTGTCCACTCTACCTACCCCCCCCCCCCCCTGTGTCTGGCATGTTCCACCTATCTGTCTTACCATCCTCAAACCCCGTTGTTTATGTATTCCTCTTCTCTGTTCCATCTCTGCCCTGTAACTCCTGTATATGTCCCATGCATCCACTGTACCAGTCCACACACACACACACACACACACACACTCACATACACACACACTCACATACACACACACTCACACACACACACACATACACACACACATACACACACACTCACATACACACACACTCACATACACACACACTCACACACACACACACACACACACACACACACACACACACACACACACACACACACACACACACACACACACACATCCGTCTAATATCACTTATAGTGAAAAGACGTTAAATCAAGGAACGAACGAACACACACGCACACACACACACACACACACACACACACACACACACACACACACACACACACACACACACACACACACACACACACACTCATCTATCTGTCCCAATGTGTCTTATCACCCCTCTACCACCCTGGTGTCTATCCCGTCCCCTCTTATCTCATATCTGCTGACCAACTATCTTCCTCTCACTATCTCTCTCCCTGTCCGCTCTGTCACCTTCCAGTTACATGCCCCTGTTTGTCTTATACCCCCACCCACATCTTCTCCCACCTCAACCTGTCTCCCCATCCCCTCACTAACCTACATTTTCCATCGTCTGTGTTATCTAACTCTCCCGCCCATTGTCCACTTATTGTTACTTTGCAGACTGACAGTCGCATAATAAAGATAGACATCGGATGCTTCTCTAAAGTTGAGAGAATTAGGATTCGGTGTGATCCTCGTAGACATCTGCCTAACTTGAGATATCATAAGTTTCAAAACTCGCAGATACCTGCCTTACTTGAGATATCACTTTCATAACTCACAAATACTTGCCTTACTTGAGATATCAGTTTCAAAACTCGCAGATACCTACCTGCCCTACTTGAGATATTAGTTTCAAAACTGATAGATACCTGCCCTACTTGAGATATCAGTTTCATAACTCACAGATGCCTGCCTTACTTGAGAAATCACTTTAAGAACTTGCATATGTCTGCCTTATTTGAGATATCAGTTCCAAAACTCGCAGATACCTGCCTTACTTGAGATATCACTTTCAAAACACACAGATACCTGCCTTACTTGAGACATCACTTTCAAAACACACAGATACCTGCCTTACTTGAGACATCACTTTCAACACTCTAGATACCTACCTGCCCTACTTGAGATATTAGTTTCAAAACTGATAGATACCTGCCCTACTTGAGATATCACTTTAAAACTCGCAGATACCTGCCTAACTTGAGATATCAGTTTCAAAACTCGCAGATACCTGCCTACTTGAGATATCAGTTTCAAAACTGATAGATACCCGCCCTACTTGAGATATCACTTTCAAAACACACAGATACCTGTCTTACTTGAGATATCAGTTTCAAAACTCGCAGATATCTGCCTTACTTGAGATTTCAGTTTCAAAACTCGCAGATACCTGCCTTACTTGAGAAATCATTTAAGAACTTGCAGATGTCTGCCTTATTTGAGATCTCAGTTCCAAAACTCGCAGATACCTGCCTTACTTGAGGTATCACTTTCAACACTCGTAGATACCTGTCTTACTTGAGATATCACTTTCAAAACTCATAGATACCTGCCTTACTTGAGAATCAGTTTCAAAAATTGCAGATGTCTACCTTATTGAGATCACAGTTCCAAAACTCGCAGATACCTGTCTTACTTCAGATATCAGTTTCAGTATTCACATACACCTGCCTTACTTGAAATATCACTTTCAAAACTTGCAGATACCTGTCATACTTGAGATATCACTTTCAAAAACACACAGATACCTGCCTTATTTGAGATCTCAGTTTCAAAACTCACAGATACCTGTCTTACTTCAGATATCACTTTCAAAACTCACAGATACCTACCTGCCCTACATGAGATATCAGCTTCATAAACTTGCAGATACTGCCTTACTTGAGATATCACTTTCAAAACACACTGATACCTGCCTTACTTGAGATATCAGCTTCAAAACTGGCAGATATCTGCCTCACTTGAGATATCATTTTCAACCCTCACGAATCCCTGCCTCACTTGATATGTCAGTTCCAAAACTCGCACGTACTGCCTTACTTGAGATATCACTTTCAAAACTCATAGATACCTGCCTTACTTGAGATATCACTTTCAAAACTCACAGATACCTGTCATACTTGAGATATCACTTTCAAAACTTGCATATATCTTTCTTTCTTGAGATATCACTTTCAAAACTTGCAGATACCTGCCTTACTTGAGATATCACTTTCAACACTTGTAGATACCTGTCTTTCTTGAGATATCACTTTCAAAACTCACAGATACCTGTCTTACTTGAGATATCACTTTCAAAACTCACAGATACCTGTCATACTTGAGATATCACTTTCAAAACTTGCATATATCTTTCTTTCTTGAGATATCACTTTCAAAACTCGCAGATACCTGCCTTACTTGATATATCACTTTCTTTCAAAACCCGTAGATACTTGCCTTATTCGATATATCAATTTCAAAACTCATAGACACCTGCCTTATTTAAGATATCAATCTCAAAACTCGCAGATACCTGCCTTACTTGAAATGTCACTTTCAAAACTCACAGACACCTGCCTTTCTTAAGATACCACTTTCAAACTCTCAGATATCTGCCTTACTTGAGATATTATTTTCAAAACTCGCGGATACCTGCCTTATTTGAAATACCACGTTAAAAACTACTCTATGGAGACACGGCTTTTCCATCAAACTGACTAATCCAGATCTGTTAGGTGGATTTAATCTCATAATATAAAAATAAAGCGATATTTTCAAATTCATAATAGCTATTAACAATAAACCTTTGACAAACTTGAAATGACATCGACAATATTGTTCTTAAATTATGTTTTTTGAAAAACACGACAAGACTGTGACCATCTTTTAAAGTGTTCTTTAAAGTAAAATATATAGCGTCTATCAAACATCAAACGTTATGGTCAGTATAAGTAAAGGGAGAGCACTGAACACAAAAAACACCATCCTTCATCAATGCCATTGTGTATTTGCAGAATTATTCCAACAAACAACCACAATGACTAGAAAGTGTTGAAGCCAGCAAGGACCGCTCTGATGCTAAATGGTTTCAGCACATCAACAATAAGTTTGGAATGGTGACCTGATATATTTTTTCTTTCTTAACTCCTAAAAAAAGAAGAGGGGGTAAAGGCAGCAGAGCTTATTTCATATTGCCAGGTAGAGATGTGTGGATTTGTTTTTAAACATTTTGTATAGGAAGGGAAACTGTTCGAGTGGCATGACTATCTTGCTCAAGGCTATATTCATCCACCTTGCTACTACGAGTATATCATTTGGTTGTATGTCAAAGTTTACATATTGTTGAGATTTGTTTGTTGGCAGATCAGAAATCGAAATATTAAACATGTGCTTTGCATGAAAGGTTCTTCCCTCGGAAGAGAGAAAGTATAGTACAGTACAGTCATTTATTTTCTCCCGTCTACGTACTGTCTTTTGTTTCTCTGTATATGTGTATCTATCTGACTGATAAGTGTATGGAGGGAGGCAAGGGTGAATACAGCAGAGGGTGTACACACACACACACATAATAATATATATATATATATATATATATATATGTGTGTGTGTGTGTGTGTGTGTGTGTGTGTGTGTGTACATACATATATATATGTATTATATATATGTATATGTATATGTATATATATATATATATTATATATATATGTGTGTATGTCTGCATATATGTATGTATGTATACCCTCTGCTGCATTCACCCCTACCCTTTGCTGGTCATGATCGTGGGATAACCTACATGGTTTACAGGACATTGACTGACCAAAACATTCAGCCTTCCTGCAGTGTTTTTTATGATTTAGGAAAAATATATATATATATATATAATTATATATATATATATATATATGTATGTATAATATATATATATATATATATATATATATGTGTGTGTGTGTGTGTGTGTGTGTGTGTGTGTGTGTGTGTATGTGCGTGTGTGTGTGTGTGTTTGTGTATTGAGTGAGTGTGTGTATTGTGTGTGTGTTGTGTGTGTGTATACAAACTTTATGCTATTTTGCAATGCTTCAGTATGTAAATAAAGTACCTAGCACTTTCAAGATCCACATATGTATGCAAGCAAACATATCGTTAACTATTACATTAAGTCAGAGGCTGGGCAGGGGAAAAGTGTCCAAACGCCACGCTAACCAAGTTTTACTGCTAGCAGCTCAGTCAATGAACTCTTGTTTACGATGTGTAGACTGTCCCAGACTGGTTGGAAATGCCACAATGTGCAGTGTTCCACCAGTTGTACTATCATCATCATCATCATCATTATGTCTGCCATGCCGCTTGGCGTTGGTGATCATGGCCCTCCATACGAATCTATCTTTTGTCGCTGCAAGTACATCTCCCACCCTCTATGTCTTCATCCACTCCGCAAGTCCGTCCAATATTTTCTCCCTTGGTCTACCTGGTGCTCTTTTTCCCTCCAGCTTTCCTTATTGATTGGTGTCAGATTTCTCTTGCCTCGTAAAATGTACTATACAAATTATTTTGCTAGGTTTCCTGTTGTAACTAGGTGCTCTAAATTCTCTTGCCTCATAAAATGTGATACAAATGTTACTTTTCTTTTCCTAATCTTCTTCATTCATGCTCGTCTTGTGTCTGCCTCCTTCAAAGACTGTCTCGTTTGTTTTCTTTGCTGTCCATTGAACTCTTAACATTCTTCTTAGAAACCAGATTTCAACTGCCTCGGTCCTGTTCTGACTTTGTGTGTTGACTCCTCACTTTTCACATCCGTACAACAGTATCGGTTCTATATAAGTTATAACTGTACTGCATGTTCTGTGTATATACTGTACTGTACTGCATTTACGTTGTGTCAACTTTGAGCTGACCATCCTTGGGGAGAGAGTGGTGACCGAGTGTTACCTCCTGGGAAGATCACCACCTTGTCGTGGTCACAAGTCTTGAGGTCCCCATGATTCCCTGAACTCTGTTGGCTGGTGCTACTGGTTTAATATTTTGTCTTTTTACTCGTCGTGGTCGTGGGATGACCTATACAGTTTACAGAGACATTGGCTGACCTAGTCTAGACTGATGCCCCTGGAAGGATTTCCCACGCTGGACAGGCCATTGGGAAGAAAGGGGGGGTGAGACTAAGCGTGGTCCCATCTTCATCCCCATCTTTATACATCATCATTTTCATCTTCGTATTTACAAGTAGTTGCCGTAAGCAATCCGTAAAACCCACGCTTGTGTCATTTGGCAATGGAATGGATGTCTGTACAAGTATCAGTCCCATAAGTACACTGTGGATTCGTGAGGGACGGTTCTAGGCGGACGGACGCCATGTAAATGCGTTCATTGGCCCTTCTTCGCACGGCAGCTCTCCTGGGGTGACAGTTTATAAATCAATGTTTTGACAGAGTGGACGATTCCAAGTCTGTGTCTGCGTTACTCTTTCCGACATCCACGAGTAGGAGTTGGGTGTTCTACAAGGGTGTGTCTTATCTCCTGTTCTGTTCAACGACTAAAATCAACAGTATATGTGTGTGTGTGTGTGTGTGTGTGTGTGTGTGTATGTGTGTGTGTGTGTGTGTGTGTGTGTGTGTTTGTGTGTTTGTGTGTGTGTGTGTGTGTATGTTTACACACACAAACACACACACACACACATATATGTATATGTGTGTGTGTGTGTGTGTGTGTGTGTGTGTTGTGTGTGTGTGTGTGTGTGTGTGTTGGTGTGTGTATAAATGTGTATGTATGTTTATATTTTCATATGTATGCATGCATGTATGTAAGTATGTATGTATGTATGTATGTGTATATGTATATCTGTATGTGTATGTGTATGTATATGCATGTGTATACGTATATGTAGATGTATGATTTTCTGTGAGCGTGTGTGTGAGAAAACTAGTAATCATCAGATTTAAGTGCTCTAGAGCATGCACCCGAGCGTGTATGAATAAAGTATTTATCATTTTGAAGATTCATCCATGCTTACAAGAAGACACATCTTCATTATCATAATTTTCATCATAAACCATTTCTTGACAGGTTAAGATAAGCGTTGGATTGACAGTGTTGTCAAACTGAAACATGCATAACGCAGGGTGAAAATAACTAAGATATAGCATCATGAATAAAGCTCCAAAAACACATCTAAATTTGGTTTGAAATGCAAGGATCGACTCAAAAAGTTGCAAAGCGATTAAACTGCAAGGATCGGATCGAAAATTGCAAAACTATTTAACTGCAAGATCCGATTTAACAAAATTGCAAAAATAACTAAAATGCAAAGATCGAATCAAAAATTCCGAAATGATTGAATTGCGATGCGCAGATCGTATTAAAATTGCAAAATGGGGAAGTTGCAGGGATGATATGAAAAATTGCCAAAAGATTGCAACACGCAACCCTTTGACTTCTGCACCTAGTCCACTAGCATCCTGCACTATCGTCAATGCTAGCAAAGCAAAAACTTAACCCTTTGTTTCCCTCACCCTGTCAACTAGCTTCCTGCAGAGAGGTGGTGGATAGGGAGAAGGACTCAAAGGGTTAGGTTTTTGCTGTGAACGGATAGTGTGCGGAAGTCAAAGGTTTAACTACAACTGTAATTCAAAGCTTGAAAACACAGCACCAGCCATAACCAAACAGACAGTGGCCAGAGTGGGAGAGAATGGCCCCCTAAATCAGTCTAAATACGTTTTACTACCGCTCTGTCATGTGTATTGTCCGCGATATTGTGGACTGTCCCAGGCCGATGGGGAAATGTCCTTCTGTGCATTGTACCAAGAGCTGTACTGTAGTGCATTTACATAGTGTCACTGTAGATTGTCTGCGTGAGTGAACTTTGGGTTGCTCTTCTCTTGGGAGAGAGTTGGCATGGGTACAGTACTGCCTGTTTTCTGTTTGATCCGTCTCTTCGTGTTTTGTCCCTGCCCTTCTGTTGGTCTTCTCTGTCGGTTGGTATCTATCTCTGTCTCGTGTTCTTGTCTGTCTGTCAGTCCATCTGTCAGTCTACCATTCTTTGTCTGTCTGTCTCAACTGAAAGACGTTCTGTTGAATTCTACAAATTATTAAAAGCATTACATACTATGTCTGTGTTGTAGTACTTTTAATGTAACAAAATCAATTTAAGTGTTTACTGGCTCAGTCTCTAATACTGTTGAATGACCAATGTTTATAATTTGATTCTCTTTTGTAAGAGGTTTTTTTTTTTTTTTCGTATTAGTACTTATACTTTCATAAAAGTTATTCTTGGACTAATCATCATCATCATCATCATCAGGTGCCCTGCCGCATGGCGTTGGCGACCATGGACTTCCAACCTATCTCTATCTCTCATTGCCCCCAGCATCTCCCCCACCCTCTTCATCCCCAGCCACTCTGCAAGTCCGTCCAGCATTCTCTCCCTGGGTCTACCTGGTGCTCTCTCTTGGACTAATAACAGAAATAATAATAATGGTATTGTGATGATTTCTACATATTACAAAAAAAAATCGTTCTCTCTCTCTCTCTCTCTCTCTCTCTCTCTCTCTCTCTCCTCTCTTCTCCTCTCCTCTTTCTCTCTCTCTCACTCTCTCTCTCTGTGTCTCTCTCGCTCTCTCTCTCTCTCTCTCTCTCTCTCTCTCTCTCTCTCTCTCTCTCTCTCTCTCTGTCAGGTGTTTGTTTGTTAGTTTGTTTGTTTGTTTGTCAAATTTAAAATAATCAAGGCTACCAAATCATGTTTAAATTTGTTAAAATACAACACACACATACACATGCATACACTCACACACAGACACACTCACTCACACACACACACACACACACACACACACACACACACACACACACACACACACAACACACACACACACACACACACACACAAACACACACACACACACAAACAAACAAACAAACAACACGGAAATTTCACCAAACTGTGGTGGGCTGGTTCATAAGGAGCTCTAAGCAAGCAATTATTCATCATAATCCCGAGAGATGACTAGAACATGGGAGATGTTGGTGTGTATTTTCTTTTGTTTTTCTCTGTGGCTTAAAATTATGACCGGTGCGTGCCACAAGTGGATTCCCTCCAGGGGCCTGAAAGTGTGGAGAAACGCGCTGGAAGCAACATTCTGTGCAAGAGATGCATGTTTAGAAAAAAGGATGATAAGGGAATACTAGTGATGTCCCTTTCTATACTCTTTTACAAAGTTTATTTTACTAAAATGCAGTTTCTCTTAATGAAATGTTACGGTGATATGTTTCTCATAGAACTTATTATGTTTCTGAAATTTGATTCAAATCAGCTTTTTGATAAATGATACATACCTGTTGACATGTTAAACAACAATACTAATGGACCAGTATCACTCTGTCTTAAATATACAAGATACACTAGTTCACGTGTTTGTCAATAGTCCAAAAATACTTATGGACCATGATTTTGGTTGTATTTTATTTGCTTGGTGGTTAATGTTGTTTGTTGCTGTTGTTGTTGTTGTCGTTGTCGTTGTTGTTCTTGGTGGTGGTGGTGGTGGTGGTGGTGGTGGTGGTGGTGGTGGTGGTGGTGGTGGTGGTGGTGATGGTGGTGGTGTGAGTGGTGGTGGTGGTGGGGTGGTGTGGTGGTGGTGGTGGTGGTGGTGGTGGTGTGATGGTGGTGGTGGTGTGGTGATGGTGGTAGTTGTTATTGTTTGGATCATTGCTCTTAGAGAGTTTCATTTGTGCTGGCTTTTTTTCTGTCTCATTTTTCTCACTACATTTGTGGCTAGAGGTGTCACGACAATTTTACAATGCTATGATGATGAGGACCTACAAAATGAAAGGGACCTACAAAACCTTGTGAATATATACAAGAAATAGAAAGCAAAGGTAAGGGTTGGAACTAAACAGCAGGAAGACTGAAGTCATGGTGATCAGTAAAAAACATGAAATCCCCTCATGCAAAATAACAGCAAATGGCACAACCTTGACACAGGTTAATAAGTTCAAATACCTGGGAACGGTCATTTCATCAGACGGTAGATGCACATCGGAAATAGCTGGCAGAATCGGCCAAGCCAAAACGGCATTCAAGAACATGACAAGCATTCTTACCAACAAATACCTACCAATTAACATCAGAAAGGGAGTCCTTGAATGTTATATAAAACCAATACTGTTGTACGGATGCGAGGCGTGGACAGTCAGCAAGTAAAGCCAGAGCAAGATTGAGGCAGCCGAGATGTGGTTTCTCAGAAGAGTGTTGAGAGTTCCATGGACAGCAAAGAAAACAAACGAGACAGTCTTGATGGAGGCAGACACAAGTAGATCACTCATAAGGAAGATTAGGAAAAGACAGGCAACATTTTAGGCCATTTTTGAGGAAGGGGATTTGGAGCACCTGGTCACAACGGGAAAGCTGGAGGGAAAGAGAGCACCAGATAGACCCAGGGAGAGAATGCTGGACGGACTTGCAGAGTGGCTGGGGATGAGGAGGGTGGGGGAGATGCTAGGGGCAACGAAAGATAGAGATGGTTGGAAGTCCATGATCGCCAACGCCATGCGGCAGGGCACCTGATGATGATGAGGAGGAGGAGGACGATGAGGATGCTGCCGTAGTGTCCCATGTAAGATTGAGACTGTGTGACAGGCTGTTCTCTATGCTTACTCTATGCTTACTCTATGCTTACTCGGATGAAAATATCCTGAAATCATAGTAGTGATCCACGTTCAAGGAGAAAAATCAATACAAACACAATCCAAGAATAACAATACTGACGACTTGATAATGGTTGTACCCCTTGTTGATAAATATATTTCGCCTAAGAATAGGACTAATAAGCAAAGAGCAAAACAAAAAATATATTAAAGAAAAGGTAAATAAAGAACACAAAAACACCATCACAAACAACACAAAAAGAAGGAACAGAGAGGAAAATGCGTTTATACTGTCAAACAACAGTGTGTATAGTTTATCCTATATTTCAGTCAGTTAACTTGGTTACAAATCAAGAAACTAAAATCGCCAAGAAAGAATTTCCTCTTGATAGAGATGAAGACGCAAATCGTGATTGAGTCTGGATTTTGACATTCCATTCTCTATTTTTTAAACTTTCTTTACAACATTTTTTTTCCATTGTCCATTTTTATTATTCACATCGTGATGTGATGAAAATAATGGTGATGATAATGATGCTAATAATTTGTTAAAAGTTACATTCTGCTGAGAGGACGTGATAAATTAACGTCATTTTGAAAATTCATATCATTTACGAATTTGGTGGGCACTGCTGGCGATTATGATTACAATAATGACGATGATGATGCTGATGACGTGATGGTGTTTTTTGACAATGGTATATCGTTTACTGTTAATAGTACGACTACTGCTAGTAGTAATGGCGGTGGTGGTGGTCATCATCATCGTCATCGTAGTAGTAGTAGTAGAAGTAGTAGCAGCAAGCAGTAGAGTAGTATAGTAGTAGTAGCAGTAGTAGTGGTGGTGGTAATGGTGGTTGTAGTAGTGGAGTAGTAATTGTGATAGTAGTAGAAATAGTAGTCGTAGTAGTAGTAGTAACCAATCGTTAGTATTGTTGATTTTACTGTTTTCAATGGTGGTCGGGGTGTTATTTGTGTTCATGACAACGCGTATACTAACTATACACATTTGTGTTTGGTTCTTCCTTTCTTTTGTTTTTTTCCTTCTTTCTATCTTTCTGTCTTATTTATTTGTTTGTTTATTGATTTATCGATTGATTTATTTATTGATTCATTCATTCATTCATTCATTCATTGATGTCTTATTTATTCATTTATGTATTTATTTGTTTATCACTTGTTTATCTATTCAATCATTCATATTCATTTGTTCATTTATTTATGTCGTTATTTATTTATGTCGCAATTCGTTTATCTAATTATTCGCATATTTTATATATGTATTTATTTATTTGTTTATCTTTTTCTTTTGTTATTTGTCTACATCAGTTTTATTACTTGTCTATTTCTGTTTTGTTACTTGTTTGTTTGTTTGTTTGTTTCATTGCCTTTTCTCTTTACCTTTACTTTCTGCTCTTTTCATTTTTTCTCTTTACATCCTCTAACCCTTCTTCAACTCGTACGAATCAGGAGCTGTAACTAGATAAATTTTCTTTTTTAAATCAAAACTGCCATTTCTCATTTCACGCCTGACTGTGGAGCGAAGCTTTATATCCAGAGGGGACGATATCTTTAGAGTTTTAACCACAGTAAGTAAGTTTAAACTGTCCTCCCACAATCAAAAGACACAATGGTGCAGAAATAATGTCACTTCTGATTCCTGTTGTTACAGAGCCCATGATTTCACAACTGGGAATAAGACCCAGTTTATAAACTTTTGCAGTCAAAATGCTTAGAATATTCTTTGCAGCTACTATCTGCATGGAGAGAGAAGGAAAATAGCAAACGACTGGACGAAACTTGAAGATTCCGAAGATAGGTGTTCTAGGTAACTGCAGTAACTGACACAGAATGACAATATCACAATGGTCTGCCATACCTATCCTTGGTTTCAAAGAAATTTGATATGACTCCCTGTTTATTCAATACATGTTTGCTCTACGATCCTACCTATAAATATGTATGTATTTATTTCATACATTTTTAATAGTGATAGTACTTCATCACATAAACCCTTTGTTGAAGATGTGAAAGTCTCGTATATATTTTGGAACTTTAGTCTTTGATACAAATGACAATGCTGTGCTAACAAAAAGCCACCAAATCAAGAACTACTGACATTTTCTTTCAAGATTCTTTTTTCATACAGTATTCACCAGCCTCGATTATCCCTAAAGTGGATCTATGAACATAATTAACTCAGTAAGACTGTAGACAGATGCTCTAAGTAACAGCCGAATCGCCATTTCGTAAATTTCAGCTGTGTCTGCTCCTAGTTTCAGATAAACTATGCACTCTTTGTTTATTCAGAACAAATATACCTACATCATTTCTCTATGACCAACCTGTCAAGTTTGTATATATTTATATTATACATTCTCGACAGCGACACTACTCCGTGCTCATCAATCCTTTTTTTTTTTGAAGGTGCCGAAATCTTGCAAATCTGTTTTAAATTGCACATGTGTAGCTCTTTGATTCGAATGATAATAAAAGCAAAGCCACGAAATCACGAACTATTGACATTTATCTGTCAAAAGATCCATTTTTCGTATAGTTTTCACCAGCCTGCAATGTGAATGTGGTTCTGTGTTGAGGTCACGCTTGCATCTGTTTAGCCCTGTTGTGCACTGTTTGCGCTTGTATTCAATATTTCCGCCCTCAGAATTTCCTTTTTTTTTTTTTTTTGATCATCGTTTAAAAATAAACACTTGAAAAAGAAGAAAAAAAAAGAAAAGAAAAGGAACGATGATTCACTCGTGTTATGTTGACGAAAAGGCTTGTAAAAAGGCATATAAAAGACTTTTTTTCAGGATTATCGCATTTTAGGGAGGTTACATAAATAACCTGGCGTAAGCTAGGCTCGAGAAATACAGACACTTGCGGTGTTGGTGAGAAGATTTAAGCAACACACTCAGTGACACATGGATGAGACTCGACTGTGTGGTTACAGTCTTCCCAATGAATCCACATTATAGGGTAGATTTGTGGAAGGCTTTTAGGAAGATAGATAATCAGTCTGTCTTACTCCCCTTATCTGTCTGTGTAAATGACGGTCAGAATTTCACATGACAAACCCATCGTTACAAAGAGAAATGGACAAATGCAATACCATTCAATATAACAAGTTCATCAGGAAATTAACTGGTGCATCACAAACAGAATAATGTTATTGTTTCAGTTGTCATTTTTTTCTACTTTTTGCCTTCCCGCGGTTTCTCTCTCAGCAAGGCAGAGAGAAGGAGAACTTCTGTGTTTTGGTATGGCTTGGTTCAGTTTGGTCTGTTGTTGGTTTGGTTTGGTTTGGTTTTGGTTTGTTGGTTTGGTTTGGTTTGGTTTGGCTTGGTTTGGTTTGGTTTGGTTTGGTTTGGTTTGGTTTGGTTGTTGGTTTGTTTGGTTTGGTTTGGTTTGTTGGTTTGGTTTATTTGGTTTGGTTTGGTTAGTTTGGTTGTTTGGTTTGGTTTGGTTTGTTTGGTTTGGTTTGGTTTGGTTTGGTTTGGTTAGTTTGGTTATTGGTTTGGTTTGGTTTAGTTTGGTTTGGTTGTTGGTTTGGTTTGTTGGTTTGGTTTGGTTTGGTTTGGTTTGGTTTGGTTTGGTATTTGGGTTTGGTTTGGTTTGGTTTGTTTGGTTTGGTTTTGGTTTGGTTTGGTTTCGTTTGGTTTGTTTGGTTTGGTTTGGTTTGGTTTGTTTGGTTTGGTTTGGTTGGTTTGGTTTGGCTGTTGGTTTCGTTTCGTTTCATTTGGTTTGTTTGGTTTCGTTTCGTTTGGTTTGATTTGGTTTTAGCACAAAAGAAAACTACGACAAAAACAGACTGATCTGATATTTTCCCCTTGAGTAAAAAAGAAAGTATATAATATACGAGCAGTCTACATATGCCAATGCTTCCATACCAAAATATTAGATTACATTTAAAAAGTTTCACTATAATGACCTAGTGGTTTTCTCCCCCTCCAACCATTTCTCTTTCCATCGTTATGGACCATGTTTTGAGTCACTTTGATACCCTACACGCTAACTCCACACATATCCCCACACCCCATCCAAAACACGTAAGATTGTTTTCTGATGTTGTTTCCATATGATGGTGATGATGATGATGACGACGACGACGACGGGGACGACGACGACGATGATGAGATGATGAGACGATGATGACGATGATGACGACGATACGACGACGACGACGACGACGACGACGACGACGATGAATGATGATGATGATGATGATGATGATGATGATGATGATGAATGATGATGATGATGATGATGATGATGATGATGATGATGATGATAATGATGAGATGATGATGATGATGATAACGACTCCATTTGTATAGTGAAAAACAGTCTGTGTTAAACTAAAGTCGTTGTAATTCACACCAAGAAAAGACTTTAAGGAATAAAATCTGAAATCTTCAAGTTTTCATGTGTACATCTAAATCAAAGGTTCCATTTCTTGCAAGAGAAGGAGAAAAAAATACCGTTACACACACACGCACACACACAAGCACATACTCTCGCATATGAAAAAACACACACACACACACACACACACACACACAAACACACACACACACACACACGTACACGCACGTACACACACATTGATGCAAGAACTTTCCAAGATGGAAGTGGGTTGGTTCTTGGGAGTTTCAAACAAGCAATTATTCATCATAACCCCGAGAGGTGGACAGAGGCTTTGGAGTGTCTGGCGTGTTGTGTTTGTTTTCACTGTGGCTGAAATTATGACCGATGCATGTGGCAAGTGGATTCCCTCTAGTGGTTTGAAAGTGTAGAGGAAACTGTTGGAAGCAAAATCATGCGATGGAGAGGCAGGTTCCAGAGGCAATAAACAGAAAAAAAGAGCAAGGTTAAGCAACAATAACATTCTCTTTGGCAATGTCATACCAACTGTATGTCTTAAAAAATCGATTGATCTCAAATGAATTCGTTTATTCATGTATGTATCTAAGTAGTTTTAAGCATGAGTTCGTGTATTCACATATGTGCGAAATATTTTAAGCATACCATATTTTCAGACTGATTGAAATCTGTTCAGTAAAATTGTAAAAGACACAAACGCTGTCCTTTTTTTTAACGAATTTAACCACCTTTATCAATACTCGAACATTTTCGACTTTGCACTGAAATGGATCTATGAACATAATAAATTCAGCAAACCGTTTTCACAAATAGCCATCGAAACTCTGTTCTCTCAAGTGTATATATATATATCGTGCATGCCCAGACCATTTTCAATATCCAAGTAACTGATGTATTGTTAAAGTTTCATTGATTAAGTGTGATAAAAAAAACTTATTCAAATGAACAAAAGAAATGAAAACATTAAAGAGAGACAGAGTGAGACAGACAGGCAGACAGACAGACAGAGACACAGAGAGAGAGGAGACAGAAAGAGAGGAGAAAAAGAGACGAGAAAGACACACAGAGAGAAGAGAGACAGAGACAGAAGACCAAAAGACAGACAGACAGAATTTATTACACTGGGAACCAAAAATTAACTGTTGCCTCTTTTATTCTGCATACCAGTCTGTTAGCATGTTAGTAAAAGAAATCAGTCAAATGAAAATCGGTAAGAGAGGATATCCTCTGTTAAGAGGCATAAATGACAAATCGTGATTGAAGATAACGTTTGACATCCTCTCTCACTTTTTTTTTATTTCCTTTGGAGGAGTTTTTATTGCTGCTTGTAACCCATCTCATCCCCAAATAATGGACATGTTGATGATAATAACGATCCATCAGCCATGATCACACTGCTGACTGCTGACACGATGTGCTAAATTAGCACAAGTTTTTAAACAAAGGTCATCATTTTTGTCACGTCTATCGGTATCATCCTATTTTTACATGTGGTATTGTTTGTTTGTTTGTTTGTTTGTTTGTTTGTTTGTTTGTTTGTTGTTTGTTTGTTTGTTTGTGTTTGTTTGTTTTGTTGTCGTTTGTTTGTTTGCTTGTTTGTTTTGTTTGTGTCTTGATTTGTTTATTTTTTTGTCTGTTGCATTTTGTTTTCTATAGGAAAGTTCTATAGAAATGAATGAAAAATGAAGAACATTATCATTTTCATTTTTATGAAAATCTGCATTTTTATACTAATGCTAATTTTTGTGTTATTCATATTTATTTCTCACAATGGATTTTACCATATCAAATCGGGCTGCTCTCCCCATTCAGAGCGTATTGCCACGGTGCGGCGTCACTCATTTTTATAAAATACAACCGCCAGATCACGTTCCAAGCCAGACGCCCTGATTGAACCGAGGACCTTTAGATCAGTCTTACACTCTCCCAGCTGAGCACACACACACACACACACACACACACACACACACACACACACACACACACACATACACCACACACACACAACACACACACACACACAACACTTAGTGAATAGACATTAAATCAAAGACCACCACCACATACACACACACACACACACAACACACAACACACACACACACACACACACACACACACACACACACACACACACACACACCACCCCCACACACACACATACACACACAACACACCAAATCAAGATATTTACATACTTATTTTCTCTTTTCATCATCCAAATGAAAAAAAAAAGAATATGTTAATCTTCGTTATTTTTTTAATCTTATCTTACTATAGGAAAACAAAGTATAACAAAATTTCCTCCGCTGCGCGAGTTCCAGCCATTTATCAAAGCAAAGGAAATAGGTCTTTGGGGACAGTCCTCGTTGTTCTGGGCATAACAGGGTTTTGTTGTTGTTGTTGTTGTTGTTGTTTTGTGTTGTTGTTTTTTTGTTTTGTTTTTTTTGTTTCGCAAGTTCATCCTCCTAGCTCCTCTTCTTCCTCCCTTTCTATCGAATCCAAGCCACCCTCCATCTCCCCCCCCTTACACACACACACACATTTGCATCCTTCTTTCCATTTTCGTGACACATACTAGTTTGTCTTTTTGTCGCCATTTTATTTGTTTTACAATGTTTTCTTTTCCCACCTTAAACTTTGGTGTGGTGGTTTCGCCATTGAGAGTGTTGATACTGGTTTCAGTGTTGTGTTGTGATGATGATGATGATAGTGATGATGGAGATGATTTGCTCCCTTTTATCGTTATCAGTTATAGAGGTATATTCATTGTTTTCGGTGGTACAAATACACTCCATACAGAAACTGAAACTACCATATTCACACAGGCTTCTGGGTTTGTGCCATTTTGATTTCTGTACTTTCCGAAGTACTTTCCAGGACTGCCCAGACCACAGCTGCAATGACCAAGCTAAAAGTCATCTGGAACGACGAGAATATCGCTATCGACTCCAAGATCACACTGATGCGTTTCCTGTCATGTCAATATTTTTGTATGCATGCGAAACATGGACCATAACAGCAGACATTGAAAGAAGGATACAGGCAATGGAGATGAGATGCTTCCGCAAACTCCTTGGTATCTCGTACAAAGATCATATAACCAATAAGGAAGTGAAAACCCGAATCGAAAACGCCATCGGGCCGTATGAAGACCTCCTGACTTTGTGAAAAGACGCAAACTGAGGTGGTACGGGCACGTCACACGATCATCTGGACTGGCCAAGACCGTCTTGCAGTGAACAGTTCAGGGAGGGAGACGAAGAGGCAGACAGAGAAAAAGATGGGAAGACAATATCACAGAGTGGACTGGCCTTGAATGAAACATCATTCTGCGGAAAGCTGAGGACTGTAAGGAGTGGAGTAAGTTAGTTGCACAATCTTCAGTGGTGCCCAACGGTCAACCACACTACGGGACTGATGATGATGATGATGATGTTTATCTGACTTCTATCCACTAGCATAATACCGTATCTAGAACATTTATGGTTGACAGTTTCTGTTTGTCTTATTTCAAGCTCAGGAAATTTTTACATAACCTATCTGAGTTTGTTGTGGAAATAAGCCACAACAACAACAACAAAAACCACAATTAAATCAATAAAGGTTGAAAGAAAATGAAAATCAAAAATAAACAATATATATTACCCCCCCCCCCCCACACACACACACACACAGCTTGCACATCCGAGACAAGCATGAAAAAAGGAAAGAAGAACATGCTAATGATAATTTTTTATAAACAATTTACAGACGTCAATATAAGACTTTTGGCTGAAGGGGGGTTAAGATGTTACGAAAGAAAGACAGAAAAGAGGGAGAGACAGAGAAACAAACAGAGAACAGAGAAATGTCGCGCCGGGCAGCAGTGCTGAAGGAGAAAAGAAAAGAGTTTACTGAGAATACGACAACAACAAAAAAGATGGAAGAAGAGGAAGTAGGAATGACAAATGGGCAAAACACAAAACCTAAAACGAACAGCAGACATAGGGCGAACAAGAAAGTTAGAAGTAATTCAATAGACGAATGCTATGAGAGTCAGGCGACATGCTTTCTGTGAGAAAACCAGCAGTTGTGTGTATTGATGACCCGTTGAAGACCCGGGTAGATGTGTTTCCAAACATCTCTGCCCACAACCGCCTTGTGTACGTTCCAACAATCCATCATACACTGGGAAAACAAATCCCTGGGGATACTCTTCCCTTTCTATCCACGATAGACAGAGCCAGAACAAGAGGCAGCCGAGATGTGGTTTCTAAGAAGAATGTTGAGAGTTCCATGGCCAGCAAAGAAAACAAACGAGACAGTCTTGATGGAGGCAGACACAAGTAGATCACTCATAAGGAAGATTAGGAAAAGACAGGCAACATTTATAGGCCATTTTATGAGGAAGGGGGATTTGGAGCACCTGGTCACAACGGGAAAGCTGTATTTATTTATTTGTTTATTTATTTTTTTGTTATTTGTCTACATCAGTTTTATTACTTGTCTATTTCTGTTTTGTTACTTGTTTGTTTGTTTGTTTCATTGCCTTTTCTCTTTCCTTTATTTTCTGCTCTTTTCATTTTTCTCTTTACATCCTCAAACCCTTCTTCAACTCGTACGAATCAGGAGCTGTAACTATATAAATTTTCTTTTTTAAATCAAAACTGCCATTTCTCATTTCACCCTGACTGTGGAGCGAAGCTTTATATCCAGAGGGGACGATATCTTTAGAGTTTTAACCACAGTAAGTAAGTTTAAACTGTCCTCCCACAATCAAAAGACACAATGGTGCAGAAATATGTCACTTCTGATTCCTGTTGTTACAGAGCCCATGATTTCACAACTGGGAATAAGACCCCAGTTTCTAAACTTTTGCAGTCAAAATGCTTAGAATATTCTTTGCAGCTACCTATCTGCATGGAGAGAGAAGGAAAATAGCAAACGACTGGACGAAACTTGAAGATTCCGAAGATAGGTGCTCTAGGTAACTGCAGTAACTGACACAGAATGACAATATCACCAATGGTCAGCCATACCTATCCTTGGTTTCAAACGAAATTTGATATCGACTCCCTGTTTATTCAATACATGTTTGCTCTACGACCTACCTATAAATATGTATGTATTTATTTCATACATTTTTAATAGTGATAGTACTTCATCACATAAACCCTTTGTTGAAGATGTGAAAGTCTCGTATATAATTTATTTGGAACTTTAGTCTTTGATACAAATGACAATGCTGTGCTAACAAAAAAGCCACCAAATCAAGAACTACTGACATTTTCTTTCAAGATTCTTTTTTCATACAGTATTCACCAGCCTCGATTATCCGCTAAAGTGGATCTATGAACATAATTAACTCAGTAAGACTGCAGACAGATGTTCTAAGTAACAGCAGAATCGCCATTTTGTAAATTGTCAGCTGTGTCTGCTCCTAGTTTCAGATAAACTATGACTCTTTGTTTATTCAGAACATATATACATCATTTCTCTATGACCAACCTGTCAATGTTTGTATATATTTATATTATACATTCTCGACAGTGATACTACTCCGTGCTCATCAATCCTTTTTTTTTTTTGAAGGTGCGGAAATCTTGTGAAATCTTGTTTTAAATTGCACATGTGTAGCTCTTTGATTCGAATGATAATAAAGGCAAAGCCACGAAATCACGAACTATTGACATTTTCTGTCAAAAGATCATTTTTCGTGTAGTTTTCACCAGCCTGCAATGTGCAATGTGGTTCTGTGTTGAGGTCACGCTTGCATCTGTTTAGCCCTGTTGTGCACTGTTTGCTCTTGTATTCAATATTGTCCGCCCTAAGATTCCATTTTCATTTTTGTTTGTTTGTTATTTTTGATCATCGTTTAAAAATAAACACTTGAAAAGAAAGAAATAAAAAGAAAAGAACAGGAACGATGATTCACCCGTGTTATGATGACGAAAAGGCTGTGTGAAAAGGCATATAAAAGACTTTTTTTTCAGGATTATCGCATTTAGGGAGGTCACATAACATAACCTGGCGTAAGCTAGGCTCGATAAATACAGACACTTGCGGTGTTGGTGAGAAGATTTAAGCAACACCCTCAGTGACACATGGATGAGACTCGACTGTGTGGTTACAGTCTTCCCAATGAATCCACATTATAGGGTAGATTTTGTGGAAGGCTTTTAGGAAGATAGATAATCAGTCTGTCTTACTCCCCTTTATCTGTCTGTGTAAATGACGGTCAGAATTTCACATGACACACCCATCGTTACAAAGAGAGAAATGACAAATGCAATACCATTCAATATAACAAGTTCATCAGGAAATAACTGGTGCATCACAAACAGAATAATGTTATTGTTTCAGTTGTCATCTTTTTTCTACTTTTTGCCTTCCGCGGTTTCTCTCTCAGCAAGGCAGAGAGAAGGAGAACTTCTGTGTTCTGGTATGGCTTGGTTCAGTTTGGTCTGGTCTGGTTTGGTTTGGTTTGGTTGGTTTGGTTTGGTTTGGTTTGGGTTTGGTTTGGTTGGTTTGGTTTGGTTTGGTTTGGTTTGGTTGGTCTGGTTTGGTTTGGTTTGGTTTGGTTTGGTTGATTTGTTTGGTTTGGTTTGGTTTGGTTTGTTGTTTGGTTGGTGGTTTGGTTGTTGTGGTTGTGG
Source organism: Monoplex corrugatus (assembly GCA_030674185.1). Taxonomy (NCBI): domain Eukaryota; kingdom Metazoa; phylum Mollusca; class Gastropoda; order Littorinimorpha; family Ranellidae; genus Monoplex; species Monoplex corrugatus. Next base: position 13,642,546 of record JAPXFY010000022.1, read on the forward strand.
TTGTGTTGTAGGTTGGTTTGGTTTGGTTAGTAGGTTTGGTTTGGTTTGGTTTGGTCTGGTTTGGTTTGGTGTTTGTTTGTTTGGTTTGTTTGTTGGTTTGGTTTGTTTGGTTTGGTTTGGTTTGTTAGTTTGGTTTGGTTTGGTTTGGTTTGGTTTGGTTTGGTTTGGTTTGGTTTGGTTTGGTTGTTTGTTTGGTTTTTGGTTTGGTTTGGTTGATCTGGTTTGTTGTTTGTTCGGTTCGGTTTGTTGTTATTCATTTGATTGGTTTGGTTGGTTGTTGTTGGTCGTTCTGTTTGTTTGGTTTGGTTTGGTTTGGTTTGATTTGATTGGTTTGGTTTGGTTGTTGTTGTTGGTTGTTTGATTTGTTTGTTGTTGTTTGGTTGGTTGGTTTGGTTTGTTTAGTTGGTTGTTAGATTGTTTGGTTTGTTTGGTTGTTTAGTTGTTGTTGTTTGTTGTGTTGTTGTTATTGGTTGGTTTGTTGTTGGTTTGATTTGGTTGTTGGTTGTTGTGGTTTGGTTCTTTCGTTCTTTGTTTGGTTTGGTTGGTTTCATTTGGTTTCGTTCTGATCTGATATTTTCCCTTGAGTAAAAAAAAGTATATAATATACGAGCAGTCTACATATGCCAATGCTTCTATACCAAAATATTAATTACACTTAAAAAGTTTCACTATAATGACCTAGCGGTTTTCTCCCCCTCAAACCATTTCTCTTTCCGTCGTGTTGGACCATGTTTTGAGTCACTTTGATACCCTACACGCTAACTCCACACATATACCCCACACCCCATCCAAACACGTAAGATTGTTTTCTGATGTTGTTTCCATATGATGGTGATGATGATGACGATGATGACGGGACGACGACGACGATGATGATGATGATGACGATGATGATGACGACGACACAACGACCGACGCGTTGATGATGATGAGTGATGATGACGCGTACACGACGATGATGATGATGATGATGATGATGATGATGATGATGATGATGATGATGATGAATGATGATGATGATATGATACGACGACTCCATTTGTATAGTGAAAAACAGTCTGTGTTAAACTAAAGTCGTTGTAATTCACACCAAGAAAAGACTTTAAGGAATAAAATCTGAAATCTTCAAGTTTTCATGTGTACATCTAAATCAAAGGTTCCATTTCTTGCAAGAGAAGGAAAAAAATACCGTTCACACACACCACACACACAAGCACATACTCTCGCATATGAAAATACACACACACACACACACACACACACACACACACACACACACACACACACACACACACACACACACGTACACGCACGTACACACACATTGACGCAAGAACGTTTCCAAGATGGAAATGGGTTGGTTCTTGGGAGTTTCAAACAAGCAATTATTCATCATAACCCCGAGAGGTGGACAGAGGCTTTGGAGTGTCTGGCGTGTTGTGTTTGTTTTCACTGTGGCTGAAATTATGACCGATGCATGTGGCAAGTCGATTCCCTCTAGTGGTTTGAAAGTGTAGAGGAAACTGTTGGAAGCAAAATCATGCGATGGAGAGGCAGGTTTCAGAGGCAATAAACAGAAAAAAAGAGCAAGGTTAAGCAGCAATAACATTCTCTTTGGCAATGTCATACCAACTGTCTGTTTTGAAAATTCGATTGATCTCAAATGAATTCGTTTATTCATGTATGTATCTAAGTAGTTTTAAGCATGAGTTCGTGTATTCACATATGTGCTAAATATCTTAAGCATACCATATTATTCAGACTGATTGAAATCTGTTCAGTAAAATGTAAAAGAGACACAAACGCTGTCCTTTTTTTTAAAGAATTTAACCACCTTTATCAATACTCGAACATTTTCGACTTTGCACTGAAATGGATCTATGAACATAATAAATTCAGCAAAACCGTTTTCACAAATAGCCATCGAAACTCTGTTCTCTCAAGTTATAACCATGTCCGACATTTTCAATATCCAGTACTATGATGTGTGGTCGTTTCGTCGTCGACAATGACACGGCTTCATGAGTGCTTTGAGTCATGGTCCGAGGATGTCAATCGATCGGCACAAATAACTCCACAGGTTGGACATATGTCGGTTATGTGTTGAGTTGCAGCCACTTTTCGTGAGCTCTTTTTCTTTTGGATTGATACGAGCATTCTGAGTGTACATCGTTTGATTCTTTTACCCAGACTGTAGGTCGGGGCAAGGTTTCCAATTTCGTCATGTAGGATCTACGATCTTAAGCTGTCTTAAACGTTTTCTTGGCCTCAACTGTGTCTGTAGTATGTTAAGTTTCATTGATTAGTGTTGAAAATGACAAAGAAATGAAAACATTAAAGAGAGACAGAGTGAGACAGACAGAGACACAGACAGACAGACAGAGACACAGAGAGAGGAGACAGAAAGAGAGGAGAAAAAGAGACGAGAAAGACACACAGAGAGAAGAGAGACAGAGACAGAGAAAGACAGACCAACAGACAGACAGACAGACAAATTTATTACACTGGGAACCAAAAATTAACTGTTGCCTCTTTTATTCTGCATACCAGTCTGTTAGCATGTTAGTAAAAGAAATCAATCAAAGGAAAATCGGTAAGAGAGGATATCCTCTGTTAAGAGGCATAATGACAAATCGTGATTGAAGATAACGTTTGACATCCTCTCTCACTTTTTTTTATATTTCCTTTGGCGGAGTTTTTATTGCTGCTTGTAACCCATCTCATCCCCAAATAATGGACATGTTGATGATAATAACGATCCATCAGCCATGATCACACTGCTGACTGCTGACACGATGTGCTAAATTAGCACAAGTTTTTAAACAAAGGTCATCATTTTTGTCACGTCTATCAGTATCATCCTATTTTTACATGTGATATTGTTTGTTTGTTTTTGTTTGTTGTTGTTTGGTTGTTGGTTGGTTGTTTGTTTGTTCGCTTGTTTGTTTGTTTGTTGCTCTATTTGTTTTTATTAGGAATATGTGCATTTTGTTTCTATAAGAGTTCATGAAATATGAAGAAAATGAGACATTTCATTTTCATTTTTATGAAAATCTGCATTTTATACTAATGCTATTTTTGTTTTTATTCATATTATTTTCACAATGGATTTACCATATCAATTTCGGTTTGCTATCCATTCAGGCGTTATCGCCACGGTGCGGCGTCACTCATTTTTTACAAAATACCAACCGCCAGATCATGTTCCAAGCCAGACGCCTGATTGAACCGAGGACCTTTAGATCAGTCTTACACTCTCCCAGCTAGCACCACAACACACACCAACACACACCCACACACACACACACACACACACACAACACACACACACACACACACTTAGTGAATAGACATTAAATCAAAGACCACCACCACATACACAACACACACACACACACACCACACACACACACACACACACACACACACACACACACACACACACACACGCACACACACACACATACACACACACACACACACCAAATCAAGATATTTACATACTTATTTTCTCTTTTTCATCATACCAAATGAAAAAAAAAGAATATGTTAATCTTCGTTATTTTTTTAATCTTATCTTACTATAGGAAAACAAAGTATAACAAAATTTCCTCCGCTGCGCGAGTTCCAGCCATTTATCAAAGCAAAGGAAATAGGTCTTTGGGGACAGTCCTCGTTGTTCTGGGCATAACAGGGTTTTGTTGTTGCTGTTGTTGTTGTTGTTGTTTTGTGTTTGTTTTTTGTTTGTTTGTTGTCACAAGTTCATCCTCTAGCTCCTCTCTTCCCCTTTCTATCCAACCCAAGCCCACCCTCCATCTCCCCCCCCCCTCACACACACACACATTTGCATCCTTCTTTCCATTTTCGTGACACATACTAGTTTGTCTTTTTGTCGCCATTTTATTTGTTTTACAATGTTTTCTTTTCCCACCTTAATTTTGGTGTGGTGGTTTCGCCATTGAGAGTGTTGATACTGGTTTCAGTGTTGGTGATGATGATGATGATGATGATGATGATAGCGATGATGGAGATGATTTGCTCCCTTTTATTCGTTATCGTTATAGAGGTATATTCATTGTTATTCGGTGGTACAAATACACTCCATACAGAAACTGAAACTACCATATTCACACAGGCTTCTGGGTTTGTGCCATTTTGATTTCTGTACATTTATCTGACTTTATCCGTCGTGCGGGCCTACAGACCATCTTTGCCCTCCTAAGCCAAAGCCGATTACGCTGGCTTGGCCATGTGCGTCGAATGGAGGATGGACGCATACCAAAAGACGTTCTCTACGGCGAACTGGCAAACCGGAAGTGAACTCCAGGACGCCCACAGCTACGCTTTGTAGACGCACGCAAAAGGGATCTTAGAAGCTCATGGATCGACCCAGGCTCTTGGGAGACTCTGGCGGAAGACAGGGCAGCGTGGAGGACAGCCGTTCAGCAAGGCGTTGTGAATGCGAGAGGAGGAGAGCAGAAACCGCAGATGAGAAAAGGGCTCTTCGCAAGCAACGTTCCAGAAACCAGACAACAGCCACTCAATTTGTATGTGGCAGATGTGACGGAGATTGCCACTCAAGAATTGGCCTGCACAGCCACAGCAGAAAGTGCACGTCATGACCAAACGCCTCCTGGTGCAGACTATCATCTCCTGAGATGTAAAGAGAGGCCGACGACGACGACGACGATGATCTGACTTCTATCCACTAGCATAATATGTATCTAGAACATTTATGGTTGACCGTTTCTGTTTGTATTATTCTCAAACTCAGGAATTTTTACATAACCTCTCTGAGTTTGTTGTGGCATAAGCAACAACAACAACAAAAAACAAACACAATCAAATCAATAAAGACTGAAAGAAAATGAAAATCAAAAATAAACAATGCATATTAAAACAAACTCTCCCCCCACCCCACCCCCCCCACCCACCCCCCCACCCCCACACACACAGCTTGCACATCCGAGACAAATAGGAAACAAGCATGAAAAAAGGAAAGAAGAACATGCAAATGATATTTTTTATAAACAATTTACAGACGTCAATATAAGACTTTTGGCTGAAGGGGGGTTAAGATGTTAGGAAAGAAAGACAGAAAAGAGGGAGAGACAGAGAAACAAACAGAGAACAGAGAAATGTCGCGCCGGGCAGCAGTGCTGAAGGAGAAAAGAAAGAGTTTACTGAGAATACGACCAAAAAAAAGATGGAAGAAGAGGAAGTAGGAATAACAAATGGGTAAAACACAAAAACCTAAAACGAACAGCAGATTTAGGGCGAACAAGAAAGTTAGAAATAAATCAATAGACAAATGCTATGAGAGTCAGGCGACATGCTTTCTGTGAGAAAACCAGCAGGTTGTGTGTATTGATGACCCGTTGAAGACCCGGGTAGATGTGTTTCCAAACATCTCTGCCCACAGCCGCATCTGTATACGTTCCAACAATCCATCATACACTGGGAAAACAAATCCCTGGGGATACTCTTCCCTTTCTGTCCATGATAGACAAAGCCAGAACAAGATTGAGGCAGCCGAGATGTGGTTTCTAAGAAGAATGTTGAGAGTTCCATGGACAGCAAAGAAAACAAACGAGACAGTCTTGATGGAGGCAGACACAAGTAGATCACTCATAAGGAAGATTAGGAAAAGACAGGCAACATTTATAGGCCATTTTATGAGGAAGGGGGATTTGGAGCACCTGGTCAAAACGGGAAAGCTGGAGGGAAAGAGAGCACCAGGTAGACCCAGGGAGAGAATGCTGGACGGACTTGCAGAGTGGCTGGGGACGAGGAGGGTCGGGGAGATGCTAGGGGCAACGAGAGATAGAGGCAGATGGAAGTCCATGATCGCCAACACCATGCGGCAGGGCACCTGATGATGATGATGATGACTCTTCCCTTGTTCTTGGCATAACACTTCTTGTCTCTAATGCCTCTACCTAGCCCCCCCCCCCCCCTTCTCTTCCCTTCCTCATTTTCTTCGTCTTTTCTCCTTTCTTCTTTCAGCCCCTATTCCCTTCTGTCCTTCTAATCACTGTATGTTATTCTCTGGTTGTTTTATTTCTTCTGATCTTCTGGTTTATATCATTTTACTGTAATCCTTTTGTTTGACCAGTTGACATATGAAAAGGTTATTTTGTTATAATAATTCATGACTATTACTTTTTTTTATAATACTGTCATAATTTAACCTTTTTGTTGTTGTTTTTGTTGTTGTTTTTGTTGTTGTTGTTGTTGTTGTTGTTGTTGTTGTTGTTGTTATAACGGTAGGGGTTGACATGTTTGTTTGTTTTTGTTTTTGTTTTTTTGTGTATGTGTTTTTTTTGTATGTGTGTCTGTCTTTTTTTTTTCTCGTGATTTTGTGAAGCGCTTTGGGCTCTTGTGCAACAATTATGTTAATATCATCATCATCATATCATCATCATCATATCATCATCTCATCATCATTCATCATCATCATCATCATCATCATCATTCTGTTTAGTAGTAGTAGTAGTGGTGGTAATAGTAGTAGTAGTAGTAGCAGTAGTAGTAGTAGTGTTATTGTTTTCCGATTTTAATGGTGGCGGTGATCACGATTATGATAATGATTTGGTCTTTTTATACTGTTCATATGTTGTGTGCTGTACCACTACTATTAATACTGCTACTACTAATGCTACTGCTTTTAATATTCCCACTGTCATTTTAACTGCTGCTGCCACTGCTGGTAATAGCAGGAGTGGTAGTGGAAAAATAGTAGTAGTGATATTTGAAGAAGTAGCAGTAGCAGCAGCAGCACAGTTAGTAGTGGTAGCATGGTAGTAATTGTAGTAGTAGTAGTGACAGTAGCAGTAGTAGTAGTCGTAGTAGTTTTTGTTGTTATAGTGGGATAGGAAAGAAGAGGAGAAGTAGGAGGAGGCATTGTAGTAGTAGTAATAAAAGTGATAGTAGTAATAGACGTCGTAGATCTATTGCATGACCATTAGATAATATATATATATATATATATATTTAACGCTCAGCAAATTAGAGTGAACCAATCAATTATGAAAATTGGGTGCTGTTCATGTTCATGACAATTGCTGGGGAAACGCCGAGGAGGTCAAGATCATTCGTAACATCAGCCTTCAGAGTCAGGGTTCTGCCTTGTTCACGTCGAAGGTTGACACGGTCGCTGAGGTTGGCAGACAATATGTCATCCAAATTTTCACATTAGGTTGTTGAGTGCGGGGGTTAGACAAACTTTGGTTTAATAATGACAAATCATTACAATGATACTGACTTTTGTGTGTGGTTACTATCTTGCTTTAGTGTCCTAAATTATGTACTCTTTATGATTTTTCTTTCTCAACCAACCCCAACCCTCTTCTATTTTTCTGTTCAGTGGAATAGCCAAAAGTGAAGAGATGAACGTGTACTAAAGACAAACAAAATTTGCCAACACTACTTCACACAACAAATGTCTATCAGATAACATCAGAAAGAGAGTCCTTGAATGTTATATAGAACCAATACTGTTGTACGGATGCGAGGCGTGGACAGTCAGCAAGCAAAGCCAGAGCAAGATTGAGGCAGCCGAGATGTGGTTTCTAAGAAGAATGTTGAGAGTTCCATGGACAGCAAAGAAAACAAACGAGACAGTCTTGATGGAGGCAGACACAAGTAGATCACTCATAAGGAAGATTAGGAAAAAGACAGGCAACATTTATAGGCCATTTTATGAGGAAGGGGATTTGGAGCACCTGGTGACAACGGGAAAACTGGAGGGAAAGAGAGCACCAGGTAGACCCAGGGAGAGAATGCTGGACGGACTTGCAGAGTGGCTGGGGATGAAGAGGGTGGGGGAGACCGCTAGGGGCAACGAGAGATAGAGATGGTTGGAAGTCCATGGTCGCCAACGCCATGCGGCAGGGCATCTGATGATGATGATGTTGATGATGATGATGACTTCACACATGACAGTGGAATGAAGCTTTTTAAGCCAGAAGGGACGGCCGGTTGTCTGTTGAACCTTACCTAGGGTAAACAAATTTCCAACGACTCTTCCAAATAAGAAATACAATGGAGCAGAAATAGTGTCAGTATCGATTACTGTTATTGCAGCGCTGGTCAATTCACATCTGGGAATAACACTGCAGCCTGTAGATTATTGGGTCAGTGTGTTTCGGATGCAAAGTTTTGTGTTACAACATCGTTTGAATTCACAACTGGGAATACAAATCAGCCTCGGGTTATCAAGTCAGTGTTGTTCTAAGGCAAGTTTTGTCAGTGCAGCACGTTTGCTGAATCCGCACACGCTGGATTCAGTTCTACTTTTTCAAGATAGCGTCTCCATGCTGGAAACAAATTCTGCATGGGCTGGACCACTGACGCCAGCCATGTGATGGAGAAGATCCGAACTGATCACCAGTTGCCGTGGTGTAGTGGTCAACGCAACGGACTACTGTCTGGAAGGTTGTGGGTTCGAATCCCCATCAGTATCTTTAAAAACTATATCATTTTGGGATTTTTCGGCTCTAACCGGCGCTTACCCAGAATCGGGCGTGCTATGGGCTTATTGGGAAGACTGGGACCACACAGTTGAGTCTCACCCACTGAGGGTGTTGTTCAAATCTTCTAGACCAGCACCGCAGGTGTCTGTATCTGTGTCTGTATCTGACACCAGGATATATTATGATAGTGGGCGTACAGAACAGTCCTGTCACGCGTCTCAATTCTAGATGGGACTCCATGGCATCATGATTTTCATCCTCATGGACATTATCATCAGCACATTGTAAAAACTGTGAAAGCTTCTGTGACCATTAAAGTGGCGTAGAAAATGGGACGAAAAAAAAAAGGTGAGCACAAAGGTAACCTCCCCGAGCGCGATAATCCTAAAAAAAATCAGAAAAAAAATCCGAACTGATCATGGCAAAAGCAATAAGCCAGCACATAAGCCCTATGCGCTGGTAAGATCTTAACGTCTACCAAGCGTGAAGGTTTTATGTCTATCGGTGTATCAATCCTTCATCCAAACAACGTTGTGGCAGTGTTCAACATCTCTGAGAATATGTTTTCAAATCACGTACGGATCACAGAATCAAATACTGCCATGCTTCTCAGTGTACATGTCTATGTTTTCATAGCAATTAGTACAATCAGTATTTTTCAAAAAGCTCAAATTCTCTAAGCTTTTTGCAATAAATGAGCTTTATACACACACACACACACACACACACACACACACACACACACACACACACACACACACACACACACACATACATACATACACACACACACACACACACACACACACACACACACACAAAACTAGTAAGCAAGCCTGTCCTTATGTAAACACAGAGGTAAAGGGTGTTGAAAATCGGCAGTTTCCATTGTTGGATTGTTGATCTTCGCCAAAATTGGCTGGATAAGATAAGATTAGTTAAACCTATATGTTGCTCTTTGATCGATGGCATATGCGTTTCCATTATGGAACATGTAGAAAAGTGATTTATAAGTAATTTTCGATCAGAACCTCCAAATCAAGAAAACCACACCTTCTCGTTGATATTGAGTGTTACTGCTAAATAAGGACCAAGAAAGTTAACTTGGGATGCATTCCATGCTGAAGGATCACACACACGCGCGCGCGCACACACACACACACACACACACACACACACACACACACACACACACACACACACACACACACACACACACACACACACACACACACACACACACACGTTGACAGAGAGACAGAGAGAGACAGATGAATATACAAAGAGAGAGGGACATAAAGAGACAGACAGACAAACAGACACAAAGACAGACAAACAGTCAGTCAGACAGACAATCAGTCAGACAGACAGACAAACAGAGAGATAACAACATTATGGAGAGTCTGTTCTTGGGAGCCTCAAACAAGCTCCGAGAGGAGCCCAAAGGCTGGGGAGGTGTAGAGTGTCTTTTGTTCGTTTTCTCTACAGCTTAGATTATGACCGATGCGCATCGCAAGTGGATTCTCTCTGGGGACTAATGTGGTACAAACGTGGGAAGCAAGATTCTGTGGTAGAGATCATCATCATCATCATCAGGTGCCCTGCCGCATGGCGTTGGCGATCATGGACTTCCAACCATCTCTATCTCTCGTTGCCCCTAGCATCTCCCCCACCCTCCCCATCCACAGCCACTCTGCAAGTCCGTCCAGCATTCTCTCCCTGGGTCTACCTGGTGCTCTCTTTCCCTCCAGCTTTCCATTGTGACCAGGTGCTCCAAATCCCCCTTCCTCATAAAATGGCCTATAAATGTTGACTGTCTTTTCCTAATCTTCCTTATGAGTGATCTACTTGTATCTGCCTCCATCAGGACTGTCTTGTTTGTTTTCTTTGCTGTCCATGGAACTCTCAACATTCTTCTTAGAAACCACATCTCGGCTGCCTCAATCTTGCTCTGGCTCTGCTTGCTGACTGTCCACGCGTCGCATCCGTACAACAGTATTGGTTCTATATAACATTCAAGGACTCTCTTTCTGATGTTAATTGATAGGCATTTGTTAGTAAGAATGCTTGTCATCTTCTTGAATGCTGTTTTGGCTTGGCCGATTCAGCCAGTTTCAAAACAACTGAGATAAACAACAAAGAGAAAAAGTGGTCAAGCATCCTAGCTATGTCATTTTCTGTACAAAACACTTGAGAAGAGTGGCAGAGTGGCTCAGACGTTTGCCTACCAATAACAAAAATTTCAGGGTTCATTTCCAGTTGAGGCTTCAACGTTTACCTTTAGTTTGGCCAGTGGACTGTGCACGCTAAAGCTCCCATGGCAGTTGAAAATCGTGAACAGCAGGGCTTTTGCCTAGTTGTCCTGGGTATAAAACATCGGAGAGGAAGGTTGAAGGAAGGAAGGAATCTTTATTTAATGTCTGTTCACAATAGTGATTTTACACACACACACACACCACACACACACACACACACACACACACACACACACACACACACACACACACACACACACACAAACACACACACACACACACACACACACACAACACACACACACACACACACACACACACACACAAAAGGGGGTGGGGACGGGGATGGGAAGGGGTAGTGGGAGTTTGAATGTAAGAAGGGGAACAATTACAATTAAGAATTGAGAACATTAAGGTTGATTTCCCAGGTCCCTCCCTTTAAAGGCCAGTTAACCTTCTTGCCTTTCTGATACCTTTGTCAAAAAAATGAGTGGCGCTGTACTGTGGCAACGCACTCTCAAAGCGAAGACCAGCCTGAGTTTAACATGGTAAATTCATTGTGACAAAAGAAATGAATATGAATATCAATGAACCATTGAGATGAAAGAAAATGTCCCTGAAGAGCAGAAGCATGACTAAAAGAGACTAGATCAAAAGCAAAGAGAAACGATGTGGTCGAACAGTCTAAACATCTGTCAAACACACGCACACATGCAAACACACTCACACACACACACACACACACACACACACACACACACACACACACACACACACACACACACACATATTCATGAAAGAGAGAAAGAGGAGGAGGGGGGAGAGAGAGAGAGAGAGAAGGAGAGATAGAGAGACACAGACAGAGAGACAAAGAGAGAGAGAGGCAAGGACAGACATATGGAGACACAGACAGACAGGCAGACAGATAGACAGACAGACAGACAGACAGAGAAAAAAAAGAGAGATATCACAAAATTATGGAGAGTCAGTTGTTGGGAACTGTAAACAAGCAATTATTCATTGTACCTCAGAGAGGCGCCCAAAGGCTTGAAACGTATAGAGTGTGTTTTGTTCGTTTTCTCTGTGCCTTAGATTATGACCGATACGCATCGCGAGTGGATTCCCTCTGGGGAGTAGTGTGGTGCAAACGTGGGAAGCAGGATTCTGTGCAGGAGATGCGTGCTTCGAAACAATCGAGATAAACAAAAAAGGAAAATTGTGGTCAAGCAATCCTCCTTATGATGTCTTTTTCTGTACTGATTTAAGAGAAACGCGTGTGAGAAAGATCACAACCTGTGAGATGAAATGTCTCAGAAAAGCAGCAAGGAAGACCAGGAAGAGACATTATAATTAGAAATGAAGAGAGAAGATATGTTTTCGATGGTTAAGGCAACACCTGTCAAACATACGTGTACATGCATGCACGTGTGCGCGCACACACACACGCACGCACGCACGCACGCACGCAAGCACGCACGCACGCACGCACGCACGCACACACACCACGTTTTTTGTTTAGAGAATGCTTATGTCTTTTAGAAGGGGTGAAACTTGCACGCCACTTTCTCTCCCTCTCTCTCTCTCTCCTCTCTCTCTCTCTCTCTCTCTCTCTCTCTCTCTCTCTCTCTCTCTCTCTCTTCTCTCATTTTTCCATCTTTTGGTTAAAAACAAAGCTTCCCGAGTACTTACATTTTGTAATTTTTTGTCCTTTGATTCCAATTCTAGTTTGTCAGGAGTTCATCTTACTGACAGTCCCTTGCGGGTATTACTTTTCATGTCAGGGTTTCCACAGGCATTAACACTTCTGTATGTCAACAGACTACAATCTAGAAGTGGTTTTGATTCCCCATCAGTCCTTTCACCTTCATTGTGAGAGTTTTTTTGTCCCAACCATTTCTTTCCCAGAATTGAGTGTGCTCTTTGGGAAGTCTGGGACCATGCATTTGAGTCTCATCCACTTCACAGATGCGTCATTGAGGGTGGTCGTCAAATCTCCTGATCAGCATCGCAGGTGTCTGTATCTCACCAGTTTTCTTGATGCCAAGATATTTTATGATAGTAAGCACAGAGTATAGTCTTGTCACACAGTTTCAATCCTAAATGAGTCTCCATAGGACCAAATTTATCATCCTCATCGTCCTCATCATCATAGCATTGTTAACACTGTCCCATCATCTGTGGCCATTAAGATGAAGTAGAAAATGGGACGAAAAAGAAATGAAATAAATACAAGGTCAACAGAGTGGAGACTGCCTGAATGATGATACGTCAAAAAAAAACTATGTTTTTTGCAGCCGGTCTTTGTCGTAATTTGTGACCGCTGTCTGTCTGTTTGTAACAAAACTGTGTTTGCAAAAATTGTGCAGCTATTTCTCGATACATATTTACCCATTTTAAACCAAAGGTATAGACCATTGAGGAATCACAAATGCGTAAGTCTAGCACTCTTGGTGTCAAAGTCAAGGTCTCCCAGACTAAAACAAGTGGTTAAAATTCACACTTTATGAGGAAGCTATGCCATCAAGTCTTTTTTGTGAACTTCTAGCAATGCTTTTTTTTACAGTGTGAAAGTCTGACTTTGCCTTTGCTTCCTGTCAATTTCTGTTTCATCTGATGTTTCTTCAAGGTCTAAATGATCTTAAGTAATAAAAAATCTACACTCTTCGTTATAGATTTGTGTAAAAACAAACAAGATTGTTAGAATGGCTTGCTTTTTTTAACAGAAACAATTTCAGTATTTTAAGTTGAAATTAATTCTTGAAGAGTGTGGGCATTTTCATATGAATATTTTCACATTTGGTGTCATTTTGGTCTAAATATTGACCATCCATTTAAGTAATCATGAGATTATGTTTATGTCCATCCACATAACAACACTTTAATATCTAGTTACAAATGATTGCACAGACACACAGATTGTCCACATCCCTTCAGTTGATTAACAAGTAGCATTCTTGATGAAAAAGAAGAATAAACTCTTTTAGAGACGGGAGTTGGGAGAGTTATGAGTCTGAGTCAGCTCACTCTGCTTGAGTTGCCCTGCATTTCCGTCCATTGCTTGTTAGTCATGTCAATCAAATAAAAATCAGTAAAACAGAATTTTTCTCTTGCTACAATCAAACGATACAAATCATGACTGAAGATCTGCCTTTGACAATTCCAGCACAACTTTTATCTCCATTAACGCAGCATCCATCCGAAATGATAAAAGTTATCATGATAATGATGCAGCATTTCAGTCATTAATGTTTTTGATTTGCTGACATGATGTGCTCAATTGGCATTGTTTTTAAACACAGGCTTTTATTGTTTGCTCAATTGGCATGCTTTTTAAACACAGGCTTTCATTGTTATCATCATTATTATATTCATTAGAATACTTATACTTGCAGTTCGAACTATATTTTTTAGCCTAAGAATTTGCGTGCTATTGTTGTATTCTTCAGAAAGATCATCTCCCTGATTTGTTTTAAACGATGATGACAATCGGTGATTAATTTAGATTTTGCTGAGATGATGTTCTCAACTGGTACGGGATGTGATCGGTATTACCATTATCATAATCATTATACGTTTTGTTTATATTTCAAATTATATTCCTTAGATTATCATGTGTGATTTTGGATAGTTGTACTCTATTTGCACATGATTTGTTGTAGAATAGATTGCAAAGTAGAGTAAAGTAAGATAAATTTGTTGAAGTGCTAATTTCCCGCAAACTCACCGTGCATATCCAGTGTATCATACACTTGTATCATGATACTCTGTTCAATGTTCTCATTGGTATATTGCATTGTGTTTGAAATCACGGTGTTGCTTATTGTATGTCCCTATTCCTGTCTGCTCACTTGTACTTCCTTTCTTTTTTCTTAAAATAGTTTTACTTTCCTTCCTATCTCTGAGTTTGTGATCTCTATCTGTTAGTCTGTTCATCATCATCATCATCATCAGTCCCGTAGTCTGGTTGACCGTTGGGGCATCACTGAAGATTTTGCAACCAACTTCTTCCACTCCTTACGGTCCTCAGCTTTCCGCAGAATGATGTTCCATTCAAGGCCAGTCCACTCTCTGATATTGTCTTTCCATCTTTTTCTCTGTCTGCCTCTTCGTCTCCCTCCCTGTACTGTTCCCTGCAAGACGGTCTTGGCCAGTCCAGATGATCGTGTGACGTGCACGTACCACCTCAGTTTGCGTCTTATCACTGAAGTCAGGAGGTCTTCATACGGCCGATGGCGTTTTCAATTCGGGTTTTCACTTCCTTATTGTTATATGATCTTTGTACGAGATACCAAGGAGTTTGCGGAAGCATCTCATCTCCATTGTCTGTATCCTTCTTTCAATGTCTGCTGTTATGGTCCAAAGTTTCGCATGCATACAAAAATATTGACATGACCAGGGAACGCATCAGTCTGATCTTGGAGCCGATAGCGATATTCTTGTCGTTCCAGATGACTTTTAGCTTGGTCATTGCAGCTGTGGTCTGGGCAATCCTGGAAAGTACTTCGGGCTTTGATCCTTCATCTGATACTATAGCTCCCAGATATTTAAAGCTATGGACAGTCTCAAGTTTCTTGTTGTCTATGGTAATGTCAGTGCTGATGCCATTGGTATTATTTGTCATCGACTGGGTTTTCTCTGCACTGATCTGCATGCCATATGCTGTGGAGGCCTCATCAAGATGTTTTATCAAGCTGACTAGCTCTTGCTCTTGCCCAGCTAGTCCGTCAATATCGTCAGCAAAACGCAAGTTTGTGATTGTTCTACCTCCGATGCTGACTGTTTCCTCATGGTCTTCAAGTGCGTCAGCCATTATTCTCTCTAAGAAGATGTTAAAGAGACTGGGGAGAGCAGGCATCCTTGGCGTACTCCAAGTTAGTCTGTTAAACCCCATTAATTTACCCGTCTGTTTCTGTAAGTTTTGTATGTTTATCTGTCTGCTGTCATCGTCAGTGTACTTTTTGTCCTTGATGTCTGCAGCTCTGAAGCCTGTATCATTGTCTCTGCTTTTAGTCCATCTCTCTTTGTCAGTCTACATCTTTGTCCATGGTATCTGATGTTTGTGAGTCTGTCTCTGTCTCTCTCATATTGCGTCTGTTTTGATAGTCAACTGCCTTGATTTGATATCTATTTCCTTGATTTGATGGTCTTACCTCCTTGATTTGATATCTGCAGTTCTATATGTCTGCTTCTCTGTCTCTGCTCATTGTCCATTTGTCTTTGATAATCTGCTTCCTTGTGCTGGATATCTGCAGCTCTCGAGTCTGGCTTGCTGTCTCTTTTGTCTGTCCTTCTGTCATTGTAAGGCTGCTTCTTTGTCTTTTGTTATCTAAAGTTTTAAGCCTGTCTCTGTGTCTGTTTTTGTCTGTCCATCTTATCCTTGACATCTACATCTCTCAAGCCTTCCTCTCTGACTCTGTGTTTTATTTCTCTGTCATTGTTTGTCTACGTCTTTGTCCGTGATATCTGCGGTTCTCATATCTGCCTCTCTGTCCCTGGTTTTTTCTTTTTATCCTACTTCCTTGTTCTTGATGTCTGCAGTGTCAAGCCTGCCTTTATGTTTGTTTTTGTCCGTCTGGCATCGTTAATGTACTTCCTTGACTTTGATGTCTGCAGCTGTCAAGCCTGCCTCTATGTTTATTTTTGTCCGTCTGGCATCGTTAATGTACTTCCTTGTCTTTGATATCTGCATCTCACAAGTCTGCCTCTCTGTCTGTGCTGTTGGTCAGTTTGTTGTCGTCAGACTACTTTTGTTTGCCCTTCTGCCATTGTAAGGCTTTTTCTTTGTCCTTGTCATCTAACGTTTTAATCCTGCCTTTGTCTCTGCTTTCTGTCCATCCCTTTGTAAAAGTCTGTTTCTTTATCCTTGATTTCTGCAATTTCCAAGCCTGCTTCTCTGGTTTTGTGTTTTATCGCTCTGTCAGTTTGTCTACTTCTTTGTTCTTGATCTCTGCAGCTATCATGTCTGTCTCTCTGTCTCTACTTTTTGTCCATATTTCTTTGATCGCCTACTTCTTTGTTCTTAATGTCGAACCTGCCTCTCTGTTTTTGTCTATCTATCATCGTTAATATACTTCCTTTTTTTTGTAGGATCATTGTACTCAGGGAGGTTACCTTAGTGCTCATCTTTTTTTCTCGTCTCATTTTCTACGCCACTTTAATGGCCACAGAAGCTGAAACAGTTTTTATTATGCGATGATGATGATATCGATGTGGATGATAATCATGATGCTATGGAGTTCCATCTAGGATTGAGACTGCGTGACAGGGTTGTACTCTATGCTTACTATCATAACATATCCTGGCGTCAACCAGGCCCGAGAGATACAGACACCTGCGGTGTTGGTCAGAAGATTTGAGCAACACCCTCAATGACGCATCCGTGGAGTGGATGAGACTCGACTGTGTGGTTTCCGTCTTCCCAATGAGCCCATAGCACGCCCAGCTCTGGGTAGGAGCGGTTAGACCCCAAAAATCCCAAATGATTTTTGATGGTACTGATGGGGATTCGAACCTACAACCTTTCAGTCGGTAGTCCATTGCGTTAACCACTACACCACGGCGACTGGTGTTAATATACTTCTTTGTCTTTGATATCTGCAGCTCTCAAACCTGTCTCTCTGTGCTGCTTGTCAGTTTATCATAAGTCTACTTTTTTATTCTTGATATCTGGAGCTTATAAGTCCACCTTGCTATCTTTACTTTTTTGTCAGGCTGTCGTTGTTAGCCTACAACTTTGTCTTTGTTATTTGGTGTTTTCAGTCGGCCTCTGTGACTGCTATGTGTCCGTCTGTTTTTGATAGTTTGCTTCATTCTCTTTGAGTCTGCAGCTTTCAAGTCTGCCTCTCTTTCCCTGCTTTTTGTCTGTCTATCATTGTTTGTCTACTTCTTTGTCCCTGATTTTTGCAGCTCTGATATCTACCTTCTAATTTCTGCTTTTTGTCCATTTGTCTTTGATAGTTTGCTTTCTTGATTTTACAATACTAGTATGAAAAAAAATGTGGGCTTAGGTAAAACGTAAGCTAGGTAGGACCTCAGGACCTGGCCAGCTTATCGATTTATGTGCAGGCTTAAGACTTAGCCATCATCACCATCACATGGCACCTGTGATGTTAGTCATATGGAATTTATTCTGAGCACGGAGACCTCATCTTGAGAATCTGAAACTAAAACTTTTGATGTTTGCAACTCTCAGGTCTGCCTCTCTGATTCTGATTTTGTCTGTTTGTCATTGTTGGTCCGTTTTCTTGTATTTGGCGTCTGACGTTTTTAGCTTGCCTCACCATGTCTTCTCTTTGTCCATCAGTCATAGTTTCCTAAATCTTTATGTTTGATGTCTGTGGTTCTTATGTCTGCCGTTGTCTCTGCTTTCTGTGTGTATTTATGTGTGCTAAACTGTCCAATATTCTCCAAACTATCTCAATCAGTGTTTGTCTGCCCTTCGCTAACCGTCCTTTTTTAATTTTTTTCCTGTCTATTTTTCTATATTATGTCACCTGCCAGCACGAAATCAGTCTTAACTAGCATTTTGGGCATTTTGAGATATACACATCACTGGAAATTGTACATTCTGCTGATTATTTTGGTACTTGAATAAAGCTTGTACTCAGAAAAAAATGTAGAAGTTATGTATGTTTAAAGTCAGTAAGTTGTATGACGGTCATTTTGAGAAAACAGCCTCTAAAATTTTAGTGTGCTCTCCTACACATTTTCTTTTAATTTCTTTATTTGGTGGCTTTGACTAGTTTGTTTCTAATTTTCGCTGTCATTATCTGAAAGGTGCACCAAAGAGCTTTCCATCAGTATATTACATATGCGGGTACTGTACAGGTTACAGTTCATAATAAGATATGAAAATAGATACTTTTGGTAGGAAATTGCGTTCTTTCGGCTGCGATCAATGTATTAAAATACCGATTTAAATTGATTAATGATATTTTTTCAAGAAAAAAAATGTCTGTGGGGGATAGATTATAGTCTACAGAAATCAATTTTGAGAAAAAGTCAAAACACCCCAGATAGACCCTCAGTCACCTTTTCAGCTCCTAGTGCTGTTTGACTGACTGCGAGTTAAGACTGATTTCGTGGTGGGAGGTCACATTTTTCTATATGTTTGTCTGCCTTTCACTAACTAGCTTTTCTCTCTGTGTGTCTGTCTACATATGTATCTGTCATCCACCAACCTTCCTGTCTTGTTCAAAACAAGTGTGACTGCCCGTGTTCAAGCAAACAGGAACCAGAACAAATACGAAAAAAGAATAAGAATGCGTATTTAATACAGCAAGACAAGACAGGCGCAGATTCTCGGCCAACTGGCCTTTGTCAAACGTAAGATCACAAACAAACAACCACCAGATACAAAAATTAGGAGAAAAAGACTGAAACTCCCCTGCTGCTCCCTCCAGTATGAGAAAAGTAATAAACAATAAATCTTGTTAACATTTCCTTGTGAGTTCCTGTTGGCTTTACAGAGATTTATGGAAAGAGAATTTGTGGTTAGCTATGCCTCCTGTCATTCCACTTAATCCTGTTGAAGCACGGGATCCTGTGCTATTCCATCCTGAAAGGACATTAATAGACCAGTGCCATTCTTGTCTGATATCGATAACCTTATAGATATTTGTGTTATATTGCACGGTATCATAGTTTATTAGAAGTTAACTGCAGGACTAGTACTTCTCACTCTAGATTTTCTGTAGGAGTTACGCAACCTTTAGCTCTTAGGGCCTAGAGTTTAATGCAACCTTCATCCGCCTGACAGCTTTGCCATGGGATACATAGGCTAGGGTATGTTCTGATAGTACGCTTGCAAGCCAAAACAGCATTCAAGAAGATGAAAAGCATTCTTACCAACAAATGCCTATCAATTAACATCAGGAAGAGAGTTCTTGAATTTTATTTAGAACCGATAATGTTACACGTTTGTGAGGCATGAAACAGTCAACAAGCAAAGCCAGAACAAGATTGAGGCAGCTGTGATGTGGTTTCTAGGGAGAATGTTGAGAGTTCCATGGACAGCAAAGAATACAAACGAGACAGTCTTGATGGAGGCAGACACAAGTAGATCATTCATAAGGAAGGTAAGGAAAAGACAGCCAACATTTATAGGCCATTTTATGAAGAAAGGGGAATAAAAGCACCTGGTCACAACAGGAAAGCTGGAGGGAAAGAGAGCACCAGGTAGACCCAGGGAGAAAATATTGGACGGACTTGCAGAGTGTCTGAGGACAGAGAGGGTGGAAGGTGTACTTGCGGCAACAAAGGATAGATACATATGGAGGACCATGATTGCCAACGCCACGCGGCAGGGCACTCGATGATGATTATGAGGCTTGCCAAGCGCCACCCCCGCCTTGTCAGTATAGACTCCATTGCTAGTCAACCAAACATTGCAAGCCTGGCATATTTCGCAGGTAACCTCCAGAACTAAAGGTCATCCACCGTCTGCCATCTGCGACCCTTTCAGTTGGGGACTGTCACTCCGCTACCAAGTTGATGGCACTCTTTCCTAGGTTTGCAGCATAACGTCCCTTGTCCAATTTACTCCCTCCTACCTCCTCTTCCTGTTATTCTTATTTCTTATTCTTTCCATCCACGTATTCTGTTCTTTCTCTGTTTCTGTCTCTCTCTCTGTTTCTCTGTGCGTTTGTCTGTCTGTCTCTCTCTCTCTCTCTCTTTCTCTCTCTGTGTCTTTCTCTCTCTGTGTCTTTCTGTCTCTTTGTCTGTCTCTGTCTCTATCTCTCTGTTTCTGTCTCTGTTTCTGTCTCTTTCTCTTTTTCTGTGTGTGTGTGTGTGTGTGTGTGTGTGTGTGTGTTATGTGTCCAGTTCTTTTAGTCTTGGCTACTATTTTGTTCCTTTGCAGTTATGTTTTGTCAGTCTGAATCTCTGAAAAATTCATTTTGTTGGTGTTAGTTGGTGATGGTGATAGTTTTGCTACTACTGCTGCTGCTGCTAATGATAATGACAATGACGATGTTGTACATTTTTGTCAGTAGTGTTATCATGTTTACATTTTGATACCTCTAGATTTATTTGTGACTATTATCCAGTTGAGAGTTCCATGGACAGCAAAGAAAACAAACAAGACAGTCTTGATGGAGGCAGACCTAAGTAGATCACTCATAAGGAAGATCAGGAAAAGACAGGCAACATTTATAGGCCATTTTATGAGGAAGGGGGATTTGGATCACCTGGTCACAACGGGAAAGCTGGAGGAAAAGAGAGCACCAGGTAGACCCAGGGACAGAATGCTGGACGGACTTGCAGAGTGGCTGGGGTTGAGGAGGGTGGGGGAGATGCTAGGGGCAACGAGAGATAGAGATGGTTGGAAGTCCATGGTCGCCAACGCCACACGGCAGGGCACCTGATGATGATGATGATGATGATGATGATGATGATGATGATGATGATGATGATGATGATGATGATGATGATGATGATGATGATGATGATGATGATGATGATGATGATGATGATGATGATGATGCATGACGATGGGGATTATAGACAGAATGTTATGGAATTCCATTCTACATTGAAACTGTGTGACAGGGTTGTACCCTACAACTTCTTTTCATAACATCCTGTCGTCAACCAGGCCCGAGAGGTACAGGCATTTGCGGTGTTGGTCAAGATATTCAAGTAACACTGTAAGTAACGTGTCCCAATAAAGTGAATGAGACTCGTCTATATGGTCCCAATTTTCCCAGTGAGCCCACATCACAATCAACTGTTGGTAGGAGCAAGCTGTGGCCGAAAAATCCCACAATGATTTTGACAGGACTGTTGGGGTTCGAACTCAAAACCATTCAATCGTTAGTTCATTGTGTTAACCACTGCACCACGGTGGCCGATGCGAGCCTTCCTTTCTGTCTTTGCCATTTATCTGTGTCTGTGTATGTATGCCACCATCTGTCTCACAGTTCTGTCCCTGTGTCTGTGTATGTATGCCATCATCTGTCTTACAGTTCTGTCCCTGTGTTTGTGTATGTATTCCACAATCTGTCTCACAGTTTTGTCCTGTGTCTGTGTATGTATGTCACCATCTGTCTTACAGTTCTGTCCTGTGTCTGTGTATGTATGTCACCATCTGTCTTACAGTTCTGTCGTGTGTCTGTGTATGTATGCCACCATCTGTCTTACAGTTCTGTCCTGTGTCTGTGTATGTATGTCACCATCTGTCTTACAGTTCTGTCCTGTGTCTGTGTATGTATGCCACCATCTGTCTTACAGTTCTGTCCTGTGTCTGTGTATGTATTCCATCATCTGTCTCACAGTTCTGTCCCTGTGTCTGTGTATGTATGCCACAATCTGTCTCACAGTTCTGTCCTGTGTCTGTGTATGTATGCCACAATATGTCTTACAGTTCTATCCCTGTGTCTGTGTATGTATGCCACAATCTGTCTTACAGTTCCGTCCTGTGTCTGTGTATGTATGTCACCATCTGTCTCACAGTTCTGTCCTGTGTCTGTGTATGTATGTCACCATCTGTCTTACAGTTCCGTCCTGTGTCTGTGTATGTATGTCACCATCTGTCTTACAGTTCTGTCCTGTGTCTGTGTATGTATGTCACCATCTGTCTTACAGTTCTGTCCTGTGTCTGTGTATGTATGCCATCATCTGTCTCACAGTTCTGTCCTGTGTCTGTGTATGTATGTCACCATCTGTCTTACAGTTCTGTCCTGTGTCTGTGTATGTATGTCACCATCTGTCTTACAGTTCCGTCCTGTGTCTGTGTATGTATGTCACCATCTGTCTTACAGTTCTGTCCTGTGTCTGTGTATGTATGTCACCATCTGTCTTACAGTTCTGTCCTGTGTCTGTGTATGTATGTCACCATCTGTCTTACAGTTCTGTCCTGTGTCTGTGTATGTATGCCATCATCTGTCTTACAGTTCTGTCCTGTGTCTGTGTATGTATGCCATAATCTGTCTTACAGTTCTGTCCTGTGTCTGTGTATGTATGCCATAATCTGTCTTAAAGTTCTGTGTCTGTGTCTGTGTATGTAAGCCACCATCTGTCTTACAGTTCTGTCCCAGTGTCTGTGTATGTATGCCACAATCTGTCTCACAGTTCTGTCCCTGTGTCTGTGTATGTATGCCACAATCTGTCTCACAGTTCTCTCCCTGTGTCTGTGTATGTATGCCACCATCTGTCTCACAGTTCTGTCCCTGAGACTGTGTATGTATGCCACAATCTGTCTCATAGTTCTCTCCCTGTGTCTGTGTTTGTGTCTGTGTATGTATGTCACTATCTGTCTTACAGTTCTGTCCCTGTGTCTGTGTATGTATGCCATCATCTGTCTTACAGTTCTGTCCCTGTGTCTGTGTATGTATGCCACAATCTGTCTCACAGCTTTGTCCTGTGTCTGTGTATGTATGTCACCATCTGTCTTACAGTTCTGTCCCTGTGTCTGTGTATGTATGCCACCATCTGTCTTACAGTTCTGTCCTGTGTCTGTGTATGTATGTCACCATCTGTCTTACAGTTCTGTCCTGTGTCTGTGTATGTATTCACCATCTGTCTTACAGTTCTGTCCTGTGTCTGTGTATGTATTCACCATCTGTCTTACAGTTCTGTCCTGTGTCTGTGTATGTATGCCACCATCTGTCTTACAGTTCTGTCCCTGAGACTGTGTATGTATGCCACAATCTGTCTCACAGTTCTCTCCCTGTGTCTGTGTATGTATGCCACCATCTGTCTTACAGTTCTCTCCCTGTGTCTATGTATGTATGCCACCATCTGTCTTACAGTTCTGTCCCTGAGACTGTGCATGTATGCCACAATCTGTCTCACAGTTCTCTCCCTGTGTCTGTGTATGTATGCCTCAATCTGTCTCACAGTTCTGTCCCTGTGTCTGTGTCTGTGTCTGTGTATGTATGTCACTATCTGTCTTACAGTTCTGTCCCTGTGTCTGTGTATGTATGCCACCATCTGTCTTACAGTTCTCTGTCTGTTTATGTATGCCACCATCTGTCTTACAGTTCTCTGTCTGTTTATGTATGCCACCATCTGTCTTACAGTTCTCTGTCTGTTTATGTATGCCACCATCTGTCTTACAGTTCTCTGTCTGTTTATGTATGCCACCATCTGTCTTACAGTTCTCTGTCTGTTTATGTATGCCATCATCTGTCTTACAGTTCTCTGTCTGTTTATGTATGCCACCATCTGTCTTACAGTTCTGTCCCTGAGAATGTGTATGTATGCCACAATCTGTCTCACAGTTCTGTCCTGTGTCTGTGTGCCACCATGTGTCTTACAGTTCTGTCCTGTGTCTGTGTATGTATGCCACCATCTGTCTTACAGTTCTGTCGTGTGTCTGTGTATGTATGCCACAATCTGTCTTACAGTTCTGTCGTGTGTCTGTGTATGTATGCCACCATCTGTCTCACAGTTCTGTCCTGTGTCTGTGTATGTATGCCACCATCTGTCTTACAGTTCTGTCGTGTGTCTGTGTATGTATGCCACCATCTGTCTTACTGTTCTGTCCTGTGTCTGTGTATGTATTCACCATCTGTCTTACAGTTCTGTCCTGTGTCTGTGTATGTATGTCACCATCTGTCTCACAGTTCTGTCCTGTGTCTGTGTGCCACCATCTGTCTTACAGTTCTGTCGTGTGTCTGTGTATGTATGCCACCATCTGTCTTACAGTTCTGTCATGTGTCTGTGTATGTATGTCACCATCTGTCTCACAGTTCTGTCCTGTGTCTGTGTGCCACCATCTGTCTTACAGTTCTGTCCCTGATATCCGTTTGCGTGTTGCCTGATATCTTCTAGCCTGCTGTAATATCTGTATTAATTTTTTCATGTCTGCCCCTGTGTCTGCCCTAATATCTGATACATCTTTGAGGGGGGGGGGGGGGGGGGGGGCTCTAGGTTTTTTTTTGACATCTTAAACTTAGAGCAAACTCATAGGGAAGTGTAACAGATGCTTGTGTATAATATACAAATATCAGATTCTTCTTATTTGTGGAGTGAGGATTGATCGATTGGTTGATTAATTGATTGATCTTATTTTGATCGATTGATTAATTGATCGTGTTTTCCATCGGTGAAGACAATGACATAATG
The DNA here is from genome assembly GCA_030674185.1 of Monoplex corrugatus. Lineage (NCBI taxonomy): Eukaryota > Metazoa > Mollusca > Gastropoda > Littorinimorpha > Ranellidae > Monoplex > Monoplex corrugatus. The sequence goes on from JAPXFY010000022.1 coordinate 13,667,342, forward strand.
CAACAGTGTTTGGTGAATTTTCTACGTCTGCATGTTACTAAAATGTATTACATAAAACTAAAATGAAACACACATAAGGCTGATTTCTATCATTACTACTACTACTGCTGTTGCTACTACTACTACGATGATGATGATGATGATGATGATAACGATAATAATAATGACAATGTAATAATAATAATAACAATAATAATGATAATGATAAAAATAATAATAATAATAATAACAATAATAATAATATGATATTGATGATAACAATAATAGTAATAATAATAATAATCATAATAATAATGATAATAATAATGATAATAATAATAATGATATAATCGAGGAAGTGTGGTGGTGGCAGTGGTGACGGTGGTGGTACTGATGATGATGATGATGATGATGATGATGAGATGATGATGATGATGATGATGATGATGATGATGATGATGATGATGATGATGATGATGATGATGATGATGACGACGACGACGACGACGATGATGATGATGATGATGATGATGAATGTCAAACATGAGAGAGAGAGCGTGTAAGAGGTATGATGGAAAATAAAATACAATGTTAGACAACAACAACAAAAAAGACAAAGGGAGAGAACAGAGAAAGCGTTAAAACAGAAGCTTAAAAATGGAGATGGAGATATGATGATAAAAGCGTATATGAATGGAAGGAGAAGGGACCACGGTATCGGACAACAAAAAACGCAGCAGGTTGTATCTATAGACGGCTTGCTGGAGATGGAGAGACGCGCTTCCAAGCCTCTCTGCTCCATCCGCCTGTGTGTGTGTGTGTGTGTGTGTGTGTGTGTGTGTGTGTGTGTGTGTGTGTGTGTGTGTGTGTGTGTGTGTGTGTGTGTGTGTGTGTGTGTGTGTGGGGTGTGTGTACAAGCCATCCATCATTACAGGGAAAATAGGTCCTCGGAGATAGTCTCCCTTGTTCTTGGCATAACGCCTCTTGTCCCTTTTATCATTCTACCACATCCTCCTCCTCCTCCTCCTCCTCCACTCTCCTCTTCCTTTCCTGGTTTTTCCCTCCTGTCTCCCTCTCTCTCTCTTTCTTTCTTTCTTCTTCTTTCTTCTCTCTCTCTCTTCTCTCTCTCTCTCTCTTTCTTTCTCTTCTTCTCTCTCTTTCTCTTTTCTCTCTCTCTCTCTCTCTCTCTTCTCTCTCTCTCTCTCTCTCTCTCTCTCTCTCTCTTTTCTCTCTCTTCTCATTTTTTTCCTTTCTCTCTCTTCCCTTCCATTCCACACACTCTCTGTTCTTTTTTTTTTTTTTTTGTCTCCTAACTTTCTGGTATCTGCCACCATTTTAATTCCTTTGCCGTCATGCTTATAAAACATAAAAGAATTTGATCAGGTTGCACTGTAGTTACTGGTATTGCTAATGATGATGATGATAATGACGACGACGACGCCGACGATGACGATCATGATCATGATGATCATGATGAAGTTATGATGATAATGATAATGATAATGATAATGTATAATGGCGATGATCATGTGCTAGTTGGTCGATATTGTTACGTCTGTTAGTATCAGTATTTTGAATAGTGATGGCAAAGTAGGAGTAGCGCACAACTGCTATGTAACAGGAAAGAGACCAAGGAAAGACAAGCCAAAAGCCTTTCAGGACTCCTTGCCATGCAGCGCCTGAGAAGAATGTGTACCTCCAGGATCAGTTTTGTATCACACATGAAGACTCACATCACATCTGCCGTTAAAGAAGCAGTACACCTATTCGTCGGTCAGCTTAATTGGAGAGTCCATCCTCCTCCGTCTCCTCCTCATCATCATCGACGTCGTCGTCTTTGCCGTCATCGTCGTCGTCCTGACCATCACCATCATCTCCACCACCACCATCATCATCATCATCATCATCATCATCATCATCATCATCACCATCATCATCATCATCGTCGTCATCATCATCATCACCATCATCATCTTCATCATCATCACGAACATCAGCAGCAGCAGTAGTGGTAGTAGTAGTAGTAGCAGCAGCAGCAGCAATAGTGGTGATAATAGTAGTAGTCGTAGTAGAAGTAGGAGAAATAGCATGGTATTAATATTTGTATTACTATTAGTATTGTCATTACTGATTTTGTTATCATCATTATTGTTATCTTGTATCATTATTATCTGCTTGTAATGGGGTTTTTTCCTTTCTCAAACGTTTAGCCCATTCTATGTTTCCTGATTTTTGTTTCCCAACTAGCCAGCTACTCTGGTCCCCAGCTTCCCAGGAACCCACAGAAAAGTGGTAAAACTGCACAAAAGACAAGCACAGCTGCCAGTCACATTTCACGCCTGACTGTGGCCTGAAGCCCTCCAAGTCCAAGGGGAACATTGTTTGTGGAGCGTTACCCACAGTAAACAAGTTTAAAACTGTCCAACACGATCCAGGAACGCAATGTAGCTGAAGAAACGTCACTATTGATTGTGGTTACAATGTTAGTGAATTTCACAACAGGGAATACCCCACTCCAAGCCTGTCGGTTTATTAGGTCAGTGCGTTTCTATACGTTTTTTTTGTTTTTTTTGTATTCAAACATCGTTTCAATGCACAATTGGGACTTTCAAATCCTGTTTGGCTTATCAAGTCAATGTTGTTTTAATGGAGATTTTCTTATTACAACACTACTGGTTGAACAGTTTGGAAAATGGGGAATAAAACGTGCAAAACTGTTTAGACTCATTCTATTGGATTTATGTATTTCCGATAGAAAAAAATATGTCCCTTGGTAAACTGTTTGTACTTTTTGTATCAAGCATCATAGCTGTTAGTATGCGAAACGACTTTGTATGAGGCATACTTTAAAAATCTGTATCATCATCATCACCAGGTGCCCTGCCGCATGGTGTTGGCGATCATGGACTTCCAACCATCTCTATCTCTCGTTGCCCCTAGCATCTCCCCCACCCTCCTCATCCCCAGCCACTCTGCAAGTCCGTCCAGCATTTTCTCCCTGGGTCTACCCGGTGCTCTCTTTCCCTCCAGCTTTCCCGTTCTGACCAGGTGCTCCAAATCCCCCTTCCTCATATAAATGGCCTATAAATGTTGCCTTGTCTTTTCCTTATCTCCCATATGAGTGATCTACTTGTGTCTGCCTCCATCAAGATTGTCTCGTTTGTTTTCTTTGCTGTCCATGAACTCTCAACATTCTTCTTAGAAACCACATCTCGGCTGCCTCAATCTTGTTCTGGCTTTGTTTGTTGACTGTCCACGCCTCGCATCCGTACAACAGTATTAGTTCTATATAACATTCAAGAACTCTCTTCCTGATGTTAATTGACAGGCATTTGTATCTGTATACGTATGGCTTATTGAACCACCTAACCCATTCAGATATTCTGTTAATGGGAAGGAAAAGCCAAAGGCAATTCATACAATCAGTTAATGATTATGTAAAGCAAATTGTCTTTCACACATTCTGTTAAGAAATATACAAAATTAAATGTCGTTCGGGCATGCTGATAATTAGTGTGTAAAGCTAAAAGTCATTGAGGCATTTTGTTGATACGTACGTGAATCTGAAAACCATTTGGTCATTATATAAACGAGTGTGTAAACCTTAAAGTCATTCCTTTAGTGAGTATGTAAAGCTACCGGCCATTCACTCAAACTGTCAAAAAACGTGTAAGCAGTATAAAGCTGCCGGTCATTCACTCAAACTGTCAAAACACGTGTTAAGCAGTGTAAAGCTACCGGCCATTCACTCAAACTGTCAAAAAACGTGTTAAGCTAAAAGGCCATTCAGGAATTGTGTTATCATGCAAAGCTAAATGCTATCCAGACATTCTCTCAATGTATATTTTGTAAATCTGAAAGGCCATTCAGGCGTTCTGCTTATGGCCGTGTAAATCTGAATGCCATCCATGCAAAGTTAAACAGCGTTAAGGATTTTTTTAATGAGCACGTTGAGCTGAAGAATGTACAATGCAGGGCACAAAATCAATGCCTGTCGTTGATCCTAGATAACTTGTTACATGCGCGGACACATGTCTCTTTTGTATCTCTGTCTGCAATCGTTGTTGGGATTATTTTCATTGATAGAAACTGTTGCAGTTTGTCAACACACACACACACACACACACACGCACGCACGCACGCACGCACACACACACACACACACACACACACACACGTACACACACACACACACACACGCACACAATCACATTAACTACTTGCATTGATAAACATAAACTTATGAACATACAGTCACAACATCTAACCATATACACACATCGTCAACACACACACACAACACACACACACACACACACACACACACGCACGCACGCACGCACGCACGCACACACACACACAATCACATTTAACTACTTGCATTGATAAACATAACCTTATGAACATACAGTCACAACATCTAACCATATACACACATCGTCAACACACACACACACACACACACACACACACACACACGCACGCACGCAGCACGCACGCACACACAACACACAATCACATTAATACTTGCATTGATAAACATAAACTTATGAACATACAGTCACAACATCTAACCATATACACA
>JAPXFY010000022.1:13681905-13684405 GCA_030674185.1 Monoplex corrugatus
GAACAAGAACAAAAACAAAAGAACAAGAAGACAAGAAGGAGAAACAGAAGAAGAAGAAAAGCAGGACAAAAAATAGAACTAGAACACGTATTTAATTCACAAAACACAAGCGGCGTAAACGTTCAGACAACTGTCTTCTGTCAAGCGTATACAATAGGCAACAAAGAAACATATACACAAAACTTAGTACATCAACAATAAACAACAATACAACAACAACACAACACTGAAACTTCTCTGATATTTGTCGAGCTGGAAAAAATGATATCGAAAAGAAAGAAAAGAAAATAGACTTTTCTGACTTTTTTGAGGTGTGGGTGGGTGAGGTGGGGTAGTTTGACCTGGCTTCATTTGGCTGTAAGAATATTGAGTGATCATTGTTTAGATAACTGCTGTCCACGAGATGAAGATATGGGACGCGTGGGAGGGGGAGGGAGGAAGGGGGTAGGAGAGGGAGGAAAGAATACCACACACTCTGGCTATGTAACTAAGTATTTACATCCATCGTCAGTAGGGATTACAACATGCCTTATTCAGTTCCATCGATGTGACCCAAGAAGTATTTGCAGAGCTTCTCAAGTGGGTGGCCTTATGGGTACTATGTAGATCCTGCAGTTTCGCTGGAACTGGGATCTGTGATGTTTTAAGCTGTATGTTGAAAAAGTCGAAAGCATCTTAACAAACGCAAGATACATCAAGAATCACACATATTACATTAAGCTGGCAGACATGTCTAAACGAAGTTTTAAACATTTGCTGACAGACGCTTTAGCATGAATACGTTTCGCACGTTTTGCAATCATATTTGGACAATGTTTCAAACCACGAAATGTTTAGGACGTCTTAGCAAAGAAAAACGTCTAAAATAGAAATAACAAAACGAAATAAAATAAAAGGCATTCTAAAAGTGTAATCCACAGCTTTAAACATATCTGGTTGTCATAAGATGTTACATACGCTTAGTAGGTGTTCCAGAGTAATTCTTATCGTGTTAGATATTCATAGCTGCTATGTTTAACCATATCAAAAAGTAGTTCTGGCACCACCAGCCTTTTTCCGGAACGTACTTCAGTTTGTGAGATGGTCTTTTATGATCAGCTGATTTGCGCACGACAGCAAACGGCACTTTGTCCTACTCATTCATACTCTGCATCATAGACTCATCATTGCACTTACTATCCCACGGCCCATTGCAGTTCTGCAACTGACACATTTTCATCTATGACTTTCTTTCCTTTGCAATAGAGTATGCGCGATTATTCAACATTATTATTGTATAAACCTTTCCATTGTAGATTTATAGTATCTATTTTCTTATCGTCCCATGAAGGATCATTCAGTTAGATGTGTATCTCTATTTCCATAGAAAGTTGTTAACATGCTTGTAGAATCATACGCACTCATCATCATTATCAGGTGCGCTGCCGCATGGCGTTGGCGATCATAGACTTCCATCTGCCTCTACCTCTCGTTGCCCCTAGCATCTCCCCCACCCTGCCTGTCCCCAGCCACTCTGAAAAGTCAGTCCAGCATTTTCTCCCTGGGTCTACCCGGTGCTCTCTTTCCCCCCAGCTTTCCCGTTGTGACCAGGTGCTCCAAATCCCCCTTCCTCATAAAATGGCCTACAAATGTCGCCTGTCTTTTCCTAATCTTCCTTATGAGTGGTCTACTTGTGTCTGCCTCCATCAAGACTGTCTCGTTTGTTTTCTTTGCTGTCCATGGAACCCTCAACATTCTTCTTAGAAACCACATCTCGGCTGCCTCAGTCTTGTTCTGGCTTTGTTTGTTGACTGTCCACGCCTCGCATCCGTACAACAGTATTGGTTCTGTATAACATTCAAGAACTCTCTTCCTGATGTTAATTGATAGGCATTTGTTGGTAAGAATGCTTGTCATCTTCTTGAATGCTGTTTTGGCTTGGCCGATTCTGCCGGCTATTTCTGATGTGCATCTGCCATCTGATGAAATGATCGTTCCCAGGTATTTGAATTTATCAACCTGTGTCAAGGCTGTGCCATTTGCTGTTATTTTGCATGAGGGAATTTCATGTTTTTTACTGATCACCATGACTTTAGTCTTCCTGCTTTACAACGAAAACATCATACGCACTAGTCATTAAAAATAAGTAAATGATATAACAACGAAGAAAACATTAAGCACAATGCTAAATTGTCCTTTCTATTGATAAGCATGAAAACAATAGACTGTTAGTTTCTGTATTGCCCACTGCTTGTTAAGGATGGTACCAATGGCGAGAACCGTGTGCAACATCTCCCTACTCAAGAAAGAAAAAAAAGAAAAGAAGAAAGAAAGAAAGAAAGGAAGGAAGAAAAGAAGGAATTAAACAAAGAAAGAAAGAGAATGAATGAATGAAAGAATGAATGAATGAATGAATGAATAAATGAATGAATGAATGAATAAATGAATGAATGAATGAATGAATGAATGAATGAATGAATGAATAAATGAATAAATGAATGAATGAATGAATGAATGAATG
>JAPXFY010000022.1:13689405-13701905 GCA_030674185.1 Monoplex corrugatus
ACATTAACGTCACTGCATAGTGACCTATAAGCAGCGTACGGACCAAAGACTTCTGGCTCATCACTGATCCGTAACTCTGGCCTCTCCACTTTGCTGTCAGACGAAGCTGACATGTTATTACGCAGGGCTGGGCTGAGCACTTTAACGTCCTGCTAAACAGAGAATCCTCAACATTTCAGGACAGCATATGGCACTCCTTCAACGGCCAGTTACGAAATAGCTAACAATCTTCTATAACGTATCTGAATTTTACTGATATTGCTGGAAAAAAAACAACAGTAGTTTGTGTGTGTGATTTTGTTGTTTTCTTTCGTGTTTTGTTTTAATTTTGTTTTGGTTTGGTTTGGGGTTTTTTTGTTGTTTGTTTTGTTTTGTTGTGTTGTGTCGTGCTTAATTTTTTTGATATTGCAAATGGAGATAATACATTTCACTGGATACAAATGGAGATATACATATCACTGAATACAGTAGGGGATATACATTTTAGTGTATGCAGATGGAGATATACATTTCACTGGATACAGATGGATATGTATATTTCAGTGGATACAGATAAAGGTATACATTTCACTGGATATGGATGGATAAATACATTTCACTGGATACAGATGAATATATACATTTTCACTGGATACGGATGCAGATATATTTTTCTCTGGATATAGATGGAGATATACATTTCACTGGATACTGATGGATATATACATTTCACCGGATACAGATGGAGATATACATTTCACTGGAGTGTAGCCAACATCATCCCAATGACAAACTCATAGAAAGATAGACATAAAACATGCATACCAAGTAGGACATCAAGACTTTGCCATCTCATATGGCTTATGTACTGTCTGATCCTTTCGGACCTTCCCCAGCACATAACATCAATGAATTCCAGAGCGGTGGAGGGGTGGGGGGACGCTTTCTTGATTAAAGGAAACTGAAAACCGGGGGAAAATGAACAAGCGCACTCTATTGATTTGTATAATATGCAATTTCCACATTTCAGGACATTATTTGCAAATGTAGAATGACACGAGTTGTTATAAACACATGTTTTCAGCCTACAAAGACAGGGTCTATCACTCAGCCAAATGCTCGGCCGGCCTGACGAAGGTCCCAAGAGAAGATCAAAGAATTGCCTCCCCGGCAAAGTCAATAAAGCGTCTCTAAGAATTAACCTTTCATATCCAGGAAATTTGTTCTAATTCCGCTTAATCCGCAGCACATTATACGAAACGAACAAGCATTCGCATTTTCAACAAATTGCTGTCCGTTTTGCGTAACAAGCAACAAACAGTTCCTGTATTCAGCAACGCTATCACCAATTATATGGAATCGATATTGATTTTTAAACGGGGACACAATGTGCATATTTGTATGATCTGATTCTGAGACAGGCTTCAGAATAGATTTCCTGCCTGTTAGTGAAAACGGAAACTATTCAAGTTGCATGCATTGCTCACAGCAGTGGCAATTAGTAATGTGTGATCGAGCATTACCCAGTATTCATGGATACAATTACAAGAGGGCTCAAAGTGCATCCATGAACCGATGTAATGAACCGATTCCAAGAAAAAGACAGCGTCATCAAAACAATGGCAAAACTAAAAACAGGAGAAGAATGACTATCGTCTGCTTAATCAGCGGGAACAGGTCAATTCCTCGAAAGTACTCGCTGGAATCAGCAGACTAAACAAACGCGTCATGACAAGAATGAGTTAAGAATTACTGTAGGCTGATTCATCGCGTTCCGACAATTCTGTATGTGCTCCACCCACTCTGCTATCTGGCAGACTCCTTGAGCCTGGGCAATTATACTGGCAAAGTATTGAAATGAAGGGGGTTGGGGGTGGGTAGGTAGGAGGGCACAGAACTTACGAGACACTTAGCTGACGCTACCTGAATGATTGGAGCTTTATGATGGGGTGCGAACAGGCCAGTTTTAAATGTTTTGAACATTTTGCAAGCTGAGACAGAATTCGAAGCATCAGATTTTAAGTCTACGGCTTCATTACTGGAGCCATCCATTCCGATCATACAGAGAGAGAGAGAGAGAGAGGGAGAGAGAGAGAGAGAGAGAAACAGAGAAAGAGAGTGAGAGGCAGACAGACAGACAGAGATAGAAACAGAGACAGAGAGAGACAGAGAGTCAGAGAGATAGAGAGTATGTGAGAGAGAAAGAGAGAGAGAGAGACTGAGAGTAAGAGAGAGGTAGACAAAGAGAGAGAGAGAGAGTCAGAGAGACAGACAGAGAGACAGACAGACAGACAGACAGAGACAGAGAGTCAGAGGAAAGTAAAGTTAGAGTGAAAGAGACACAGAGAGAGAGAAACAGACTGATAGTAAGAGAGAGGCAGATAAAGAGAGAGAGAGGGGCAGAGAGACAGAGAGTTATTGAGAGAGAAAGAGACAGAGACACAGAGAGAGACTGAGAGTAAGAGAGCGGCAGACAAAGAGAGAGAGACAGAGAGAGAGAGTCAGAGAGACAGTTAGTGAGAGAGAAAGAGACAGAGACAGAGACAGAGAGAGAGTGGGTGAGAGAGAGAGACTGAGAGTAAGAGAGAGGCAGACAAAGAGAGACAGAGAAAGGGAGTAAGAGAGACAGAGAGTTAGTGAGAGAGAAAGAGACAGAGACACAGAGACTGAGAGTAAGAGAGCGGCAGACAAAGAGAGAGAGACACAGAGAGAGAGAGAGTCAAAGAAACAGAGATTAGTGAGAGAGAAAGAGACACACAGAGAGACACAGAGAGACTGAGAGTAAGAGAGAGGGAGACAAAGAGAGAGACAGAGACAGAGAGTCAGAGATACAGTTAGTAAGAGAGAAAGAGACAGAGACTGAGAGTAACAGAGAGGCAAACAAAGACAGAGACAGAGACAGGGAGTCAGAGAGACAGAGAGTTAGTGAGAGAGAAAGAGACATAGACACACACACACACACACAGACGGAGAGTAGGAGAGAGGCAGACAAAGAATGAGAGAGAGAGAGAGTCAGAGAGACAGAGAATTTGTGAGAGAGAAAGAGAGAGACTGAGAGTAACAGAGAGGCAGACAAAAAGTGAGAGAGAGAGAGTCAGAGAGACGGAGAGTTAGTGAGAGAGAAAGAGACAGAGACACATAGAGAGACTGAGAGTAAGAGAGATGCAGACAAAGAGAGAGACAGAGACAGAGAGAAGGAGAGTTAGTGAGAGAAAGAGAGAGAGAGTGAAAGTAAGAGAGAGGCAGACAAAGAGTAACTGAATTAGCAAAACTTATGCATAAAATCCTGTATTATCATCATCATCATCAGGTGCCCTGCTACATAGCGTTGGCGACCATGGACTTCCAACCATCTCTATCTCTCGTTGCCCCCAGCATCTCCCCCACCCTCCTCATCCCCAGCCACTCTGCAAGTCAGTCCAGTATTTTCTCCCTGGGTCTACCCGGTGCTCTCTTTCCCGTTGTGACCAGGTGCTCCAATTCCCCTTCCTCATAAAATGGCCTATAAATGTTGCTTGTCTTTTCCTAATCTTTCTTATGAGTGATCTACTTGTGTCTGCCTCCATCAAGACCGTCTCGTTTGTTTTCTTTGCTGTCCATGGAATTCTCAACATTCTTCTGAGAAACCACATCTTGGCTGCCTCAATCTTGCTCTGGCTTTGCTTTGTATACCTAGTTGAAATAGGAATCATCCCTTGGTTCCAAAGTTAACGAATACATGTATTTGACTAAAAGACAAATCATGATAAATCGAACTATACATTGTGACACTACCAATAGACAAATGGCACCTTGCATTGTATTTGTAATTATCATATTGTTATTTTCATTAATATCATTATTACTACTGTTATCATTATTATTCTTTTTGGAGCAGTAGTAGAAGCAGCAATCGTAGTCGTAGTCGTAGTAGTAGTAGTAGCAGTAGTAAAAGTAGTAGCAGTAGTAGTAGTAGTAGTAGTAGCAGTAGTAAAAGTAGTAGCAGTAGTAGTAGTAGTAGTCGTAGTCATAGTCGCAGTCATAGTAGTAGTAGTAGTCGTAGTCGTAGTAGTAGTAGTCGTAGTCGTAGTCGTAGTAGTCGTAGTAGTAGTAGTAGTAGTCGTAGTCGTAGTAGTAGTAGTAGTAGTAGTAGTAGTAGTCGTAGTAGTAGTAGTAGCAGTAGTAGTCGTAGTCGTAGTAGTAGTAGTAGCAGTAGTAGTAGTAGTAGTAGTAGCAGTAGCAGTAACATTAGTAGTAGTAGCAGTAGTATCATTATTATCAATATCATTATCATCATCAATAGTATTATCATCATCGTCATCATCCTTATCATCATTATTATCTTTATTTTCAACACCATCATCATCATCATCGTCATCATCATCATCATTATCATCATAATTATTACTACAAAAGATTTTAAAGTCCACCATCATCATCATCATCATCATTATCATCATCATCATCATCATCATCATTATCATCATCATCATTATCATCATCATCATCATTATAAGCTACGCACAAAAAGTTAAGGATCACTATGAGAAAACAGGTGCGTAATAAACTCAGTTCGCTACTGTTATTCATTTCTCAGTCCAGCCAAATTGTTATGAATTCTTGTTCAGCTGTAAGTGGGCGATGTTGTGTTAGTGCGAAAATTGCACGGGATTCTCTACTACTGAGCTTGGCCGCAAACGGAAAAGCGGAAACTTGCGAAAAAGGACCTTGTTTTGGACCGTTCTGCCTGAACACATTGCACAAGCCAGATGGAAAAACCATTATGCACGTGCAAGCACTGCTGTTTATGTGTGAGATGCTGTCTCTTGCTTGGCTTTATAAGAAGACATTCCACCAGTAGTAGGCCTGATCTGACAATGCCTCCACGACGAAAATTGAGCGAGTTTGAGAGGGGACGAGCTGTTGCATGATTCCAAGATGGTGTTCCCAAGCGAGAAGTGGCCAGGCGACTTCAGGTGTCCATCTTGGTCATTGTCAGACTGATTCAACGCTTCACAGCCACTGGGAGGGTCCATGAAAGACGCAGATCTGGTCGACCGAAAAAGACAAACCCACGTGAAGATCGTCTCATTGAACGACAAGCCCTGCAGGCAAGAACAGCCTCTTCCAGCATCATTCGAAGGCAGCTGAGGGTGGCTACTAACATCAACATCAGCCAGCAGACCATACGGAACCGCCTTCATGGGTTTAACCTCCGTTCTCGTCGCCCAGCTGTACGGCCACGCTTAACTCCAGCCCATAGGGCAGCACGCCGCGCCTTCTGCAGACGTCACGTGAGGTGGACACGTCAGCAATGGTCCCAGGTCCTGTTCAGTGATGAATCACGCTTCACCATGAACCACAACGACGGCCGACTGAGGGTCTGGAGGCGCCCAGGGCAACGCTTTATTGACACCACTGTCCAAGAAAAGGTGGCCTTTGGTGGAGGTTCTGTAATGATCTGGGGGGCCTTCAGCCTTCACCACAGAACACCCTTGTATCATGTACAGGGTAACCTGACTGGCCTTCGATACCGGGATGAGATCCTTCGACCGCTGGCTGTGCCTACACTGCAGCAGATGGGACCGACGGCTGTCTACCAGGATGACAACGCTCGCCCCCACAGGGCAAGGGTGGTCAACGACTTCCTGCAGCAGTCTGGAGTCAACAGAATGGAGTGCCCAGCATGCAGTCCCGATCTCAACCCGATTGAGAACCTCTGGGATGAGCTGGATCGCAAAGTGAGGAGCAACCACCCCCCTCCCAGGTATGCCCAACACCTCTACCAGATGCTGCAGGCTGAGTGGCAGGCGCTTCCACAGAGGATCTTCACCAACCTGGTCAACTCGATGAGGACTCGCTGCGTCGAGTGCCAGAACAGCCATGGCGGTTACACGCATTACTGAACTTTTGGGAGCATCAGAATGCCCTGTATTGTGATTTCAATGACTTTGGGAAATCAAATTTCGATACGTACCCACTTTGATCAAATGTACACACCAAACGATTGCTCGAAATTGAAGGCAATTGTGTATCGTTATCACTAAAGCATGGAATTAAATGTTTGCCAAACTTCAACGCATTGGCTTTCTTCTTTTGAAAGTTATGAATTTTTGTGCAAGTGATCCTTAACTTTTTGTGCGTAGCTTATTACAAAAGATTTTAAAGTCCATCATCATCATCATCATCATCATCATCATCATCATTATCATCATCATCATCATTATTACAAAAGATTTTAAGGTCCATTCATTTATCATGAAGTTTTAGAGTGTTTCGTGATAAAAAAAAAAATTTAAAAAAGAGGCTTAATCCCTGTAGTCAGTATTCCCTGACATAGCAGCGCGTGTAAGTAAGGTATTGAAGGTTGTTTAACAGGAATGGCGAAGAGGAGGGACACAGTTCCACATAAAAAAATCGTGGGCGGAACGAGATGTGTCAAATTAATATGGAAGAGCCGGTTCTATTTAAGTTACCACATGATTGTGCGTGATCAACTGGGTGAAGTCACTAACGGGTCAGTATGCAAAACTAATAACGTATCTCCAGAATATTCCCATTCTGCTCATTAACAGAAACGTTTGGCCATCTCCATGGGCTATGATGAAACTCTCCAGGGAATATGAGTCTGTGTATTGCCAGTATCCAGCATTATGATTGCATTGACATACACTCTCTTCCCATCGATCAGACGGATGGGTAGGCAAAGTGGTCTTTTATTTATCCCCGCCTGGTAAGGGTCTTCGTGTCTAATACAAGACTAATGTTGGAGGCACTTGTTCTTTCCAAAAACGCTGTATGGACAGTTCTGCTTCCGCGGTCCCTCTTCTGTTGAATATCAGTGGTCTGCGTTGTTCAAATGTGACTGTCATGCCGCACTCCTGTCAATGTTTACTCAGCTGCAGGGTCTTCCCATTTATTAACATTGATGATGCCACAGCTGGATGACCTGGACATAAAACACCACGCATGAAACAAATGGAAACATGAAAACACCCAACATGAAACATGAAAACACCCAACATGGAAACATGAAAACACCAACATGGAAACATGAAAACACCACATGAACATGAAACCATGAAACACCCGACATGGAAACATGAAAACACCCAACATGGAAACATGAAAACACCCAACATGGAACATGGAAACACCCAAATGGAACATGAAAACACCACATGGAAACATGAAAACACCCATGGAAACATGAAAACACCCAACATGGAAACATGAAAACACCCAACTGGAAACATGAAAACACCCACTGAACATGAAAACACCATTGGAAACATGAAAACACCCAACTGGAAACATGAAAACACCCATTGAAACTGAAACACAGGAAACATGAAAACACCCATTGGAAACATGAAAACACCAACATGTGGAAACATAAAACACCCAATGGAAACATGAAACACCCATTGGAAACATGAAAACACCAATGGAAACATGAAAACACCCAATGGAAACATGAAAACACCCATGTGAAACATGAAAACACCCACATGTGGAAACATGAAAACACCCATGAACATGAAAAACATGGAAACATGAAAACACCCATGAAACATGAAATCCATGGAAACATGAAAACACCACATGGAAACATGAAAACACCCACAGTGGAAACATGAAAACACCCATGACATGGAAACATGAAAACACCCATTGAAACATGAAAACACCCATGGAAACATGAAAACACCCAGGAAACATGAAAACACCAATGGAACATGAAAACACCCATGGAAACATGAAACACCCAAATGGAAACATGAAAACATCCAACTGGAACATGAAAAACCCAATTGGAAACATGAAAACACCCAACATGTGAAACATGAAAACCCACATGGGAAACATGAAAAACACCACATGTGGAAACATGAAAACACCACATGTGAAACATGAAAACACCCAACTGGAAACATGAAAACACCAAAACACCCAACATGGAAACATGAAAACACCCAACAGAAGGAAACATCAAAAAAAAAAAAAACATACACAACATTGAAACATGAAAACATCCAACATGGAAGCATAAAACACCCAACATGGAAACATGAAAACATCCAAAATGGAAACATGAAAACACCCAACATGGAAACATGAAAACACCCAACAAGGAAACATGAAAACATCCAACATGGAAACATGAAAACACCCAACATGGAAACATGAAAACACCCAACATGAGAAATGAAAACACCCAACATGGAAACATGAAAACAGCCAACAAGGAAACATGAAAACACCCAACATGGAAACATGAAAACACCCAACATGGAAACATGAAAACACCCAACATGGAAACATGAAAACACCCAACATGGAAACATGAAAACACCCAACATGGAAACATGAAAACACCCAACAAGGAAACATGAAAACATCCAACATTGAAACATGAAAACACCCAACATGGAAAATGAAAACACCCAACATGGAAACATGAAAACATCCAACATGGAAACATGAAAACACCCAACATGGAAACATGAAAACAGGCCAACATGAAAACCATGGAATAAACACCCAACATGGAAACATGAAAACACCCAACATGGAAAACATGGAAAACACCCAACATGAGAAATGAAAACACCCAACATGGAAACATGAAAAACACCCAACAAGGAAACATGAAAACACCAACATGGAAACCCATGAAAAAACACCCAACATGGAAACATGAAAACACCCAACATGGAAAAACATGAAAACACCCAACATGGAAACATGAAAACACCCGAGATGTGGAAACATGAAACACCCAACATGGAAACATGAAAACACCCAACATGGAAACATGAAAACACCCAACATGAGAAATGAAAACACCCAACATGGAAACATGAAAACACCCGGTGTGGAAACATGAAAACACCCAACATGGAAACATGAAAACACCCAACATGGAAACATGAAAACATGCAACATGAGAAATGAAAACCAATGAAAAACTAAAACACCAACATGTAAAACATGAAAACACCCAACATGGAAACATGAAAACATGCAACATGGAAACATGAAAACCATGAAACAAAACACATGGAAACATGAAAACACCCAACATGGAAAATAAATGCAATAAACAGAACACCCAACATGGAAACATGAAAACACCCAACATGGAAACTGAAAAACCATGGAACATGAAAACACCCAACATGGAAACATAAAAACATGCAACATGGAAACATGAAAACACCCATCATGGAAACATGAAAACACCCGACAAGGAAACATGAAAACACCCAACATGGAAACATGAAAACACCTAAACATGGAAACATGAAAACACCCAACATGGAAACATGAAAACACCCAACATGGAAACATGAAAACACCGGACAAGGAAATATGAAAACACACCGACAAGGAAACATGAAAACACCCAACATGGAAACATGAAAACACCCAACATGGAAACATGAAAACACCCAACATGGAAACATGAAAACACCCAACATGGAAACATGAAAACACCCAACATGGAAACATGAAAACATACATGGAAACATGAAAACACCCAACATGGAAACATGAAAACACCCAACATGGAAACATAAGAACACCCAACATGGAAACATAAGAACACCCAACATGGAAACATAAAACACCCAACATGGAAACATAAAACACCCAACATGGAAACATGAAAACATCCGACATGGAAACATGAAAACACCCAACATGGAAACATAAAAACACCCAACATGGAAACATGAAAACACCCGACATTGAAACATGAAAACACCCAACATGGAAACATATAAAACACCCAACATGGAAACATAAAAACACCGATATGGAAACATAAAACACCCAACATGGAAACATGAAAATACCCAACATGGAAACATGAAAAAACCCAACATGGAAACATGAAATCACCCAACATGGAAACATGAAAACACCAACATTGAAACATGAAAACACCCAACATTGAAACATGAAAACATCCAACATGGAAACATGAAAACACCCAACATGGAAACATGAAAACACCCAACATGGAAACATGAAAACACCAGATTTGGAAACTTCACAACAGCTGATATGGAAACATGAAAACATCCAACACGGAAACATGAAAACACCCAACATGGAAACATGAAAACACCCAACATGGAAACATGAAAACAACCAACATGGAAACATGAAAACACCCAACATGGAAACATGAAAACACCCAACATGGAAACATGAAAACACCCAACATGTAAACATGAAAACACCCAACATGTAAACATGAAAACACCCAACATGTACTTACTTTACTTTACTTTATCCGTCCTCTTATACCATCTTGGGCGTCGAGGGGAGAAAGAGCTTTCTGTCTGCGGCAAGTTTGAAGGCCTGGTTGAGTGGGATGTTGTGGGTCTTCAGTGTTTCTTTCACACCCTCGATCCAGGTCTTCCTCGGTCTACCCCTTGCCTTGTACCCTGACACCTTTGTGTTGTAAG
This sequence comes from Monoplex corrugatus, assembly GCA_030674185.1. Classification (NCBI taxonomy): domain Eukaryota; kingdom Metazoa; phylum Mollusca; class Gastropoda; order Littorinimorpha; family Ranellidae; genus Monoplex; species Monoplex corrugatus. The sequence goes on from JAPXFY010000022.1 coordinate 13,699,845, forward strand.
CTTTACTGGCAAGCTGGTGAGGTGCCATGCGTGTCAGGTGCCCGAACCACCTGGTTCTCTGCTGTTGGATGTAGTGGAGAATTGGTGTTGTTCCAATCATTTCTCTGATCTTGATGTTCTTGATCTTATCATGTCTGGTTTTGTTGACTGCTCTCCTTAGACATCTCATCTCGCAGGTGGTGATCTTTCTTTCAAGACTTTTGGTAAGGGTCCATGTCTGACACTGGTAGGTCAAGGTTGGTCTAAATATGGACTCGATGAGTTTGGCTTTGGTCTCGATGGGGATGTTGGGTTGTCTTAGGAGTGGGGCAAGCTGGTAGCTGACGCTGTTGGCCTTTTGAACTCTTGTCTCGATCTCTCTGTTGAGACGTCCATCTTCTGTGAAGATACTTCCAAGATACTTGAACTCGCTGACTTGTTTCAGTGCTGTCCCCTCGATGTTGATGTTGAGGCGGCCAGGTGTTCTACTGACTTTCAGTGTCTCGGTTTTGCTGATACTGATTTTCATGCCGAAGTTCTCACATTGTGTGTTCAGGTTGTTCGTGTGCTCCTGGAGTTCCCCTTCTTTTTCATGTGCAAGGCTTTGATCATCTGCAAACAGCATCTCGTTCAGATCTTCAGGGTTGGGATTTGCTTCCTTCATGATTTTGTCCATATATACAATGAACAGCAGTGGTGATAGAACACACCCCTGCCTCACTCCCGACGTTACCTCAAACCATTCCGTGAGTCCATCTTGGATGCGTACTGCACTCATGCTGTTGGTATAGATGGCTCTTATATTGTCTAGAAGTTGCCCCCTAACGTCATATTCTTCTAACGTTTTCCACAACTTGTTTCTATTTACTCTGTCGAAGGCCTTTTCTTGATCCACGAACACGAAGTTCAGTTCTTTATTGTGTTCGATAGTCTTTTCGCTCAGTTGTCTGAGAGCGAAGATAGCGTCAGTGCATCCTCTTCCTTTTCTGAAACCCATCTGCGCCTCACTCAGTAGAGGTTCCACCTTGTACCTTGTGCGCTGTTCAAGGATCTTTGTATACATCTTTCCTGTGTGGCTCAGAAGGGATATACCTCGATACGTGCTGCAGTCTTTCTTGCTGCCTTTCTTTTTCCAGATTGGTACCACGACTGCACGCTGCCAGTCTTCTGGGACTTTCCTCTCTGTCCATGCTTTCTGGAATATTGTGGTCAGCCAAGTGGTTCCTGTTTCTCCACATGCCAGGATAGCTTCGGTTGTAATGCCATCAATTCCTGCTGCTTTGTTCTTTGGGCTGGTCTTCAACGCCTGTTGTACCTCTGATCTCAGGATGTTTGGCTCTTCGTGTTCTGGATAGCTAGGGTGAAACTGGCTCTGTGTGTATCCCTGTCTGTTTGGGTTGAGGAGTTCCTTAAAATATTCTTGCCATCTCTTCTTGATGCCGTCTTCATCACTGATAGGGTACACCCAACATGTAAACATGAAAATACCCAACATGTAAACATGAAAACACCCAACATTGAAACATGAAAACACCCAACATTGAAACATGAAAACACCCAACATTGAAACACAAAAACACCCAACATGTAAACATGAAAACACCCAACATGTAAACATGAAAACACCCAACATAGAAACATGGAAACACCCAACATGTAAACATGAAAACACCCAACATGTAAACATGAAAACACCCAACATGTAAACATGAAAACACCCAACATGTAAACATGGAAACACCCAACATGTAAACATGAAAACACCCAACATGTAAACATGGAAACACCCAACATGTAAACATGGAAACACCCAACATGTAAACATGGAAACACCCAACATGTAAACATGAAAACACCCAACATTGAAACATGAAAACACCCAACATGTAAACATGAAAACACCCAACATGTAAACATGGAAACACCCAACATGTAAACATGGAAACACCCAACATTGAAACATGGAAACACCCAACATGTAAACATGAAAACACCCAACATGTAAACATGAAAACACCCAACATTGAAACATGAAAACACCCAACATGTAAACATGAAAACACCCAACATGTAAACATGGAA
>JAPXFY010000022.1:13706905-13711905 GCA_030674185.1 Monoplex corrugatus
GATGATGATGACGACGAAGACGACGACGACGACGACGACAATGATGATGATGATGATGATGATGATGATGATGATGATGATGATGATGACGACGACGACGACGACGACGACGACGACGACGACGACGACGACAGCATGAAGGGTCACAAAGACTGGGACAAGTTTTTACGATGCCATAATCCCTGATGATTTCATGATAAAAGGGATGGTGATGATGATGATGATGACGACGACGACGACGCCAGCGACGACGACGACGACGACGTCGACGACGATGATGATGATGATGATGATGATGATGATGATGATGATGATGATGATGATGATGATGATGATGATGATGATGATGATGATGATGATGATATGAAGTTCTATCTAGGATTGAAACCGCGTGACAGGGCTGTAATTTAGGCTTACTATCATGATGTATCCTAGTGTCACTCAGGCCTGAGAGAAACAGCCATCTGCAGTGTTGGTCAGGCAGTTTGAGCAATACTGTCAAATACGCATCCATTAAATGGATTAGACTGGACTGTGTAGTATCAATCTTTTCAACTAGGTGTTGGCATGCTCAGCACCATGTAAAAGCTGGTCCGGTCAAGAAAATCCCACACTATTTCTTTAATCGATTGGAGGATAAGGCAATATTTAGGCAATAATGATAAATAACATTCGGTACGCAGATGACACCGTGCTAATTGCAGAAAATGAAAGGGACCTACAAAACCTTGTGAATATACTAGAAATAGAAAGCAAAGGTGAGGGGTTGGAACTAAACAAGCAGGAAGACTGAAGTCATGGTGATCAGTAAAAAACATCAAAATCCCCTCATGCAAAATAACAGCAAATGGCACAACCTTGACACAGGTTAATAAGTTCAAATACCTGGGAAGGGTCATTTCATCAAACGGCAGATGCACATCGGAAATAGCTGGCAGAATCGGCCGAGCCAAAACAACATTCAAGAAGATGACAAGCATTCTTACCAACAAATGCCTATCAATTAACATCAGAAAGAGAGTCCTTGAATGTTACATAGAACCAATACTGTTGTACGGATGCGAGGCGTGGACAGTCAGCAAGCAAAGCCAGAGCAAGATTGAGGCAGCCGAGATGTGGTTTCTCAGAAGAATGTTGAGAGTTCCATGGACAGCAAAGAAAACAAACGAGACAGTCTTCATGGAGGCAGACACAAGAAGATCACTCATAAGGAAGATTAGGAAAAGACAAGCAACATTTATAGGCCATTTTATGAAGAAGGGGGATTTGGAGCACCTGGTCACAACGGGAAAGCTGGAGGGAAAGAGAGCACCAGGTAGACCCAGGGAGAGAATGCTGGACGGACTTGCAGAGTGGTTGGGGATGAGGAGGGTGGGGGAGATGGCTGGGGGCAACGAGAGATAGAGATGGTTGGAAGTCCATGGTCGCCAACGCCATGCAGCAGGGCACCTGATGATAATGATGAATGATAAGAAGTTAACAAGAAACACTTGATCCCAAACAAGTGTGACTCCCCGCATTCAAGCAAACAGAAACAAACATACAAAAGCGAAAAAAGAATCAGAACACGTTTTTACATGTAATTAATATAACCAGACAAGACAGGCTCAAATTTTCGGCCAACTGGCCTTTGTCAAGCGCAAAATCACAAACGAACAAACAACAAATATAAAAATTAGGAGAGAAGGACTGAAATTTCCCTGCTGTTTCGTCCATCATCATCATCATCATCATCATCACATCATCATCATCATCATCAGGTGCCCTGCCGCATGGCGTTGGCGACCATGGACTTCCAACCATCTCTATCTCTCGCCGCCCCTAGCATCTCCCCTACCCTCCTCATCCCCAGCCACTCTGCAAGTCCGCCAGCATTCTCTCCCTGGGTCTACCTGGTGCTCTCTTTCCCTACAGCTTTCCCGTTGCTGTTTCGTCCAGTTTGAGAAAAGACTAAAATGACTAAAAAACAAAATGAGAGCAAACATGTGAGTGTGGTGAATGGGACCTAAAGCAACAACACTTCACCACTGGTCAAATAATCATCTCCCAGCCCGACGCCATAAGGTAGCCATTTCACAAAACAAAGATGGTGGGGGGGCGGGGGGCTGTCTATGCGTTGCATGACCCATTCAGACACAGTCATCAGCTATCTTGTTCACAAACCAAATGGCAAGGGAAACAACAAATCTAGGGACACAGGCTTTTACAGGCACCAACCAGGTCCAGCTCAGTTACGGAAACAAGATAAAATGAAAGAGCTCTGCTTTGCCTTACTCCGGGCATCCATCTCTCTGTTGGTCAGCCCCCCCCCCCCAGCCCCCAACTCACATAGCTACCAGCATTTTTCCCCCTAGTGTAGTGTCGATAATTAGCAGTGGGAAGCTCCCAACGTTGTTTTACCACAGCCACGCTCAAGTGAATGAAATTTTAATCAAACGAAGTAAAGATAAGCTAAACCAAATTAAAGCAAGTCAAATCAAGGTTTCGCTTTACTCCACTTTATATTCATTCTATTTTTTGCTTCACTTATACGAACCTCACTTATCTTGAATTAAACACAGGACAACAAAGGAATTAAACACAGGGCAACAAAGGAATTAAACACAGAGCAACAAAGGAATTAAACACAGGGTAACAAAGGAATTAAACACAGGGTAACAAAGGAATTAAACACAGGGTAACAAAGGAATTAAACACAGGGCAACAAAGGAATTAAACACAGGGTAACAAAGGAATTAAACACAGGGTAACAAAGGAATTAAACACAGGGCAAACAAAGGAATTAAACACAGAGCAACAAAGGAATTAAACACAGGGCAACAAAGGAATTAAACACAGGGCAACAAAGGAATTAAACACAGGGCAACAAAGGAATTAAACACAGGGCAACAAAGGAATTAAACACAGGGCAACAAAGGAATTAAACACAGGACAACAAAGGAATTTAACACAGGGTAACAACGATCTGGCAGGCGGAGAAATACATTTGGGGAAGTACATGGATGGTCCTATTCTATGCTATACGTACGCCGTGGCCTGTGTGTTTCTTAATCTATCAGTGAAGTCTGCGTGTGTTCTCCAGGGTCATTCTTCTTGGTCTACTGCATAATCATGCAAAATTTGATGCCGTAGTATCGAATGATTCCTGTCCTGCTGGGAAAGTTAACAAGAACTATGTATTCATAATCATTGTTATATAGATATTAATTTATTTGATGTCATGTGCCAGTACGTGAGCGGAATAGGTAGGTATGCTTGTGTATACTCTCTGCGTGGGTTAGCGCTCAATGTGTCTTCGTTTGCGTGCGTAAAACATCATCATCATCATCAGGTGCCCTGCCGCATGGCGTTGGCGACCATGGACTTCCAACCATCTCTATCTCTCGTTGCCCCCAGCATCTCCCCCACCCTCCTCATCCCCAGCCACTCTGCAAGTCCGTCCAGCATTCTCTCCATGGGTCTACCCGGTGTTCTCTTTCCCTCCAGCTTTCCCGTTGTGACCAGGTGCTCCAAATCCCCCTTCCTCATAAAATGGCCTATAAATGTTGCTTGTCTTTTCCTAATCTTCCTTATGAGTGATCTACTTGTGTCTGCCTCCATCAAGACTGTCTCGTTTGTTTTCTTTGCTGTCCATGGAACTCTCAACATTCTTCTGAGAAACCACATCCTGCGTAAAACATACATGACCGAAACAGATGCTCACATGCATTGTTCTTTTCTTCAGGACTGACTTCCAATCTTCTCATAATCATATTTGATTGTTTTGTTTTTTCTGATTAAAACCCTCCATAACCTGCCCAAGGAAAAAATATTTTTTTAACATTCTTTTGAACAAAATAGCACCAAATAAAAATCATGAATGGTTACCAAGTCAAATTTCATAGCAATGAAAGAAGAATATCCAAATTAAAGTATATAACAAGAATGCCTAAATCAACTATGAAACAAAAATGAAAACAAGCATGCCTAAATTAAATATAAAACAAAAATGCCCTAATTAAGTTGAAACCAAGAGTGCCCAAATTAAAGTATATACACAAGTGTACCCAAATTAAATATAAAACAAGAATGCCCAAATTAAGTATAAAAAAGAGTGCCCAAATTAAGGATAAACAAGAGTGCCCAAATTAAAGTATAAAACAGCAGTACCCAAATTAAACATGAAACAAGAATGCCCAAATTAAGTATAACAAAGAGTGCCCAAATTAAGGATAAAACAGCAGTACCCAAATTAAACATAAAACAAGAATGCCCAAATTAAGTATAACAAAGAGTGCCCAAATTAAAGTATAAAACAGCAGTACCCAAATTAAACATAAAACAAGAATGCCCAAATTAAGTATAACAAAGAGTGCCCAAATTAAGGATAAAACAAGAGTGCCCAAATTAAAGTATAAAACAAGAATGCCCAAAATTAAATGTAAAACAAGAGTGCCCAAATTAGATATAAAACAAGAGTGCCCAAAGTAAGTAATTTATCACATACAGCGCATTATGACTTAAAAGTGCTATTGTACTGAACACGACAAAGAGGGTCATCATACTGTCCATTCGTGTACGGTTGCTGTTGCGGCCCAGTTCTTCTTCTTGGAATGAACGGTTTTGAGTGCTGTCAAGTTCCAGGAGTATTTTCACACAACTGTTTCAGTCAGTATCACTAGGAATTAACCACCAACCCCGGGAAGAAAGGACACAAGGTATACCACTCTGATGCTAGAGATATTCTTTACAAAAAAATAATGATATTATCCTGTTAGTCCAGCTGATTCTAAGATCCCCTGTTGGCAGATTGTAATGAAGAGTTAATTAATTTAATGACTACCTAGCTGAACCTGTCTCTCAGTGACAAAAAAGCTACTTACTGCGTAGCTTTCATCGGCGATCCGGCCGACTTCTTCAGCGCAACTGCTGGGTTGAGAACTGGCTTCAGTGCGCACCGCCGTGAGCAAACTCACGACAGTGCGACTGAATAAGTGAGGGAGTACACCGATGGCAGGTTG
>JAPXFY010000022.1:13714405-13729405 GCA_030674185.1 Monoplex corrugatus
AAGGGGGGTTGAGACACAGGCAGAAAGAGACAGACAGACAGACAGACAGACAGACAGACAGAGACAGAGAGAGACAGAGACAGACAGACAAGCAGACAGACAGAGAACCACTAGCAAAAGCATCCCCAAGAGTTTCATTCTAAACAAACTGTTTACGCGATCTGTATTTTCATACGAACCTCAAAGGAGAACGGAATATTGATTTCAAAGCAGACTCGACTAGCTGAAATCGCTTCAAATAAATTGTCATCCTTTCGTAAAAATGTCACAAGTGCATTACGTTAAAAGCATGAGTGGCAGAAGGCGAACTCAAAGGTGCACTCAAACATGACTGGTTACAAACATTTCACGTTCAAGAACTGGATTTTGTTTCTCAGGAGAAAACGTTTGTGCTATCTTTTTTCCTCACGCTGTTGGCATCGTCCTCGTGTCAAAATATCCCATGTGTCTGTAAATTAAAAACAACAAAAAAAGGGGGGGGTGGAAGAGAGAGAAATGTAAGGAAAATAACATCAAGTACATAAACATATGTGCTGATCATGTCCACTTCTCAAATTGCAGAACTCATCTCACTTCCCCTTTGACATCATAGTTGCCTCCCCTCTCCCCACTTCTTACAACTGCTCATGAACACATGGACATTCCATTTGGTCCCTTTTTATCCACTGGACGAGGCGGCAGGGAAGTTTTTAGTTCTCTTTTTATTATCCGTTGTTTGATGTTTGTGGTCTGTTTGTGACCGTGCGTTCGCGCTTGACAAGGGCTGGTTGGCCGAAAATTTGCGCTTGTCTTGTCTTGTTGTGTTGAATACGCGCTTGCATTGGTTTTCTTGTTCTTCTGGTTCCTGTTTGCTTGGGCGCGGGCAGTCGCGCTTGCTTTTGTTTACGTTGAATCGTTTAACTTTAGGAAAACGATTTGGATTCAGACCACTGGCAAGTTGTACGTTTTACTTGCCTGATTATGAAGGTGATATGAGTAAACACATGAGTCTATGGAATAAAGGAAACGGCATAGCCATTCTAACAATCTACCTTTCTATGCAACAATTATTATAGAACATCCCGATTATACAATGAAATGTTTTCATGGAAAGCTTACGGTTTATCTATTCATGTATTTACTTTTTTTTTACTTCCTATCAACAAACGCCTATCAGTTAACACATCAGGAAGAGAGGTCTTGAATGTTATGTAGAACCCATAATGTTATACGGTTGTGAGGCGTGGACAGTCAACACGCAAAACCAGAACAAGATTGAGAGAGCCGAAATGTGGTTTCTAAGAAAATAAACAAGGCAGGCACAAGAAGATCATTGATAAAGAAGACAAGGAAAAGACAAGCAACATTTACAGGCCATTTTATGAGGAAAGGGGAATTAGAGCACCTGATCACAACAGAAAAGCTGGAGGGAAAGAGAACACTAGGTAGACCCAGGGAGAAAATATTGGACGGACTTGCAGGGTGGCTGAGGACAGACAGGGCGGAAGATGTGCTTGCGGCGATAAAGGATAGATGCATATGGAGGGCCATGATTGCCAACGCCATGCAGCAGGGCTCATGATGATGATGATGATGATGATGATGATGATGATGATGATGATGATGATGATCCCGATTTTGTACTTGTCAATGCCACTGTGACCTTGAAGAACCTTCGGTTGGAATCAAACTTGGTGAGTACTACGCCTAAGGACCATGACAGACTGTCACAACAGTGAAAACAGTTTTTAGATATAGCTAGACGTTTTCTGAAACAAACAGCCGTTTACATAATATCCTGAAAAAGAGCTGATTTTCAGCTTTTTTTTTTTTTCGTCTTCTTATGTATTTATTTATCTATTTATTTATTGATTGATTGATTTAGTTATTTATGTAGTTATTTTATTTATTATCATCTTTTTTGTTTACTTATTTATCATTTCATTCATTTATTTTGTTTTGCTGGTTTATTTATTCATTTTATTCATTGATTTATTCATTTATTCGTGTATTTGTTGATTTGTTTGTTTGTATTTATTCACGTGTTTGTTTATTTGTTTGTTTGTTTTTTGTTGCTGTTTATTTGTTTGTTTGTTTTTTGTTTTGTTTGTTTGTTTGTTTGGTTTTTGATTTGGTTATCGATTTGTTTGATGCTTGTTTGTTTGTATATTTGTTTTGTTTTGTTTGTTGTTTGTTTGTTTGTTTGTTTTGTTCTTTTGTTTGTTTGTTTGTTTGTTTGTTTGTTTGTTTGTCTATTCATTTATCTATTGTCCGTGGTATCTTGACCATAGAGCTTGTACTTTGCACACACATGTTTTCAAGATCTTCAAACAGTCAACAATTTTGACCATATAAAGCTGACTTGACTCGTTCAAACCCAACCAGTATTGTTATATTTCTATCTGCGAATAAAATGGTGTCTCAAACACAATGATCAGTCAGTCAAAGGCTGCCACTGCACCTGTGGCACTAAGAGCGTTCAGTAAGCAGAAGAGTGGGCAAGGGACTGCACCCCTTTCCACATTCCACACATACCCGGATGAGCTGCTCAGGCGTACAGGCAAACAGAGAGGCCTGGGATTAGGAGACAGATGTTCCAAACATCAAAGTTGCGCCTACCTACTGAGGCGATTCTACTCGTATACGTGGCAGATCAGTCCAAAACTGATTGACAACTACCCATGGAGCTGACATCTTTCTAAATGTATTTATTTATTCAAAAATCAGTAAAAAGCGTCCATGTATTAGACTTCACTTTCTTAAGAGAGCACCAGGAAGACCCAGGGAGAGAATGCTGGACGGGCTTGCAGAGTGGCTGGGGATGAGGAGGGTGGGGGAGATGCTGGGGGCAGCGAGAGATAGAGATGGCTGGAGGTCCATGGTCGCCAAAGCCATGCGGCAGGGCACCTCATGATGATGATGATGATGTATTAGACGAGAAGCAGTCTGAATAAAGAGTTTCTGCCTCATGTCCTGTTTGTCCACTCATAGGTTGACTCTATACAAGAGACAAATGATGCACAGTTGGACCTTTCAAGTTTCCAATGGTAGACAGCCATCTTTAAAGGAATGCAAATGTTGAAATACCGAGACGTGTTTTATGGAGATTTTGAGTGGATTATACTATTAATATTAATTTGTTGCTGCGGTTGTTTGCTTCTTTGCTTCTTTTTTATTCGTTTATATTATTCGTTTGTTTGTTTGTTTCTTTCTTTCTTTCTTTCTTTCTTTCTTTCTTTGTTTCTTTGTTTCTTTGTTTGTGCGTACGTGCGTGCATGTTTGTGTGTGTGTGACTCTTTGTGTGTGTGTGAGAGAGAGAGAGAGAGACTCTGTGTGTGCGTGTGTGTGTGTGTGACTGCGTGTGTGTGTGTGTGTGTGTGTGTGTGTGTGTGTGTGTGTGTGTGTGTGTGTGTGTGTGTGTGTGTGTGTGTGTGTGTGTGTGTGTGTGTGTACCTTGCTTCATCTTCTGCACTGCTCCTGTATTATTACTCCTACGCAGCTCTTTTCGGTTCTGTAGCACACCTCTTTAAACACACCAAAACAAGACCATGGAGAAATCTTTTTGTTTTGTTTGAATGTTCGTTTGTTTGTTGTTTTTAGAACTATTTATGTAATACAATGAGATGTTTTTATGGAAAGCTTACCGTTTATCTATATATGTATTTACTTTTTTATTTATCTACTTATCTATCGATTAACTTATTTAGTTGTGTATGTTTCTAGAACCAATGCTGTCGTACGGATGCGAGGCGTGGACAGTCAACAAGCAAAGCCAGAGCAAGATTGAGGCAGCCGAGATGTGGTTTCTCAGAAGAATGTTGAGAGTTCCATGGACAGCAAGAGGTAAACGAGACAGTCTTGATGGAGGCAGACACAAGTAGATCACTCATAAGGGAGATTAGAAAAAGACAGGCAACATTTATAGGCCATTATGAGGAAGGGGGATTTGGAGCACTTGGTCACAACGGGAAAGCTGGAGGGAAAGAGAGCACCAGGTAGACGCAGGGAGAGAATGCTGGACGAACTTGCAGAGTGGCTGGGGATGAGGAGGGTGGGGGAGACGCTAGGGGCAACGAGAGATAGAGGCAGATGGAAGTCCATGGTCGCCAACACCATGTGGCAGGGCACATGATGATGATGATGATGATGCTACCTCATGTTCCTTTGTCACTACCCTATGCTGTTCTTTACCGCTTTTCAACAAATTCCAAACTCATGAAGGGCCACATGATTCAGGAGAATTTTAAACAGTGCTGTCATGACTATATGGGTGATAGTGATTATGCTTTTGGAACAGCACTTTGGATTTAGACTCCGTGACAGAGCTTTATCTACTTACAGTCATAATACATCATGGTGTTAACCAGGCCTGAAAGATGCAGATACCTGCCGTGTTGCTCAAAATTGCTCCATAACACAAACCAGGGACGCATCCGTACAGCAGATGTTACTCAACGCTGGTTGTCCCTGTCTTCCCAGTGAGCCCATAGCTTGCTCAATTCAGAGTAATAGCCGGTTGGTTATGAAAACAAAATCCACAATAATTGTTATTGAGTTATGGCGGTTCCATCCCACAACCTGACAATCAGTGGCCCATTGCTGTAAGCACTTCAGCATGTTGCCTGAAAATCTACAATAATTGTTTGTGATTGTTAGTGGTTTCATTCATCAGGAAGATTAGGAAAAGACAAGCAGCATTTATAGGCCATTTTACAAGGAAAGGGGAATTAGAGCACTTGGTCACAACAGGAAAGGTGGAGGGAAAGAGAGCACCAGGTAGACCCAGGAAGAAAATGTTGGATGGACTTGCAGGGTGGCTGAGGACGGAGAGGGTGGAGGATGTGCTTGCGGCAGCAAGGGACAGATACATATGGAGGGCCATGATCGCCATCGCCATGCGGCAGGGCACTTGATGATGATGATGTTGTTAGTGGTTCGAACTCACAATCTGACATCAGTGGTCCGCTGCACTAAGCACTTCTGCATGTTGACTGTTTTCATTTCATCTTGTATTTCTTATCATATTCCTCCATTTATTTCTTCCCTCACTTATTAACCTATATATGAGCATACTGAACACATATGCAATCACGTGTAATCACACACATGTGTGCCAATTATGTTATTATTGATTCAATCATTTACACACAAAACACACACACACACACACACACCTGAAAATAATACAAAGACGTTTTTACAGTTCTTCAGGACATAGTGTTAATACTTTTTATCAGATTTCAGTATTGCCTTTTTTGCGGTCAGATCCAGAACCTACTCACAAAAAAGAGAAAGGGACGGAATGGGAAGTGGGGAGGGGATGGGTGCAATTGAGTGACACAGGGATAGAGAAATGTGTTGGGGACAAACAGAAGAACAAGAAGATGAAGGGAGAGAACTACAGACAAATTACAGTTGCCCATTGCAGTGATCTAACCTGATTATCTATCAATTCCATTCATTTCGAGTCCATTGCAGAAAGAGCCAATCATCTCTGAAACAGAAAAGCCAGAACATATTGTCTCTGTGTGTCTGTCTGTCTGTCTGTCTGTCTGTCCTTCTGTCTGTTGCATGTCTGTTTTCCTGTCTCTGTGTGTCTGTCTCTGTCTCTCTTTTGTTGTCTCTGTCTCTCCGTCTCTCTCTCTCTCTCTCTCTCTCTCTCTCTCTCGTCTTTCTCTCTGTCTCTATGTCTCACTGTCTCTCTGTCTCTGTCTCTCTTTCTCTCTCTCTCTCTCTCTCTCTCTCTCTCTCTCTCTCTGCCTCTCTTTCTCGCTCTCTTTTTTCTCTCTGTGTCTTTCTCTATGTCTGTCTGAATGTATAAAAATGTAGTCATATAAACACAGAAAATCCTGATGCACACATTAAGTTCACTTCATAAACATGTACATTGTATTCGTATAAACACATACAATTTCACTCAAGAAAAAAATCAACACATGAATCTTTCGTCCATGGGAATGTGTCACATTTTATACACTTACGATGTTTCTCTTCCTTCCTCTCCGGATTATAAAGCTTTTTACTCTTCATACGAAATGATCCCACTCTTTTCTTCTTAACAGTCAGCCAGTCAATGACTTCAAAGTTCATAGTCGAATTACTCTTGACACGAGATGATCTCACTTCTTATCAGTCAGTCACTTAGTGACCCTACAGTTCACAGACGAATGTAATTCCCGTTTTCTTCTCATCAGTCAGTCATTTACTGACTCCAAAGTTGACAGATGAATATTTTTCTTGATACGAAATAATCCCAATTTCTTGTTATCAGTTACTTAGTGTTTCCACAGTTGACATACGAATATTAGTATTGATACAAAATGATCCCAATTTGTTCTTATCAGTAAGTCACTTAGTGACTCCAAAGTTGACAGACGAATATTACTCTTGACCCGAAATGATCCCACTTTATTCTGATCAGTCAGTCACTTAATGACTTCAAAGTTCGTGGACGAATTCCTCTTAACACGAAATGATCCCGTTTTCTTCTTATCAGTCAGTCACTTAGTGACTCCAAAGAAGACAGACGAATTACTCTTCACACAAAATGATCCCACTTTCTATCACTTACTCACTTAATGACTCCACAGTTGACAAATTACTCTTGGTACGAAATAATCCCACTTTCTATTTATCAGTGATTTAATGACTCCAAATTTGACGGACAAATTACTCTTGATTCGAAAAGATCTCAATTTCTTCTTAACAGTCACTTTATGACTACAAAGTTGACAGACGAATTGGCCTTGACACGAAATGATCCCGTTTTCTTCTCATCCGTCAGCCACTTACTGACTTCAAAAGTCATAGATGGATCACTCTTGACACAAAATGATCCCGTTTTCTTCTTATCAGTCAGTCACTTTTGACTCCAAATTTGACAGGCGAACATTACTCTTGATAAGAATTGATCTCTCTTTCTTCTTATCAGTTACTTACTGACCCCACAGTTGACAGACGAATATTACTCTTGATACGAAATGATCCCAATTTCTTTTTATCAGTTAGTTATTTAGTGACTCCAAAGTTGACAGACGAATTACTCTTAACACGAAATGATCCCGTTTTTTGTTATCAGACAACATTTAATAACTCCAAATTTGACAGACGAATTATTCTTGACGCGAAATGATCTCACTTTCTTCTTATCAGTCAGTCACTTAATGACTCCACAGTTCATAGACGAATTACTCTTAACACAAAATGATCCCGTTTCTTCTTATCAGTCATCCACTTAGTGACTCTAAGGTTAAGAGACGAATTATTCTTGACACGAAATGTACCCCCTTTCCTCTTATCAGTCAGTCACTTAATGACCCCAAAACTGACAGACGAATTACTCTTAATATGAAATGATCCTAATTTCTACTTACCTTAGTCACTCCAAAGTTGATAGACGAATTACTCTTGACATGAAATGATACCGCTTTCTTCTTATCAGTCAGTCACTTAATGATTCCACAATTGACAGACGAATATTACTCATGACACGAAATGATCCATTTTCTTCCTTTCGGTCAGTCACATAATGACTTCAAAGTTCATTTACTGATTAGTCTTAACAGGAAAATGTAATGATCCCTCTTTCTTCTTGCCAGTCAGTCACTTAGTGGTTCCACGGTTGACATCGAACATTACTCTTGATAAGAAATGATCCCCTTTTTTTTTTATCAGTTAGTTATTTAGTGACTCCAAAGTTGACAGACGAATTACTCTTGACACGAAATGATCCCACTTATTCTTATCAGTTAGTCACTTAATGACTCCAAAATTGACAGACGAATTACTCTTGACGTAAAATGATCCATTTTTCTTAGTATTAGTCACGTAATGACTCCAAAGTTGACAGACGAAATATTCTTGACACGAAATCATCCCACTTTTCTTCTTATCAGTCAGTCACTTATTGACTTCGAAGTCGACAGACGAATATTACTCTTGATACGAAATGATCCCACGTTCTTCTTCGCAGTCAGACACTTAGTGACTCCACAGTTGACAAACGAATATTACTCTCGACACGAAATGATCCCGTTTCTTATCAGTCAGTCACTTACTGACTCCAAAATTCATGGTCGAATTACTCTTGATACAACAAGTCTCTCTCCTCACACTCCTTGGTCTGTCTGCAGCCTTCGATACCATTAACCATGGTATTCTCCTTTCTAGACTTCATCATACTTTTGGCATCTCTGATATTGCTCTCTCCTTTTTCACTTCGTATTTATCAAACAGAAAACAAAACTGTTCTCATCAATGGCACTTACTCTCAACCTGCATACCTGACCTGTGGTGTTCCACAAGGATCTGTCCTTGGCCCTGTTCTTTTCACTCTTTACATCTCCCCCCTGTCCACCATCATCAACTCCCACTCTATAAAACACCACTTCTATGCTGATGACACCCAACTTCAAGACAGTGACTCACCTGATAATATACTCGGACATTAAGAACTGGATGACGTTCAACAAACTTCAGCTTAATGACGACAAGACAGAAGCTATCCTCATTGGCACCCGTCAGAAACTTTCTCAGCTGCCTCCTCTTTCTCTCCCATTATGTAACACATCAGTCCCAATTTCTGATTCAGCTAAAAACCTTGGTGTCTGCATTGACTCTACCCTCTCCATGAACAACTTTGTTTCTCAAACTGCCAGATCTTGCTACTATCATCTCCATCGTATAAGGCTGATCAGGAAGTATCTCTCTGTGGAAACAACTGCAAAACTCGTTCTCTCCTTCATAATGTCTCGCATTGACTATTGCAATTCACTCCTGTCTGGTCTTCCTGCCTCCACCATTCACATCCTACAGCGCATTCAAAACAATGCTGTACGCCTTGTACTCAAAAAGAAAAAAGCTGACCACATATCTCCTCTCCTGGCACAACTTCACTGGCTCCCTGTATCAAAGCGCATACAGTACAAACTAGACACCATGTGCTACAAAAGCCTCAATAACGCAGCCCCCGATTACCTGTCAAGCCTACTTGAGATCTATCTTCCCTCACGTACCCTCCGCTCTGTCTCCGATCCTCTGACTTTTCGCTTTCCACGCACTAAGCTCAATACCTATGGTCCACGAGCCTTCTCTGTTTCTGGTCCACTCTCCTGGAACAAACTTCCTCTCTCAGTCTGTCAGCAACCTACTTTTGTCTCCTTCAAGTCCGCTCTCAAAACTCACCTTTTCTCCTCTGCATAAAATCCTAACCTCACTCAACCCCCCCCCCCCCCTCTGCAGCCTGTCTCCGCTCGGATGGGAATCACATGGTTATAATATATAATTGTATATGCTATGCTCTCTATAATTTTCCATTGCTTTTATTCTTGCTTTTATTGCTTTTATTCTTTCTCCCCATTTATAGCCATGCGGTGTGTGTGTGTGTGTGTGTGTGTGTGTGTGTGTGTGTGTGTGTGTGTGTGTGTGTGTGTGTCTGTGTGTGTGCGCGTGCATGTGTGTGCGTGCGTGCGTGCGTGCGTGCGTGCGTGCGTGTGTGTCTGCTTCAGCGCTTAGATTTGATTTTATCAAGATTTTGCGCTATATAAATATTGTAATTATTATTATTAATTATTAATTATTATTATTATTATTATCTCACTGTCTTCTTATCAGTCACTTACTGACTCCAAAATTCATGGACGAATCACTCTTGATACGACATGATCCCACTGTCTTCTTATCAGTCAGTCACTTACTGTACTGACTCCAAAGTTGATAGACGAATATTACTCTTGATACGAAATGATTCTTCTTTCTTTTTATCAGCCAGTCACTTAAATGACTCAAAAGCTGATAGACGAATGATTAACCATAAACTGCATCATTGACTGTTTATGAAGCAGTCGGGTTTTACCCTCACTTCGAAAAAAAAAAGAGAACACCACTGATGTGAGCGTGTCTGTTGATGCAATCAACACATCAATCACTCCTGAATGAACTTGTTGCAGTCTCCATTACTGTTTGCCTCCCTATTTGTTTGCCCATTGGTTAGCTCTTCCGGAAAGAAAACAGGCTTTGATCAGGGATGCCTAGCGGTTGTTTTCATGCTCTGACCAAAAAAAAACCGGGATATTTGGTTACGATTTTAAGGGGTTGAGTAACCAGAGATGACTTCAGTAGGTTATCTATTTATTTGTTTATTTATTTATTTATTATGTTTGTTTGTTTGTTTATTTATTTGTTCATTTATTTACTTATTTGTGTGTTTGTTTGTCTGTTTGTTTACTTATTTGTTTCACTGTTTTTATTTGTTTGTGTATTTATTTATTCATCTATCTAGCTATCTGTCTATTATCTGTCTATCTATCTATCTATCTATCTATATATCTATCTATTCATCTATCTATCTATCTGTCTGTCTGTCTATCTATCTATCTGTCTGTCTCTCTTTCTATCTGTCTGTCTATCTCTCTATCTATCTATCTATCTATCTAATTATCCATTTATTTCTTTTCATTTATTTTTTATACATTAATTCATCAATTCATTCATCCATTCATTTATTCATTGTTGCACCCATTCGTTCATTTTTTCCTCACAACTTTTTTTTCATTTACCTTTTCACTTCGAGTTAACAAGAAACACCCGAGGGTTCTGGATGGGACCCAGAACAACAACACCTCACCACTGACCCGAGAATCACCTCCTAGCTTGTACATGTACATCATTGTGTACGCACGCCCGTGCGTGAAGTATCTGTTATGAATTGACTGACTACGTGACCAGAACTTTTAACAAAAAGACGCCGCTTTTTCATCATGCTGCAGGAGGCTGTACGCACGACTGCCTCTTACCAGATTACTGAGGTTACCACCAGGGGTACCTTGGACCATACTGAATGACATGGACTGACGTTAGAAGGTTGCTACATAGTGGAACGAGGAGAATAGATGTGGGGTGAAGGGGGAGATGTGTGAATATAGTCGACTGGTAGGTAAGGATAGTGGTGGTGGTGGTAGAAGATGAAGGAAGCGAGGTACGAACAGACTACATGCGTCCATTATAGGGATCTAACGTAGTTATCTGTCCATTTCATTCGTTCCATGGTCCCCTAGGCAGGAACGGTCATTCGCCCTTTTTCGGGGGGTGGGGGTGGGATAGACCTAATGCCGTACTCTTGACATCCTGTCTGTTTGCTTGGCTACCTTTCTGTCTGTCTGTCTGTCTGTTTGTCTCTCTCACTCTCTGTCTCTCTGTCTCTGTCTCTCTCTCTGTCTCTCTCTCTCTCTGTGTCTCTCTGTGTCTCTTTGTGTCTCTGTATGTGTCTCTGTCTCTGTCTCTCTCTTTCATGATGTTCTCTCTCTCTGTCTTTCTCTCTCTGTCTTTCTCTCTCTCTCTCTCTCTCTCTCTCTCTGTCTTTCTCTCTCTTTCTCCTTCTTTCTTATTCTTATGCTCTTTTACACTTTCTTGTCAAGTTTGATAAACTAGGCCTCACGTATCTATCTATCTATCTATCTACCTATCTATCTATCTACCTATCTATCTACCTATCTATCCATCTATCTATCTATCTATCTATCAATCAATCAATCTATCTGCCTATCTATCTATCTATCTACCTATTTATCTATCTATATATCTATCAATCAATCTATCTATCTATCTAGCTGTCTATCTATCTATCTAATTATGTATCTATCTATCCATTTATTTATTTTCATTTATTGTTTTACACATGTCTTCATCAGTTCATTCATCCATTCATTTATTCATTGTTGCATCCATTCGTTCATTTTAACACAACTTTACTTATTCACCTTTTCACTTCGAGTTAACAAGAAACACCCGAGGGTTCTGGATGGGACCCAGAACAACAACACCTCACCACTGACCCGAGAATCACCTCCTAGCTTGTACATGTACATTATTGTGTACGCACGCCCGTGCGTGAAGTATCTGTTACGAATTGACTGACTACGTGACCAGAACTTTTAACAAAAAGACGCCGCTTTTTCATCATGCTGCAGGAGGCTGTACGCACGACTGCCTCTTACCAGATTACTGAGGTTACCACCAGGGGTACCTTGGACCATACTGGACGACATGGACTGACGTTAGAATGTCGCTACATAGTGGAACGAGGAGAATAGATGTGGGGTGAAGGGGGGGGGAGATGTGTGAATATAGTCGACTGGTAGGTAAGGATAGTGGTGGTGGTGGTAGAAGATGAAGGAAGCGAGGTACGAACAGACTACATGCGTCCATTATAGGGATCTAACGTAGTTATCTGTCCATTTCATTCGTTCCATGGTCCCCTAGGCAGGAACGGTCATTCGCCCTTTTTCGGGGGGTGGGGGTGGGATAGACCTAATGCCGTACTCTTGACATCCCGTCTGTTCGCCTGGCTACCTTTCTGTCTGTCTGTCTGTCTATCTGTCAGTCTGTGTCTGTCTGTGTCTTTTTAGTTTGTCTGTCTGTCTGTCTGTCTGCCTGTCTGTCTGTCTGTCTGTCTCTCTCTCTCTCACTCTCTCTTTCTCTCTCACTCTCTCTCTCACTCTCATTCTCTCTCTCTTGCTCTCTGTCTCTCTCTCTCTCTCTCTCTCTCTCTCTCTCTCGCTCACTCTCTGTTTCTCTTTGTGTCTCTGTTTCTCTTTGTGTCTCTATCTGTCTGTCTGTCTGTCTGTCTGTCTGTCACTCTCTCTCTCTCTCTCTCCCTCTCTGTCTCTGTCTCTCTGTCTGTCTGTCTCTTTCTCTCTCTCTCTCTCTCTCTCTCTGTCTCGCTCTCTTTCTGTCTGTCTCTGTATCTTTCCTCTGTCTTTCTCTCTATCTGTCTGTCTATCTGTCTGTCTGTCTGTCTATCTGCCTCTGTCTGTATCTGTTTTTCTCTCTCTCACTCTGTCTCTCTCTTTGTCTCTCTGTCTCTCTGTCCCTGTCTCTGTCTCTCTCTCTCTCTCTCTCTCTCTCTCTTTCTCTCTCTTGCTCTCTCTGTCTTTTAATCACGTGATAACTTTTTCAGCTTAAAAATAAACTATCATTGCCATTTTCATCGTCATTGTCATGATCTCTCCTCCTTTCTTATATTTCTTTATCTGTTTGCTTTATTGTTTCTTTGCTTGCTTTGCTTGCTTGCTTGCTTGTTTGCTTGCTTGCTTGTTTGCTTGCTTGCTTGCTTCTCCATTCCTTTTTCAATATGTCCATTATTTCCGTTTTTCTGCCTTCCAGTTCATTCACATGTATGTTTTATGCAAAAAAAAAAGTCGTCTTAAGATGTAAATGATGTTTGGTCTTCATCATCATCATCATCAGGTGCCCTGCCGCATGGCGTTGGCGACCGTGGACTTCCAACCATCTCTATCTCTCGTTGCCCCTAGCATCTCCCCCACCCTCCTCGTCCCCAGCCACTCTGCAAGACCGTCCAGCATTTTCTCCCTGGGTCTACCCTGTGCTGTCTTTCCCTCCAGCTTTCCCGTTGTGACCAGGTGCTCCAAATCCCCCTTCCTCATAAAATGGCCTATAAATGTTGCTTGTCTTTTCCTAATCTTCCTTATGAGTGATCTACTTGTGTCTGCCTCCATCAAGACTGTCTCGTTTGTTTTATTTGCTGTCCATGGAACCTTCAACATTCTTCTTAGAAACCACATCTCGGCTGCCTCAATCTATGTAACATTCAAGGACTCTCTTTCTGATGTTAATTGATAGGCATTTGTTGGTAAGAATGCTTGTCATCTTCTTGAAGTTTGGTCTTATGTTGCCTTATTAACCAGGCGTAGGTAGTGATTAGCTGACGCCGATGCGATGAATCCTGTTTCTTTAATCCTCTTGCGATATTCACAATCTGGCTTTTTGAATCCCTTCTCCTTACCTCAACGATTGTAAATATAATTTATATTGCTTACTGATTGATCAGCTGATGGCACAAGGCACATGGAAATAATGGCTTGCTGAAAATCTGCAGACGACTAGCCATGATGCTGTAACGTTTTGCCCCGGCCTCCATCGAAAAAAAACACACACAAAAAACAGCGTGTTTAAGACACACACTAGACACGAGGGAGCCTGTGGGTGATCTGCGCTTATCTCCCCTTCTGTTGCACTCACGTTTGTCTGCCCATCGATTACCTCTCCAGTAAGGAAGGAAGCTTTCAACGAGCCGGATATAAGCTTAGTGGTTATGTGGGGGGTTTTGTGGGAATGTTTGCGTTTCATTTAGAAAGCCATTTGTGGGTTTATGTTTGAAAGGCATTTGTTTATTTGTTTGTTTATCCATTCATTTATTTATCTATTTAGTCATTTGTTTTGTTTGTTTGTTTGTTTGTTTGTTTGTTTGTTTGTTTGTTTGCTTGTTTGTATATATATATATGTATGTAAGCTAATTGTTTCTACATTTATTCATTCATCCATTTTATGTATGTATGTATGTATGTATGAATGTATGTATGTATGTATGTATGTATGTATTTATCTATCTATCTGTCTATCTACAGGTCTGTCTTTTGGTCGGTCTCTATGTCTGTCTGTCTATCTTTCTTTCTATCTATCTATCTATTTATCTATCTATCTATCTATCTATCTATCTACCTATCTATCTAGCTTTCTATCTATCTATCTATCTATCTGTCTATCTATCTATCTATCTATCTATCTGTCTGTCTGTCTGTCTGTCCATTTTGTTAAATCAGTTATGCTGATTTCAACTGATTACATTTACTAAACTGAAGTATCTCAGTTTCCCTCTGTCTGCATATGTGCATGTATACTATGTGTGTCAGGGAGATTTTTTTATGGTTTGACAGTCGAGCATGTGGATGTGGGGTGTCTGAGCAGCTTTGACTCTGCCATGTCCAGTGTTCCTATATGTTTTCCCATCCGTCTGTCTGTCTCTTTGCGCTTCTCTGTTCATTTGTCCAACTGTTTTTCTGTTTTCTTCCTTCTTTCCTGGGTGCCTGCCTGCATGCCTGTCTGTCTGTCTGTTTCTCTGTCTCTTTCTGTATCTCTGTATCTGTCTGTCTGTCTGTCTTTGTCTCTGTCTATCTGTTTGTCTGTCTGTCTGTCTGTCTGTCTGTCTGTCTCTCCGTCTCTTTC
>JAPXFY010000022.1:13734405-13754405 GCA_030674185.1 Monoplex corrugatus
TGCGCACGTATACGCATACGCGCGCGTGCGCACAAACACACACACACATATATACTCACATACACACACACACACACACACACACACACACACACACACACATACACACTCACACACACACACACACACACACACACGCACGCGCGCGCGCGCGCGTGAGCATTTCGTGTACAATTACTGTTTGTTTTTTCTATTTAAACATTCGCTTATGTGTCTTTTTTTTTTTTTTTTTTTTTTTTGGATTGATTTCAAGTTTTATTTTCTATTCGAATATTTACTAAAGATAGCATTGTTGTCTATCGAATAGAAAATAAAACTTAAAATCAATCCAAAAATTTAAAAACAAAAATGTTGTATAGAACCATTACTGTTGTACGGATGCGAGGCGTGGACAGTCAGCAAGCAAAGCCAGAACAAGATTGAGGCAGCCGAGATGTGGTTTCTAAGAAGAATGTTGAGAGTTCCATGGACAGCAAAGAAAACAAACGAGACAGTCTTGATGGAGGCAGATCACTCATAAGGAAGATTAGGAAAAAGACAGGCAACATTTGTAGGCCATATTATGAGGAAGGGGGATTTGGAGCACCTGGTCACAACGGGAAAGCTGGAGGGAAAGAGAGCACCAGGTAGACCCAGGGAGAGAATGCTGGACAGACTTGCAGAGTGGCTGGGGATGAGGAGGGTGGGGGAGATGCTAGGGGCAACGAGAGATAGAGACGGTTGGAAGTCCATGGTCGCCAACGCCATGCGGCAGGGGACCTGATGATGATGATGATGATGATGATGATGATGATGATGATGATGATGATGATGATGATGATGATGATGATGATGATGATGATGATGATGATGATGAGATGATGATGATGAGCATTGTTGTCATTTCTGTAACTGGTTGATATCTCTTTGTGCTACAGCATGGTTGGCTGTGGATGCTTTTGTCTCCACACAGGCCTCGTAACTGAAATATTCAAGTTTTCAATTCTGGAAATGCAAGGTAATAATTCGGCATTTAGTATCTAGCTCTATTCACCAAGCTACCCCTAACCATTACTGCCTGTGTCTTTATAAATCAATCAGATGCTGGCTTAAAGTAAACAGATCAATGGCCAGGGAAAATGAATGGACAACTACGTGTGTGATTTTGCCAAAAGGAAAGCCATTCATAGCAGTCTGTCCGTGACACATCAGACATGGGGACCACTCTGTTCTGCCCTCCCCTACTGTTACTTCCCTTTTTTCTGTCTGATCATCGATTAGTCCTTCAGAAGGGGAGAAAGCTACCGACTGACAAGTGACACATACTGAATACGTCACGTTTTCTGTCATCTCCTGTTTTTTTGATAGCTTCTTGTATCAGTAAAGTAATGGGTGGATAGAATTGAACTACTTCCATTTGTTTCTCTTCTTGTTTTGTTGGTTGTTTTCAGTTTGTTCATTTTTTTTGGTTGGTTTGTTTGTTGGCTGGTTTGTTGGCTGGTTGGTTGCTTGCTTGCTTGCTTGCTTGCTTGCTTGCTTGCTTGCTTGCTTGCTTGCATGCTTGCTTGTTTGCTTGGATTGTTTGTTTGTTTGTTTGTTTATTTGTTTGTTTGATGGTTGGTTGGTTGGTTGGTTGGTTGGTTGGTTGGTTGGTTGGTTGGTTGGTTGGTTGGTTGGTTGATTGGGTGGGTGGGTGGGTGGGTGGGTGGTTGCTTGCTTGCTTGCTTGCTTGTTTGCTTGGTTTGTTGGTTGGTTGGTTGCTTGCTTGCTTGCTTGCTTGCTTGCTTGCTTATTTGGTTGGTTGGTTGGTTGGTTGATTGGTTGGGTGGTTGGTTGGTTGGTTGGTGGTTGGTTTTTGCTTGCTTGCTTGCTTGCTTGCTTGCTTGCTTGGATGGATGGTTGTTTGGTTGGTTGGTTGGATGGTTGGTTGGTTGGATGGTTGGTTGGTTGGTTGGTTGGCTGTTGGGTTTGGTTGGTTGGTTGGTTGGTTGGTTGTGGGTGGGTGGGTGGGTGGGTGGGTGGTTGGTTGCTTGCTTGCTTGCTTGCTTGCTTGCATGCTTGCTTGTGTGCTTGGTTTGTTTGTTTGTTGGTTGCTTGCTTGCTTGCTTGCTTGCTTGCTTATTTGGTTGGTTGGTTGGTTGGTTGATTGGTTGGGTGGTTGGTTGGTTGGTTGGTGGTTGGTTTTGCTTGCTTGCTTGCTTGCTTGGATGGATGGTTGGTTGGTTGGTTGGTTGGTTGGTTGGTTGGTTGGTTGGTTGGTTGGTTGGTTGATTGGTTGGCTGGTTGACTGGTTGGCTGGTTGGTTGGTTGGTTGGTTGGCTGGTTGGATGGTTGGCTGGTTGGTTGGTTTGTTTGTCTGTCTGTTTGATTTTGTTGGTCCTTATTTCATTCTCTCATTCCTTCCATGATAATTGACCATGTCGAAAAGTGACTGCATATGTAGACGCATCTAGATCTTCGCGTGTTCATGTGCTATTCAAAGTGACAGGTGGCAAAAAGGAAGAAACGAACAGTTCGTATAGATTGACTATCAACCCACCCTCTTTTTGTTAATAATCAGTCAATTCCCGTATACAAAGTTTGCCACGGTAGGTCCTGCCAGAATTTGTCCATAAGTCTGTGACGTTTTGCCCGGGATCCCTTCAAAACGATGAGAGTGTGCTCCGGACGATTCTGATAAAAAAAGCGATGCTCTGAGACTGATCCCATCTAACCCCCCCTCTTGTTACACACACATTTGTCTGTCATCGATTACCTCTCTGGAAGGGAAGGAAGCTTTCAACAATCTGGATAACTGCTTACTGTCTGTGTACGATATTGTGAAGCTGTTTGCCTCAAGTTTAAACATATCTTTTCTGGATTTATATAGTACAGAAAAAAAAAGATTATTTGGTGGGCAGTTGGTTTTCCTCTCATTGTTGTTGTTGTTGTTGTTGTTGTTGTTGTTGTTGTTGTTGTTGTTTTGTTGATGTATTCGCTGGATGCATAAAGAATGGGTGTCCAGGCTTCTTTCTCTTTCTACAGCAGACTCTGCCAAGGTTATATAATAACTCTGGTTTCTTTCTCAGGATTGAAATATTTGTCTTAATACAAACGTTGTGCTGAGCTGTTTCTTCAATATGTGAAACGCTTGTTTTTGAGTGTTTTCCCACAGTCATGCCTTTTCAGTTTGTTTGGGTTTTTTTGTTGTTGTTGTTGTTGTTGTTTTGTTTTGTTTTTTTTGTTTTGTTTTTTAATTTTGATTTGATTCTTTCTTTTTGGGGAGACACAAGGGGAGAAGGGTTGAGAAGTTTTCGAGGATGTTTGGTGTTGTTGGTTCGGTGTGAGGCAAACATGTCACCGTGTTTTAACCATTTCTAAAAGCCTTTTCATTTCTATCACATTGTGAGCCTGGGAAAGTGAGGATGGCTTCAATTTTTTTCTTTGGGTCCACTCTGATACTGTCTGCTGAATGATGTGTCCAAGGAAATCAATGGTATCCATTGAGAAGACACATTTTTTTTCATTCAGTGTCAGACCTGCTTCTGTGAAGGACTTTCCTCAGGTGATCATTTCTTTTTTTCCAAGGCCTTGTCAGCGCCTATGGCTTATGCACAGACGTATGGCTTATGATATGATCATTTTGAATCTTACCCATCACATGGCTTCTGTTGTGTCAGCGCATATTGAGGGTTACCTGGCAGAGTGGTGTATCTGCCTTCTTTGCTCCTTTTAAAAGGTATCTTTTTGGCAGGTAATTTGAAATTTGTTCTGAGTACGGAGATGCAATCTTGAGAAACTAAAGCTGGAACTGAATCTGAGATGGTACTTGCCATTCTGGGATTATCTCGTTCATTCTGTGTCCTTTGCAGAAACTGATGTTGACCCTCTCAGTAGAGAAGCTAAAATTCTGTCTTTCTTTCTGTTTGTTTGTCTGTCTCTGTCTCTATATGTCCTCCTGTCTCTGTCTCTGTCTTTCTTTCTGCCCCCTGTCTGTCTGACTGTCTGTCTCTTTGTGTCTGTCTGTCGGTTTCTCTTTCTCTCTCTCTCTCTTTCCCTCTCTCTCTCTCTCTCTCTCTCACACACACACACACACATATACACACACAGACAGCTATCTTGCTAATTTTATGCTTAATATTCCTCTCCATCAGTTTCGACCCAAAAGATGTATCATTAAAACTTTGTATATTTTAGAAAACGCAATATTGCGTTTACTGAATGCAATGTCTATTTACGTGTTTCTTTACTTGTTTAGAATTCACCTCCTCCCCCTTTCATATAGGAAACAGAAAAGAGAGACAGTTACAGACAGACAGACAGACAAATAGACAGAGACACAAAGACGAATAGACAAATAAGACAGATGGACAATCTGACGGACAGATGGAGTGAAATTTGTATGTTTGTTTCCAGTGAGAAAGAGAGACGGACAGACAGACAGCACACAGAGAGACACACACACACAGAGACAAACGGACAAATAGACAGAGATAGATAGACAGACAGACAGATATACACAGACAAAACAAACATAATGGACAGTCTGACAGACAGACAGTTAAATTCACTTGGAGTTGAGGGAAATGACAAAGAGTTTTACGTGTAAACATACACTGTTTTCTCAATCAATATTCTCATAGAGGAGTCAATGGAAATGTGGCTATCGCTTTCAAACCAGGCTTGATCTGCTGAAATCTGTTCTGATAGAAACTGTCATTTTTCTGTCAAAAGTGTCACGAGTACATTATCTTTAAAAGCAGATATGGAAGAAAGCACATGCAGAGTTGTAATCAAGCATCATCATCATCATCATCAGGTGCCCTGCCGCATGGCGTTGGCGACCATGGACTTCCAACCATCTCTATCTCTCGTTGCTCCCAGCATCTCCCCCACCCTTCTCATCCCCAGCCACTCTGCAAGTCCGTCCAGAATTCTCTCCCTGGGTTTACCTGGTGCTCTCTTTCCCTCCAGCTTTCCCGTTGTGACCAGGTGCTCCAAATCCCCCTTCCTCATAAAATGGCCTATAAATGTTGCCTGTCTTTTCCTAATCTTCCTTATGAGTGATCTACTTGTGTGTGCTTCCATCAAGACTGTCTCGTTTGTTTTCTTTGCTGTCCATGGAACTCTCAACATTCTTCTTAGAAACCACATCTCGGCTGCCTCGATCCTGCTTTGGCTTTGCTTGCTGACTGTCCACGCCTCGCATCCGTACAACAGTATTGGTTCTAGATAACATTCAAGGACTCTCTTTCTGATGTTAATTGATAGGCATTTGTTGGTAATCAAGCATGCAAGGCGAAAATGTTATGTATCTGAAAGAAAATGGAATGCTTTAAAAACAATTATTGTTGGTGGTGACTTTTGCAGTTGCAAACAATGGCCTACTTTTTGGCACAACCACAGAACAAACAGTCTCTTACCGATTTGTTTATCCTCTTCTATGTTCTTCTCACTTCCGCTCTGACATCATATTTACTTAAAAACACATCATGATGTCATTTTAGTCAATGTATTCCTTTTCTCACACTGGACGGAGCGGCAGGGAAGTTTCAGTCTTTTTCTCGTAATTTTGCATCTGGTGTTTGTTTAATAATAATAATAATAATAATATATTTTATTTATATAGCGCAAAATCTTGATAAAATCAAATCTAAGCGCTGAGCATATACATGCATACATACCTACATACATATGAGCGTATACATGATTACATACATGCATACATACTTACATACATAAATCTAAGCTGAGCGTATACATGCATACATACATACATACATAAATCTAAGCGTATACATACATATATACATACATACGTACGCACATGCATACATAATAATTACAATATTTATATAGCGCAAAATCTCGACAAAATCAAATCCAAGCGCCGAAAAGACACACACGCACGCACGCACGCACGCATACACACGCACACACACACACACACACACACACACACACACACACACACACACACACACACACACACACACACACGCATGGCCACAAATGGGGAGAAAGAATAAAAGCAATAAAAGCAAGAATAAAACCAATGGAAAACCACAGAGAGCACATCATATACAATTATATATTAAAACAAAGTGATTCCCCTCCGAGCGGAGACAGGCTGCAGAGGGGGGTTGAGTGAGGTTAGGATTTTATGCAGAGGAGAAAAGGTGTTTTGAGAGCGGACTTGAAGGAGGCAAAAGTAGGTTGCTGACGGACTGAGAGAGGAAGTTTGTTCCAGGAGAGTGGACCAGAAACAGAGAGGGCTCGTGGACCATAGGTATTGAGCTTAGTGCGTGGAAAGCGAAAAGTCAGAGGATCGGAGGCAGAGCGGAGGGTACGTGAGGGAACATAGATCTCAAGTAGGCTTGACAGGTAATCGGGGCTGCGTTATTGAGGCTTTTGTAGCACATGGTGTCTAGTTTGTACTGTATGCGCTTTGATACAGGGAGCCAGTGAAGTTGTGCCAGGAGAGGAGATATGTGGTCAGCTTTTTTCTTTTTGAGTACAAGGCAGGCATACAGCATTGTTTTGAATGCGCTGTAGGATGTGAATGGTGGAGGCAGGAAGACCAGACAGGAGTGAATTGCAATAGTCAATGCGAGACATTATGAAGGAGAGAACGAGTTTTGCAGTTGTTTCGACAGAGAGATACTTCCTGATCAGGCTTATACGATGGAGATGATAGTAGCAAGATCTGGCATTTGAGAAACAAAGTTGTTCATGGACAGGGTAGAGTCAATGCAGACACCAAGGTTTTTAGCTGAATCAGAAATTGGGACTCATGTGTTACATAATGGGAGAGAAAGAGGAGGCAGCTGGGAAAGTTTCTGATGGGTGCCAATGAGGATAGCTTCTGTCTTGTCGTCATTAAGCTGAAGTTTGTTGAACGTCATCCAGTTCTTAATGTCCGAGTAACACTCAGTGGTGCGTGTCAACAGGCGCTGTATATTATCAGGTGAGTCACTGTCTTGAAGTTGGGTGTCATCAGCATAGAAGTGGTGTTTTATAGAGTGGGAGTTGATGATGGACAGGGGGGAGGTATAGAGAGTGAAAAGAACAGGGCCAAGGACAGATCCTTGTGGAACACCACAGGTCAGGTATGCAGGTTGAGAGTAAGTGCCATTGATGAGAACAGTTTGTTTTCTGTTTGATAAATACGAAGTGAAAAAGGAGAGAGCAATGTCAGAGATGCCAAAAGTATGATGAAGTCTAGAAAGGAGAATACCATGATCAATGGTATCGAAGGCTGCAGACAGATCAAGGAGTGTGAGGAGAGAGACTTTGCCAGTATCAGTTGCAAGGAGGAGATTGTTGAGAATGTGTAGTAGGGCAGTTTCAGTGCTATGGCACTGGCGGTAGGCTGACTGGAAAGGATTGAGGAGATTGTTGGCAGACAGGTGAGAGTTCAGCTGGTTGAGGACGACCTTTTCAAGGAGTTTTGACAAGAAAGAGAGATTAGAGATAGGCCTGTAATTTTTCAGTTCATTTGGGTCTAAATTGTGTTTCTTGAGGAGAGGGTGAACAATAGCAGACTTGAAAGAATCTGGGACAGTTCCAGTTTGAAAAGAAGTGTTGATGATGTCAGTGATGAATGGAAGGAGAGTAGGGAGACAGTCGGAGTAGAGAGAACCTGGAAGAGGATCCAGTTCGCAGGTTTTGAACGACATGGTTCTGATTGTGTTGAAAATTTCTTCTTGTGAGACTGGGGTAAAAGTAGTGAGAGGTGTGCCAGAGAAGGAAGGGTCATGTGGGCATGGTTGACAGGGTGTCCTGTCAAGCCTGTCACGAAGAGTTTGTATTTTGGTGGTGAAATACTTGGAGAATACAGATGGGAGTTCTTCATTTGTATGTTTTGTTGGGAGAGGTAAGTCTTTTCGTGTGCCATCTGGTGTTTGTTTAATAATAATAATAATAATAATAATAATAATAATAATAATATATTTTATTTATATAGCGCAAAATCTTGATAAAATCAAATCTAAGCGCTGAGCATATACATGCATACATACCTACATACATATGAAGAAGAAGACATGGATCTGATTGTGCTTTCCACGCACTAAACTCAATACCTATGGTCCACGAGCCTTCTCTGTTTCTGGTCCACTCTCCTGGAACAAACTTCGTGTAAGTCTTTTCTTTCCTTTCTTCTTCTTCTTTTTTTGTTTGTGATCTTATGCTTGACAAAGGCCAGTTGGCCGAAAAAGTTGCGCCTGTCTTCTCTGGTTGTATTAGATACGCGTTCTTATTTTTTTTCGTGTTTTTTTTTTCTGGTTCCTATCCTTTATTTTTTCTTATTTTACTTTGTTGTCGTCTTCTTCTTCTTCTTCTTCTTCTTCTTCTTCTTCTTCTTCTTTCTTCTCTTCTTCTTTTCTTCTTCTTCTTCTTCTTCTTCTTCTTCTTCTTCTTCTTCTTCTTCTTCTTCTTCTTCTTCTTCTTCTTCTTCTTCTTCTTCTTCTTCTTCTTCTTCCTTCTTCTTCTTCTTCTTCTTCTTTCTTCTTCTTCTTCTTCTCTCTTCTTCTTCTTTTCTACTTCTTCTTCTTTCTTCTTCTTCTTCTACTTCTTCTTCTTCTTCTTCTTCTTCTTCTTCTTCTTCTTCTTCTTCTTCTTCTTCTTCTTCTCTTCTTCTTCTTCTTCTTCTTCTTCTTCTTCTTCTTCTTCTTCTTCTTCTTCTTCTTCTTCTTCTTCTTCTTCTTCTTCTTCTTCTTCTTCTTCTTCTTCTTCTTCTTCTTCTTCTTCTTCTTCTTTCTTCTTCTCTTCTTCTTCTTCTTCTTCTTCTTCTTCTTCTTCTTCTTCTTCTTCTTCTTCTTCTTCTTCTTCTTCTTCTTCTTCTTCTTCTTCTCTCTTCTTCTTCTTCTTCTTCTTCTTCTTCTTCTTCTTTCTTCTTCTTCTTCTTCTTCTTCTTCTTCTTCTTCTTCTTCTTCTTCTTTTTTCTTCTCTTCTTTCCCTTTTTCTCTCTTCTTCCCCTTAACTCATTTCTGATGTTCTTCAAACATCAGTGTGATGGTTCTTAAAGAACAGATCATGTGGCAATTAAAGACAAACTAATGGTGAAATTGGCCAAATGAAGACATAATTGATTGCAAAGGTAGTTCTGGGTTCCCTGACTCATTAGACATGAGGACCACTCTGAGTGTTCTGCCTGGCCCTCCCCTACAGTTACTTCCTCCTGTTTTGTCTGATCATTGATTAGTTCTTTAGTAAAGAGAATATGCTATTGACAAGTGACACGTGCTGAATATGTCACGATCTGCCATTGCTGAATATGTCACGATCTGTTATGTCACGATCTGCCATTGATGAATATGTCACGATCTGCTGTGTCACTGATCAGCCATTGCTGAATATGTCACGATCTGCTATGTCACTGATCTGCCATTGCTGAATATGTCACGATCTGCTAAGTCACTGATCTGCCATTGCTGAATATGTCACGATCTGCTATGTCACTGATCTGCCATTGCTGAATATGTCACGATCTGCTATGTCACTGATCTGCCATTCCTGAATATGTCACGATCAGCTATGTCACGATCTGCTATGTCACTGATCTGCCATTGCTGAATATGTCACGATCTGCCAGTGCTGAATATGTCACGATCTACCTTTGCTGAATATGTCACGATCTGCCATCTCCTAACTTGGCACTTTCCTTGTACAAAGGAAAGAAATGAATGGGGTAGCATGTATCTTATTCCTTTTGTTTTGTTTGCTTTGTTCGTCTGTTGGTTTGTTTGCTCTCTTTCCTTTCTTCTTCTTTTTTTTTCTTTTCTCCATATATCATTCTGTTGTTACACCCCCCCCCCCCACCTTGATCAATTTGATTATGTAAATGAATAATTGTGTGTACATGCACATAAAGATGCACTTTTACGATTTAATTTCCTATTTTGACGATTGGCAACTGAGAGGTAACAAGAATGAAGAAACGAGCATGTGGTGGTGGTGGTGGTGGTGGTGGTGGTGGTGGTGGTGGTGGTGTGGTGGTGGGTGTGGTGTGGTGTGGTGGTGATGGTGTGTGTGGTGGTGGTGGTGGTGGTGGGGATGGTGAGGAGGAGGAGGAGGACGACGACGACGACGATGATGACGATGATGATGATGACGATGATTATTGTTGTTGTTGTTGTTGTTGTTGTTGTTACCATCCATCCCATACCTTCAATCCACCTCCTATAACTTCATTCAGACAAACTATTAATAATCAATCCCATCCCATCATAAAGTATGCTGTGGTCTGGCTCCTTGCCAACATCTATCCATAATTCTGTGACGATTTGCCCTGGTCCGCCTTCCTTAAAAATGGTGACTGCGTGTTAAGGACGATTATGAGAAAAAATTGAAGCTCTGGGAATGCTCACTTCTTACCTCCCCCCTCTTGTTACCAACACATTTGTCCGCCCATCGATTGCCTCTCTGGAAAAGAAGGAAGCTTTCAACAAGTTGGATAAATGCTCAATGGCTGTATAGCATCTTGTGAGGATGTTTGTCGTATGTGAAAAAAATATATATATATTTTCGGCTCCGTATTGTAAGAATAAAAGAGCGTTTGGCGGGAAAGCGTTTCATAACATTTCTCTTTCTTCTTTTGATTCTTACTTGATTCGTGTTCGTTAATTGATCTATTGATTTATTTGCCCCACATTTTTTCTTATAGCGTCATGTGTGTGCTATATTATTTCGTGTTCGTTTATCAATATATTCATTTATTTGTCACTTATTTTCGTTTATTAATCTATGAATGTATTTGTCATTTCTTTCTTATAGCGTAATGTGTATTTTGTATTATTTCGTGTTTGTTTATTAATCTATTAATTCATGTGTCCCGTATTTTCTTTTTTATGGCGTAATGTGTGTGCTTTAATCGTATATATTTTTTTTATGGACCAGATGTCCAACTGTAATGTAGTATTTGCTCTAATGGCTGTCTTACACATATGCCTTCCTCTCTCCTTCTCTCTCTCTCTTCTCTCTCTCTCTCTCCTCCTTCCCTCCCTCTCTCTCTCTCTCTCTCCCTCATTACTCTCTCTCTCTCTCTTCTTTCTCTCTCTCTCTATCTCTTTCTCTCTCCTCCCTGCCCCCTTCTCTCTCTCTCTGTCTCTCTTTCTCTTTCTCCCTCTCTCTCTCTTTCTCTTCTCTCCCTTGCTCTCTCTCTCTCTCTCTCTCTCTTCCCTTTTTCTTTGTCCCTCTTCTCTCTCTTTCTCTCTCTCTCTCTCTCTTTCTCTCTTTCTCTCTTCTCTTTCTCTTTTTTTTCCCTGTCTCTCTTTCTCTCTTTCTCTCCTCTCTCTTTCTCTCATTTCCTTCTCTTTTCTCTCTTTCTTTCTCCTACTCTTTCTCTCTTTCTCTTTCTCTTCTCTTTTTCTATCTCCTCTTCCATCTCTTCTCACTCTCTCTTTCTTTCTCTTCTCTCCATTTCTCTAGCTCTCTCTCTCTCTTTTCATTTCTCTCTCTGTCTCTCGTTCTCTCTTTTCTCCCCCCTCTCTCTCTCTCTCCTCTCTCTATTGTCTCTCTCCCTCTCCCTCTCCTTCTCGTCTCTCTCTCTCCCTGTCTGTCTTTCTCTCCCTCTCTTCCTGTTTCTCTCCCTTTCGCTCTCTCTCTCTCTCTCTCTCTCTCTCTCTCTCTCTCTCTCTCTCTCTCTCTTCTTGTCTGTCGCTTTTTCTTTGGACTATTTTTACATTTTACATGGAGTGATGTATGAGCTTTTCATGCCAATGCACGGTCCAACTCCTGACCATCTCATCTTTGTGAGTGTGTATTAATTATCAATCCTATGACTTGTTGGAACAAAGCATATAGCCGTGTGGTCTGCCCATTTCAAAGACAACCGTTCATGATAATTCTGTGACGTTTTTCCAAGGCTGGTTTTGTAAGTGGATGAGTGTGCGTAAGCACCGTCAGACACACGATATTCTTTTTGCAGGAATGAAGCTTTCAACAAGACAAATATTAGCTTCAGTTGATGTGTAGGGTTTTGTAAAAACAAAAAAACAAAAACAAAAAAACAACAAAAAACAAACGTTTGCCCTACATTAAGAAAACAATTCTTGGATTTAAGTTTCGAAAAAAGAGAAATGCATTTCATAAAGTATGTTTGTGTGTATGTGTGTGTGGCTATTGATTCGTTTGTCTATTTATGTATTGAACTTCCTTATTAACTTCTTTCTTCTTTATTGTTTCCATTCTTTTTTTTTTTGTTTATGTATTCAATTTCCTAAACTTCTTCCTTCCTTACCGTTCCATTTATTCTATCGTTGATTTATATTTGTTTCTTTTTTCTGTGTTTTCTATTTATTGCTTATCTATTGCAATCTTCTTTCTTTTTATCTTCTCGTTGATTTATGTTTGTTTGTTTCTTTGTGTTTCTTTTGTTTTGTTTGTTTTTCCTTTAGCATTCATGACCTGAATAATGAGCTCACATGTTCTCATAATATGACTTTTTTTGGTGCCCTTAGTCACTGACCGGAATAACAAAAAAAAAGACATGCTATTTTTTTCATAGTATCATGGTCTATTTGCATCACTGAGTCATTTCAGCGCCAAACGTTATCATTACGATAACGACAGGGTGCAGACAGATCCTCAGACTTTGGCACAAACGGAATCAACATGAAAGGACCTGGGTTTAAATCCAGTCGACTGACATGGGGAGAGAGTAGTGGTGGATAGAAATAAAGAAAGAGAGAGAGAGAGACGGAGACAGAGACTGACAGACAGACAGAGAGATGAATAGATAGATAGACTGATAGATAGATACACAGCAGACAGACAGACAGACAGATAGATAGATAGATAGATAAGAAGACAGACAGACAGTCAGATAGATAGATAGACAGACAGACAGACAGATAGATAGATAGATAGATAGATAGACAGACAGACAACCAGACAGACAGATAGATAGATAGATAGATAGATAGATAGATAGAATGATAGATAGATAGATAGATAGATAGATAGATAGAAGAGAGAAGATAGATAGATAGATAGAATAATAGATAGATAGATAGATAGATAGGTAGGTAGGTAGGTAGGTAGGTAGGTAGATAGGTAGGTAGGTAGGTAGGTAGACGACGACAGACAGAAAGACAGACGGATGGATGGACGGATGTATGATGTATGTATGTATGGATGGATGGATGGATGGATGGATGGATGGATGATGATGGAGGGATAGACAGATAGACAATTTAGATAGAAAATAGACAGACAGACAGAGATGGGAGAGAGAAAGAGAGACAGATAAACAGACAGACAGACAGACAAAGACCACACCGAGACAGAGAGGCAGAGAGAATGAAGAGAATGAGAGAAAGACTGGTGGTGAAAGATGAAAGGGAGTTAAGTCAGACAGGTCACAGTGTCTATTATTGTGATCACACTGGATTCTCTGTCACATCAGTTCATCTCAATTCCAAGCAGAACAGGTCGTTAACCTTTTCGACAGAAAAACCAAGAATATGTGCGCTCCTGGTTCTTTCCTTCTGTCTGTCTGTCTGTCTGTATGTATGTATGTATGTATGTATGTATGTATTTATTTATTTATGTATGTACGTATGTATGTATGTACGTATGCATGTATGTATGTATGTATGTATGTATGTATGTATGTATGTATGTAAGTATGTATGTAGTATGTATGTATATGTGTGTATGTATGTATGTATGTATGTATGTATGTATGTATGTGTGTATGCATGTAGTATGTATGTATGTAAGTGTGTATGTATGTATGTAAGTATGTATGTATATGTGTATGTATGTATGTATGCCTCTCTCGCATTGTCTCTACAGTCACAGGCGACGCTGCTTGACCAATCAACAGCCCATCTAAACATAGAAATGATGTACTTTGTCCATGGTCACCATGACCGAGGGAGCCTACTACTACTATGTATGTATGTATGTATGTATGTATGCATGTAGTATGTATGTATGTATGTATATATATGTATGCAAACATGCATGTATGTATGTATGTGTGTATGCATGTATGGATGTATGTACATGTATGTATGTATGTACATGTATGTATGTATGTATGTATTACTATGCATGTATGTATGTCTTGTCACCTCTTCTTATATCTATCTATCTATCTATCTATCTATCTGTATGTATGTCTGTCTGTCTGTCTCTGTCTTTGCCTGTCTCTGCCTCTCTCTCTCTCTCCTTTCCCTCTCCTCTCTCTCCCTCTCTCTCTCTCTCTCTCTCTCTCTCTTTCTCTGTCTCCCTCCCTCCCTCCTCTCGATTTTTCTATGTTGACAATTCTATGATTGTCACTGTATCCCAGTCAAAATCATCATCATCATCATCATCAGGTGCCCTGCCGCATGGCGTTGGCGATCATGGACTTCCAATCATCTCTATCTCTTGTTGCTTCCAGCATCTCCCCCACCCTTCTCATCCCCAGCCACTCTGCAAGTCCGTCCAGCATCTTCTCCCTGGGTCTACCTGGTGCTCTCTTTCCCTCCAGCTTTCCCGTTTTGACCAGGTGCTCCAAATCCCCCTTCCTCATAAAATGGCCTATAAATGTTGCTTGTCTTTTCCTAATCTTCTTATGAGTGATCTACTTGTGTCTGCCTCCATCAAGACTGTCTCGTTTGTTTTCTTTGCTGTCCATGGAACTCTCAACATTCTTCTAGAAACCACATTTTGGCTGCCTCAATCTTGCTCTGGCTTTGCTTGCTGACTGTCCACGCTTCGCATCCGTACAACAGTATTGGTTCTATATAACATTCAAGTCAAAATAAATCATACTAAAATACTAAAGATAAAGACCAAAAAAAACCAGTTTTTATTGTTTCTTTGTTGTCCTTACTCTTTTTTTCCCTTTTCCTTCTTTTCATTTTTCTTGTCTTGTCTTGTTTCGTCTTATTCTCTT
This sequence comes from Monoplex corrugatus, assembly GCA_030674185.1. Classification (NCBI taxonomy): domain Eukaryota; kingdom Metazoa; phylum Mollusca; class Gastropoda; order Littorinimorpha; family Ranellidae; genus Monoplex; species Monoplex corrugatus. The sequence continues at coordinate 13,749,254 of JAPXFY010000022.1, forward strand.
TTGTGTTTTTTCTTTTGTTATTGGTTGTTTAGGTTTGTTTGTGTTGTTGTTGTTGTTGTTGTTGTTGTTGTTGTTTTTGGGGTTCTTAGTATTCGTTTGTTTTTATTTTTTGTTTTGTATGGTTTGGTTTGGTTTCCCCTTGCTGTTTGGTGCTCATTCATGCATGCACGTGAGAGAGAGAGGGGTGAGAGAGAGAGGGGGAAAGAGAGAGAGACAGGAGAGAGAGAGACAGAGACAGAGAGACAGAGACAGAGAGGCATATTTGCAGTGAACACACAAGGGGTTTCATTTCTCAGCAAAATGTTTATGCAACCAAAACTTTCAAACGCACTTCAAAGGGGAACTTCTGACTATTGATTTCAAATCACACTTGACTCTCTAAAAGTGCTTCGCATAAATTGTCATTCTTTCGTAAAAGTGTCACAAGTGCATTACGTTGAAAGCTCGAGTGCGGCAGGAGGCACACTCCAAGGTGCGATCAAACAGAAATGGCTACAAACATTTTAAGTTGAAAAACCAGTTGCGTGTCCCGAAAGTATCCACCTCTTGGGTTGCTGTGGATGTCTTTTCTTTTCAAAGGTAGTCCCATTTTTCTGTTTTAGTATGCTACTGAGACCTCTTTTTTTTAATGTTCCTATGTGTTACTACTATTGAGACCTATTTTATTTCAACGTGTTCTTTTAGAAAGCAGAACCACACAAAAAATGGAATGAGAATGAATAGGCCAACTTGATTAACGAAAAAAAAGAAAAACAGCTGCAACGTTTTGACCAACTGACCTTTATCTGTTCAACACAAAATAAACACAAAATTAAACTGTGTCGTCAGATTTAGGATAAAAACTATAGATCAGCAAACTTACCTTTAAGTTTCTTTGAACATCGAAAACAGATGGACAGTATAGGGCAGATACAAAAATCAACACAGGGAAAAAACATCACTATAATCAAGAAGAGACGACAACCAGGGCTATAAAGAATTAGCCCCTTCATTCTGAAAAACAAAGTTAAACAAAAAAGGAAAATGATTTCAGGAGTGTAAAACAATGATGACTAATGTCGTCATTATTTTTCTGTGTTATCATATCGCCAGACCATATACTCAGAGATAACTGAAACCCTGGAGGAATTTTCGTATTGAAAAAATAACAGTCCTCCTAAATGAAACTTATGACACCGAAAAATCCCCAAAGATATGCCAAAATCAATTTTTGATTGCACCTCCAAAGAAAACAGGGGCTAAAAAAATGCGAACTCCATCACTCATTGATGAGTCATAGTAACAAAAATCCTATCAAGAATTATCATGGTGAGGACAAAAAATAGAAAGGATAGATGCATATAGAGGGCCATATCGCGAACGCCATGCGTCAGGGCACATGATGATGATGATGTCTTCTCACAAGGTTTCCGGAGTAGTCCCAGTGAAAGGGGAGACCAGTCATATCGCTTGAAGTTTAGTCTGTTCAGCAGAGACACAAAGGTCCAACACAGTTAATGCTCAGAGCTACTGAAAGATCCATACAGCGTAACGTGACTTGTTCTTCTGATATTCTGTTATCTTTTTTTAATCTTTCAATGATCTGTTTATTTTCTGCATTGATTCTTTCACCTGTGTCTTTTCCTAGCAAGTTTCTGTGTGATGTTTGTGAGATTCTCTACACACAATCTTATTCTTGATACCCAAGTTAGTGATGTCATAAACTCTGCTATAGAGTCGACGGACGAAGTTATTAGCGGAACGGGCGAGAAATCCTGGGTTCGAAAATCCACCGTCAAATATCAATATGCATCTCTACATGTATATGTATGTATACATACAAATATAATAACATACATACATACATGCATACATACATACATACATACATACAATACACACTACAGATAGATAGATAATAATAGATAGATACATAGATAGAAGAAAACAGACAGACAGAATAGATAGATAGACAGATATATATACATAGATAGATAATAATACATAGATACATAGATACATACATACATACATAGATACATACATACATACATAAGATAGATAGATAGATGATTTTGTTGTTGTTGTTGTGTTGTTATCATTATCATTTTCTATGATTTTTTTTCATTTATTCACTTGATAATAGTTTTTATCAAATAACTTGGTTGTCTGATAACGTGTACGTGAATAGACGTTGCAAGAAATAATGAACGATGACAATGCATTTTTCATTAGGCATGTAGATAGGCAAAGAAAAGTTTTGGCCAACTACCTTTGAGAAAAAAAAGACAACGACAAAGAAAAAAAACCATTGTTATTCACATGTAAAACGAAAACAACAGATCTGACAATGTCCATGATATTTTCTTACAACTGGAGAAGACAAGTGACAATTCACTGACGATCATCATCATCATCATCAGGTGCCCTGCCGCATGGCGTTGGCGACCATGGACTTCCATCTCTATCTCTCGTTGCTCCCAGCATCTCCCCCACCCTCCTATCCCCAGCCACTCTGCAAGTCCGTCCAGCATTCTCTCCCTGGGTCTATTTCCCTCCAGCTTTCCCGTTGTGACCAGGTGCTCCAAATCCCCCTTCCTCATAAAATGGCCTATCATGTTGCTTGTCTTTTCCTAATCTTCCTTATGAGCGATCTACTTGTGTCTGCCTCCATCAAGACATTTTTCTTTGCTGTCCATGGTACTCTCAACATTCTTCTGAGAAAGCCACATCTCGGCTGCCTCAATACTGCTCTGGCCATGCCTGCCGACTGTCCACGCCTCGCATCCGTACAACAGTATTGGTTCTAATAACATTCAAGGACTCTCTTTCTGATGTTAATTGATAGGCATTTGTTGGTAAGAATGCTTGTCATCTTCTTGAATGCTCTTTTGGCTGACGATTCTTTTTCAATATTTGTGTATGTGTCTGTAAACTTCAGTCTGTCAGGGTGTGTTCGTTGTTGCCATGAATTTTTATGTCTTTCAATATGTTCTGTATTCAAGATTCCATTCCTGGGAACACATTTTAATAAGTCAAGAGTATCTATGAGTGTGCCTGTATGCTTCATCTGTCCGGGTGTATCTGATTTGTCCTGAATGTTATGTCTTTGAATATGCTCTATACTCAAACTTCCATTCCTGGAAGTACATTATAATATGTCAAGACTATTAGTGTCTCTGTAACCTCATGTGTGTCTGGATATCTCTGTTCTTGTCATGAATTTTATGTCTTTGTCCTTGTCTGTATTCAAGCTTACGTTTTTGGAAATACATTACAATAACTAATCAAGAGTACATGTATCTATGAGTGTCTGTAAGCTTTAGTCTGTCTGGGTGTGTCTGTTTTTGTCATGAATTTTATGTCTATTTTTGTATGTTTCTGTTTTTGTCGTGGATTTTATGTCTTTGAATATGTTCTGTAGTCAAGATTCCATTTTTGGCAATACATCACCATGATAGTCAGGGGTATCTGTGAGTGTGTCTGTAAGCTTTAGTCTGTCTGGGTGTGTCTGTTTGTCTCTGAATTTTTTGTCTTTGAATATGTCCTGTACTCAAACTTCCATTCCTGAAAATACATTATACTAAGTCAAAAGTATTAGTGTCTGTGTAACCTGAAGTATGTCTGGGGTCTCTGTTCTTGTTATGAATTTCATGTCTTTGTCCTTGTCTGCATTCAAGCTTACATTTCTGGAAATACATTACAGTAACAGTCAAGAGTATCTCTGAGCTGTGTCTGTAAGCTTTAATCTATCTGGCTATGTCTGTTTTTGTCATGGATTTTATGTCATTGTATTTCTCTGTATTCAAGCTTACTTTTCTGGAAATGCATTACAATAACAATCAAGAGTGTCTATGAGTGTGTCAGTAAGCTTTGGTCTGCTGGGTATTTCTGTTTCTGTCGCGAATTCTATGTCTTTGGATATGTTTGTATTTAAAATTCCATTTCTGGAAATACAGTGCAATCACAACCACATTCACTAGGGTATCTATGAGTGTGTCTGTTACCTTATATCTGTCTGGTTGTGTTTGTTTTTGTCATGAATGTTATATCTTTGGTTATGTTCTCTAATCAAGTTTCTATTTTTAGAAATACGTTACCATAACCATCAAGAGTAAATATGAGTGTGTCCATAAGTTTTAGTCTGTCTGGGTGTGTCTGTTTTTGTCATGAATTTTTATGTCTTTCAATATGTTCTGTATTCAGGATTCAATTTCTGGAAATACGTTACAATAAGTCAAGAGTGACTATGAGTGTGTCTGTAAGCTTTAATCTGTCTGGGTGTGTCTGCTTTTGTCATGAATTTTGTCTTTGAATATGTTCTGTACTCAAACGTTAATTTCTGGAAATACATTATGATACGTCAAGAGTATACATGAGCGTGTCTATAACCTGGAGTATGTCTGGATGTCTCTGTTCTTGTCTCGAATTTTATGTCTTTGTCCTTGTCTGCATTCAAGCTTACATTTCTGGAAATATATTATAGTAACAGTCAAGAGTATCTCTGAGCTGTGTCTGTAAGCTTTAATCTATCTGGCTATGTCTGTTTTTGTCATGGACTTAACGTCTTTGAATATGTTCTCAATTCTAGCTTCCAGTTCTGGGAATACATTACAGTAATAGCCTAGTGTGTCCAAGAATGTGTCTGTCAACTTTAGTTCTGTGTGTGTGTCTGATTATGTCATGGGTTGTATCTCTTTGAATATGTTCTGTAGTCAAACTTCCATTTCTGGAAATACGTTACAGTAACAGTCACATTACCACAGCAGTTTCTTTCTTTCTTTCTTTCTTTCTTTTGTTCATTCTGTCTTTGTTTCTTTCTCTTTTTCTTTGCAGTTTGTTTCTTTCTTTCTTTTTTTCATTTCTTCGGTTGGTTGGTTGGTTGGTTGGTTGGTTGGTTGGTTGGTTGGTTGGTTGGTTGGTTGGTTGGTTGGTTGGTTGGTTGGTTGGTTGGTTGGTTGGTTGGTTTTGTTTTCAGTGTTCTTTGTTTTCTTTTTTCCTTTTTTTTTTCTTTACATGAATTGTTCATGGAGAAATTTCAATTGGCCTCAGCTGCAACATTTGTCCTAGACACTCTATTTTTATATAATAACTAAAACAAATATCGCAAAATCGACTATTGCCTCCCCCCTGCCTTTTATTTTTTTAAAGAACAAGGGTTACACATGGTCAG
>JAPXFY010000022.1:13764405-13769405 GCA_030674185.1 Monoplex corrugatus
AGATAGATAGATAGATAGATAGATAGATAGATAGATAGATAGATAGATAGAGAGATAGATAGAGAGATAGATGTGCAACCAAAATGCACACACATACAGACACACGTGCACACAAACACACACATACACACACACCACAACACAACAAACAACATAACATAACACACCACCATCACCACCACCACACAACAACAACAACAACAACATCACATCACATTGAATGCAAAAATTTCACTCTGAACTTGTCACGTCTAATACTCCCACATCCCGTTTGTCGTAAACTTCCTCCCTATTTCAATGGAATTAATCAATGGGCAGACAAACGTAATGTAACAGGAAAAGAAGTAATGGGAGATCACTCCCAAGTGTCTCTTTTCACCAGAAATCTCTAGAGCACACGCTTGCCATTGTCAAAGAAAGCCAGAGCAAAACGTCATTGCCTATAGGATATCCAGCCGTCTGTAAATTTCGGCGGATATATAGGCGTGCGCTTTGTACTGTACAGTAGGTAATTGGAACTAAAGACACATGGACAGTCCTATGGGAACAGACGGGTGTGTGATTTTGAGAAGATGAGTCTGTTTTTGTTAACTGTCAGGATACTTAAAATTACGCCAAAAAAAATCTTTATTGTTAATTGGAGTATCAGTACTGTACGTATCGAGAAGCAGACAGACAGACAAAGATAGATGGATAGATAGATAGATAGATAAATAGATAGATAGATAGAGAGATAGGTAGTAGATAGATAGACTAGAAGGACAATAGATAGAGAGAGAGATAAATAGATCATAGATATAGATAGATAGATAATAGATAGATAGATAGAGAAGACAGATCAGACAGATAGACAGAAGTAGAAGGAGACAGGAGAGAAGACAGGCAGATAGACAGCAGGCAGAAGAAGGAGACAGACAGACAGACAGGAAAGGGAGACGATCAGACAGACTAGAGGGAGGCAGGGACAGACAGACAGCAGGCAGGCAGACAAACAGACAGACAGGCAGACATGCAGACAAGTAGAGTGTGAGAGAGACAGAGAGACAAAGATAATGGCGATGATCATAATAATGGTACTCATTTTCAGTGTGACTTCATTTTTCAGTGGATAGACAATTTTTAACTAAAAAACCTTTTTTCCAGACTCGCCATTGCTTGCATGGTTGAGCGTTTTCATATTTCCATACGCCAGTCATGACATGACTCACAGGATCTTTAACGTGCACAAATGAGAAATTCTGCATGCTTATATACACGAAGGGGGTTAAGGCACTGGCAGTTTGCACAATTGTTGATCTGAGTGATCAGAAAATTTTCTGTCCTTTACCATCAGGCGGAGATGTCTGGGTGGATCGAACCCAGGACCTTCCCATTGGAATTCTGACGTTTGCTTGCTGTATTACCATGCTTGTCAAAGAGAGAGTGAGACAGACAGACAGACAGACAGACAGAGACAGATACAGACACGATACACAGACAGATCGAGAGACTGACGCAGATAGAGATACAGAGAGAGACAGAGAGAGACACACACACACACAGAGACAGAGAGAGAGACAGAGAGACAGACAGACAGATACGACAGACAGAAGCAGAGCAGATAGAGAGACAGAAAAGAGAAAGAGAGTCAGAGAGAGACACAGAGAGAGACAAGCAGACAGGACAGAGACAGACATACAGACAGCTACAGAGAAAGAACGAAACACAGAGAGAGAGTGAGGAGAGAGAGAGAGAGAGAGAAACATACATACATAATAGACAGACAGACAGAGACACAGAGAGACAGAAAAGAAAGAGAGACAGAGAGAGAGAAGAGAAGAGAGAGAGAGAGAGAGAGAGACAGAGAGACAGAGAGAACACAGAAATTCCATTTGTAGAAACACCCTGGCGTTTTCTCTTCAAACAAACAGTGCACGTGGTCAATATTTTGATACAAATCTCAAAGGAGACTGGACTATTTATTTCAAGCAAGTTTTGACTCCTGAAATCACTTCAAAGGACTTGTCGTTTTATTTGTAGAAACATCACAAGAGCATTCTGTTAAAACTGCAACTGGCAGAACGTTAATTCAAAGCCGTAGTTAATCAATTGTAAATGCTGACTCGTGATTTGTAGGGAAAATAAGATTGTGTATGTCAACACTAGAAGGAGAAGAGTGGCAGAATGGTTCAGACGTTCGCCTGCCAGTAACTAAATTCGAGGTTCAAGGGTTCGTTTGCCGTTGAGGTCTTGACTTGTTCTCCTCGGTTGGGCCGAAAAATCGAACTGAAAGTCTATTCCTTCGGAAGCTGACGAAAAAACGTGGCCTTCTGGTCTGCACACGCTAAAGATCCCAGGGCGGTTGAAAATGGTGCAGAGCAGGGCATTCAGTACGGCTGCCCTTGTATAAAATATTAGGGAGAGAGATTGATTCCCCAGGTCCCTCCCCCTTGAAGGCCAATTAGCCTTTTTGGTTTTCTGAAGTTTTGGTAAAAATATATAAAAGAAAAACAAAAGGGTGACGCTGCATTGCAGTGACACTCTCTCAAAGGGGAGAGCGCAGCACGATTTTCACATAGCAAACCTATTTAGGGGTTGGAACTAAACAGCAGGAAGACTGAAGTCATGGTGATCAGTAAAAAACATGAAATCCCCTCATGCAAAATAACCAAGGCAAACTTGGGCACAGGTTATAATTAAATCCTGGGAACGGTCATTTCATCAGACGGCAATGCACATCGGAAATAGCTGGCAGAATCGACCAAGCCAAAACAGCATTCAAGAAGATGACAAGAATTCTTACCAACAAATGCCTATCAATTAACATCAGAAAGAGAGTCCTTGAATGTTATATAGAACCAATACTGTTGTACGGATGCGAGGCGATGGACAGTCAGCAAGCAAAGCCAGAGCAAGATTGAGGCAGCCGAGAAGTGGTTTCTCAGAAGAATGTTGAGAGTTCCATGGACAGCAAAGAAACAAACGAGACAATCTTGATGGAGGCAGACACAAGTAGATCACTCATAAGGAAGATTAGGAAAAGACATGCAACATGTATAGGCCATTTTATGAGGAAGGGAGATTTGGAGCACCTGGTCACAACGGGAAAGCTGGATGGAAAGAGAGCACCAGGTAGACCCAGGGAGAGAATGCTGGACGGATTTGCAGAGTGGCTGGGGATGAGGAAGGTGGGGGAGATGCTAGGGACAACGAGAGATAGAGATGGTTGGAAGTCCACGGTCGCCAACGCCATGCGGCAGGGCACCTGATAGATGATGATGAAACCTATTGTGACAAAAGAAATGAATACGAATACGAATATAAATATGACTTATGGGAAAAAATTAGTCTTCTCATTTCTGTTGCAGCAACACAGGACTGACACTGACACTGACACTGACACACGGTTTATCGTGAAGGCCACCGACCCATACACAAACCAGGGATTGTGGGGAGGGGATTACATTGTTAACATACGCCATGCTTACTTTTTGTTCCCCTTCCGTTTTGTAGTGGAAATATACCAACATTTCAGACTGTTACCTCTTCTCGAATCTTTAAACCATAAAATATGAACATTGCCAATTTTCTAGAATGTTCTGAATTGTTACACTTGAAGGCCATACTCCATGAGGGATAAGTGCTGTTTCCAATAATAACACTTGTTTCTGATGTCTTTATAGACTGGACAATCAAACAGAAAATGGGATTCATCTTCTAAAATATTGGGACCAAAGGGGCAGCTTTTTCTAGTATAGTTTTCGGTTAAAAATCAGCTGTTCACACCCAACTCGTTTACACCTAACCTGAATCTGATCAGTCAGTCATGGAATTTCTTGATAGCTGTAACACATGACTAATATAAATACGAATATAAATATGTCTTATGGAAAAAATTAGAGTCTTCTCATTTCTGTTGCAGCAATATCGAGAGTCAGCAAAATCTCTTTAGAAAAACTGTATCATCTTCTTTATGCAGAACAATCAACTCTAAGACACTGCCAAAATCACTATATTGCATTAATGTGATGGGCATACAAAATACATGAATACGTTGCTGTATTCATTGATAGGTGCAGTGTGTGGTATAATGATTAATACACTGTTTAAGACGTCAGAAATTCTAGCTTGAATAACAGAGAGGACAAGTATTTTTTCTCCCCCTTTACTAAATCATCAGTGGTTGTCTAAATACGAGTATTTTGGATGACATTAAAAGTTGAAGTCTCGTGCGCAGCATACAGCTCACGATAAAGATCCCACGGCAATAGAAATGATGTCTCTGGCAAAATTCGGGAGCATAATTCATTTTCATAGGCAGACAAAACTGTATAAATGCAAAACATGTTTAAATCTATTGCATTAAACTTTACAGATAAATAAATGACGTAAAGAAAAACAACCATAATGGTGTTGTTCAGGAGAATCTTTGCAAGCCTGCTGCTTAAAAGAAACATGATCCTGAGCCTGTGGAGCACAACACAATATCCTAGCACTTAACACACTACAACTTACCTTCTGTCTCTGATCACATTAATCATCTATTCCATTATCAACATGAATTCATTCATCAATCAATCGATGAAGGATTCAAAGCAAACAGTAGAACAGTCCCTGCCAAAACAAACAAACAGATGTTTCTACCTTCTTTGGGGGAAAACACCGTAAGCCATTAATCGCAGGTTGTCCTGCGACACATTAGACGCGTACCAGAACCCATGTTGAGAGCAAGCGGCTTTTACCTCCCCTCCTATGCTCTCCCCTGTTTGTCTTCTCATTGGTTCATATTTTTAGGGAGGGGACGGAAGGTGTTTGACAAGAAGCGTCTGTAGGATATTGAAACATACAAAAAAAATGATTTCACATTGAAATAGATTTTATCATGACTCTTTTGCATAACTGATATTTAGCTATTTGTTTCATCTAGCTAGCTAGCTAGTTAGTTAGTTAGTTAGTCAGTTGATCAGTTGGTTAGTTAGTTGGTTGGTTGGTTAGTTAGTTAGTTAGTTAGTTAGTTAGCT
>JAPXFY010000022.1:13781905-13791905 GCA_030674185.1 Monoplex corrugatus
AAATATTGCTTTTCTTTCTTTTAAGTTTCTTTAAATATTGCTATTCTTTCTTTTAAGTTTCTTTAAATATTGCTATTCTTTCTTTTAAGTTTCTTTAAATATTGCTATTCTTTCTTTTAAGTTTCTTTAAATATTGCTATTCTTTCTTTTAAGTTTCTTTAAATATTGCTTTTCTTTCTTTTAAGTTTCTTTAAATATTGCTTTTCTTTCTTTTAAGTTTCTTTAAATATTGCTATTCTTTCTTTTAAGTTTCTTTAAATATTGCTATTCTTTCTTTCACATCAAGTTAGAGTCCATAAATGGCTCGGTTTCTATGTAATTTATTTATGTTAAAAACTGCTTAAATATCACTATTCTTTCTCTCTTTTTTTTTTTCCTTTGTAGAATTCATGACTCATGACCGAGTGTCTGGATTGACCTGTGCATGATTATGCATTACCAGGAAATCAAGTCTGCAGACAAAGCGCTGCTACTCGAGTGGTACACCGAACAAAAATTAACCCTTTGACTCCCGCACCCTGTCCACTAGTATCCTGCATTGTCAACCATGCTAGCCAAGCAAAAATGTAACCGTTTGATTCCTCACCCTATCCACCGGCATCCTGCATTGTCAACCATGCTAGCAAAGCAAAAATTTAACCGTTTGATTCCCTCACCCTATCCACCAGCTTCCTGTCTGGCACTGGTATGTCAGCGTTGGTAGAAAAATGGCGTGGTAGAGGGAGATTTCCATAAAATCCAGAGGCTTATGGGGGCATGCTCCTCCAAAGAAAAAAATCTGCCAGAGGAGAAAAAAACACGTCATTTGGAACTCTCTATTAGTAAACTCGTGTAAGCTGCTTAAAGTAACACTTATCATATTACAACTTTACTTGTCTCCTCAAACAGCACTGCGATTCTTGTTGAATGGTTGGCTGTGACTGTGTACTCTTTCGGCCTTGTACACTGAACAGAAGTTTCCGATCACATTTTTTGACAGTTCGGGGGAGGAGAGGGTCCGGAAGCCTAGGAAATCCCCCCCCCCCCCTAAATTCGCCATAACTTGTGATGCGAGGTGAAGTGAGAGTGATGCAACTACATAAAGTTTACAACTACACCACAATTAAGGAAATTCTCTCTCTCTCTCACACACACACACACACACACACACACTCTCTCTCTCTCTCTCTCTCTCTCTCTCTCTCTCTCTCTCTCTCTCTCAAACTGATGAAGTGAAAATGGTGCAGCTATATACATTTTACAACTAAACAAAAATGAAGGAAATATCTCTCTCTCTCTCTCTCACTCACTCACCCACACACACACACACACACACACACACACACACACACACACACACACACACACACACACACACACACACACACACACACACTCACACACACACACACAACTCAGACTGGTTAAGTGAGAGTGATGCAACTATATAAATTTTACAACTCAACAACAATGAAGGAAATATCTCACACACACACACACACACACCACACACACCACACACACACACACACACACACACACACACACACACACACACACACACACACAACTCAGACTGGTTAAGTGAGAGTGGTGCAACTATATAAATTTTACAACTAAACAACGATGAAGGAAATATCTCTCACACACCACACACACACACACACACACACACACACACACACACACACACACACACACACACACACACACACACACACACACACACACTCGGTTTGTGTATTAGTGTTACAATTTTCCTTCATATTGTTGAAGTAAATTGTTTGAGTGAAGTTTTCGTTCCATTTTCCCGTTCTCCCACCAATTTATGTCTTTTTACTCTATCTCCCCTCTGCCCCAATCCAACCCGCCCAACTATCGCTCTAGATTTGATTTTATTTATTCGTTTTTTATTCCCCCTTCCCCCTCCCCAGTCTAATATTACTTATAGTGAAAAGACGTTAAATCAAAGAACGAACGAACACACACACACACACACACAATACACACACACGTAAGTGTGTGTATGAATATAAACATTACATACAAGCGTACATGTGTGTATGCATATAAATATGAAACAGAAAATTACTTCGTCAACTGAATGCTGAGGGAACAGTAAAACTTTTGATTTTGTAAATAAATAAACAAGCAAACAAACTAACCAACCAACTAAACAATATCATCTTAAAAGAAAACAAAAACACAGAAACAATTAAACCAAATCCAAAGCGAATCTTCTCACTGAACACACTATGTCCGAAGGGCCCATGTCCGGTATGTTGAAATCTGACTTCCCTTCAGGAGAGTTAATCAATGGGCAGACAAACATGAGTGCAACAGTAAAAGGGAGCAGATGAGATCATTCCTAGAACCACTCCTTTTTCATAGAAAAAAAGCTTGAGCACGCGCTTGCCTTGTTCAAAAAGGAAAGAAAGAAAGAAAGACAGACAGACAGACAGACAGACAGACAGACAGACAGAAAGAAAGAAAGAAAGAAAGAAAAGAAAGAAACAAAGGAAGGAAGGAAGGAAGAAAGAAAAAAATAAATGAAGGCAGGCAGGAATAAAGAAAGAAAGGAAGACAGACAGAAAGAAAGAAAGAAAAGAAAGAAATGAAGGAAGGAAGGAAGAAAGAAAAAAAGAAATGAAGGCAGGCAGGAATAAAGGAAGAAAGGAAGACAGACAGAAAGAAAGAAAGAAAAGAAAGAAACGAAGGAAGGAAGAAAGAAACAAAAAAGAAACGAAGGCAGGCAGGAATAAAGAAAGGAAGAAGAAGAAAAAAAAAAGAAAAGAAAGAAAGAAAGAAAGACAGACAGACAGACAGACAGATAAGAAAAGACAAGAAAAGAAAAGAGAAGAAAAACGAAACTGGATGCGAAACATCACGACTGTATTGATAGTATATGTAATCTGTAGATTTTCGGAATGGGGGTGGGAGTAATGTTTGGAAAGGGGTGGGGGTCATACTGCAGTGTGCTTTGTGTCAGTAACTGGCTGCTTAACGACGCCCCGTCAACAAGTGTAGGGGTCAGTTGGATGTGTGGGTAGGGACGAGGGATCTGTACATGTACTACTACGTGGTAGGATATCGCTGTCTTTTCACTATGAATGAAGAAGAGGTTAGTCCAGAAACAAATCATTTCTTTTAATTTTACACACACACGCGCGCGCGCACTCTCTCTCTCTCTCTCTCTCTCTCTCTCTCACACACACACACACACACACACACACACACACACACACACACACACACACACACACACACACACACACACACCACACACGCACGCACGGAAACACACCGATATATAAGCTACGCACAAAAAGTTAAGGATCACTTGCACAAAAATTCATAACTTTCAAATAGAAAGCCAATGCGTTGAAGTTTGGCAAACATTTAATTCCATGCTTTAGCGATAACGATACACAATTGCCTTCAATTTCGAGCAATCGTTTGGTGTGTACATTTGATGAAAGTGGGTACGTATCGAAATTTGATTTCCAAAGTCATTGAAATCACAAGACAGGGCATTCTGATGCTCCCAAAAGTTCAGTAATGCGTGTAACCGCCATGGCTGTTCTGGCACTCGACGCAGCGAGTCCTCATCGAGTTGACCAGGTTGGTGAAGATCCTCTGTGGAAGCGCCTGCCACTCAGCCTGCAGCATCTGGTAGAGGTGTTGAGCATCCCTGGGAGGGGGGTGGTTGCTCCTCACTTTGCGATCCAGCTCATCCCAGAGGTTCTCAATCGGTTGAGATCGGGACTGCATGCTGGCCACTCCATTCTGTTGACTCCAGACTGCTGCAGGAAGTCGTTGACCACCCTTGCCCTGTGGGGGCGAGGCGTTATCATCCTGGTAGACAGCCGTCGGTCCCATCTGCTGCAGTGTAAGGCACAGCCAGCGGTCGAAGGATCTCATCCCGGTATCGGAGGCCAGTCAGGTTACCCTGTACATGATACAAGGGTGTTCTGTGGTGAAGGCCCCCCAGACCATTACAGAACCTCCACCAAAGGCCACCTTTTCTTGGACAGTGGTGTCAATAAAGCGTTGCCCTGGGCGCCTCCAGACCCTCAGTCGGCCGTCGTTGTGGTTCATGGTGAAGCGTGATTCATCACTGAACAGGACCTGGGACCATTGCTGACGTGTCCACCTCACGTGACGTCTGCAGAAGGCGCGGCGTGCTGCCCTATGGGCTGGAATTAAGCGTGGCCGTACAGCTGAGCTACGAGAACAGAGGTTAAACCCATGAAGGAGGTTCCGTATGGTCTGCTGGCTGATGTTGATGTTAGTAGCCACCCTCAGCTGACTTCGAATGATGCTGGAAGAGGCTGTTCTTGTCTGCAGGGCTTGTCGTTCAATGAGACGATCTTCACGTGGGTTTGTCTTCTTCAGTCGACCAGATCTGCGTCTTTCATGGACCCTCCCAGTGGCTGTGAAGCGTTGAATCAGTCTGACAATGACCGAGATCGACACTTGAAGTCACCTGGCCACTTCTCGCTTGGGAACACCATCTTGGAACCATGCAACAGCTCGTCCCCTCTCAAACTCGCTCAATTTTCGTCGTGGAGGCATTGTCAGATCAGGCCTACTACTGGTGGAATGTCTTCTTATAAAGCCAAGCAAGAGACAGCATCTCACACATAAACAGCAGTGCTTGCACGTGCATAATGGTTTTCCATCTGGCTTGTGCAATGTTTTCAGTCAGAACGGTCCAAAACAGGTCCTTTTTCGCAAGTTTCCGCTTTTCCGTTTGCGGCCAAGCTCAGTAGTAGAGAATCCGTGCATTTTCGCACTAACACAACATCGCCACTTACAGTCGAACAAGAATTCTAAAAAATTTGGCTGGACTGAGAAATAAAAACAGTAGCGAACTGAGTTTATTACGCACCGTTTTCTCAAGTGATCCTTAACCTTTTGTGCGTAGCTTATATATGTGTGTGTGTGTGTGTATGTATGTATGTATGTATGTATGTATGTATATACACACATATATATATATATAGAGAGAGAGACAGAGAGACAGAGAGACAGACAGAGATGTATATGCATGTATGTATGTATGCATGTATGTGTGTATGCATGTGTGTGTATGTATGTATGTATGTATCGTTACGTATGTATGTATGCATGCATACATGTTTGTATGCATGTAAAAATGCATGCATGTATGTATGTATGTATTATGTATGCATGCATGTATGTATGCATGTATGTATGTATGTATGTATGTATGCATGCGATGTATGTATGTATGTATGTATGTATGTATGTATGTATGTATGTACGTATGTACGTATGTACGTATGTATGATATGGATGGATGGATGGATGGATGGATGGATGGATGGATGGATGGATGGATGGATGGATGGATGGATGGATGGATGGATGGATGGATGGATGGATGGATGGATGGATGGATGGATGGATGGATGGATGGATAGATAGATAGCTATTGTGTGTGTAATAAGATACGAAGAGTGTATACAGACTTGATAAGTCTGCAAGCAAACAGGTAAAAAGATATTTGGTACATGTATATATACAAAAATCTAAACCAGAGTTAAGTAGGTTTCTATCAGTCATACAGTATCAGTCAAAATCCTATGATAAGTACCACAAGATCTCAAGGATGTTTTACGATTATAGAAGTGTATCTATGAGAACAAATGAGTACACCCCTACCGTTAAGAAAAAGAGATTCCATTCAGGAAAGAAATATCAGAAATGGGCATCAATGCTATTTACCGACTGCCCACTCCCCCCCCCCCACCCCCCACCCCCCCTGATTCCATTGAAACAGTGTTCCCAATCCTATATCTCGCCCGTATATTTCTTCTATGAATGTATGTCTTTATTCATCAGTCCATCAATAATCATGAGTTGAATAATTGTATTAACTGCCAGAATGTTTTTGCTGTATTGTTTTGTTCTAATATAGATTACATTAATGTAAATTTAATCAGAGCGTGTATTTCATATAACGCAGGCTTCAGTAGCTCAATTGGTTGAGCGTTGGATTCACATGCTAATGGTTGAGGGATCAAATCCTGCGCTACATTAAAACTGACCTTCTCACAGTCCCATCTTAACATCATTGTTGTTCTGGGGGAGTCAGTATAGGATTAGATAGGTTCCCTTTCCCCCACTTCCCTGGGATGGTTATCCCATTCTGCCATATCACATGAGGTGGGTGCCGACGTAAAACTGAACCAAATCAATCAATCAATTTATATAAAAAAAAACTAGACAGGCAAATATATTATATCAAATATATATTCTAGTTCTATTTTCTATGTTGTTCTTGTTCCTATTTGCTTGAATGCGGGCAGTCACTTTACATATTTTCCCTATGAAGATTGTTGTTACCAGATGACCATTCAATGTCTTTTGGTGTTGGAAAGTCTTTAAATGATTATTGATACAAACGTCTACTCAGTTTCATTTGTTTTATACAACAAATGTGTCATCTTTGTGAACTAAATACAATTGTAACAAATGGTCTTACATTTTGTTCTCACATCCGACTGTTTATACTTGCAGCGATGGTCATGGACTCATCAATAAATCCATCCACGAACTGTTAAAAGAACATAAAAGAATCAATGTTGTCCCACAATGTAGGGATCACTCTTTATAAAGCCACGACGTGCTGACCTCCCTTTCCAACACAAAGCATTAACTGTAGCATGGCCACAGCGCCTCAGACATGGGAACCTCTGTGAGTGGTCTTCTCCTGCCTACCCCTCTTGTTACCTCCCCATTCGTCTGCCCATCGACATCGATTAGCTCTCTAAAAGGAAGGAAGCAGTTGACAAGCGGCACATTCCGGATGCTGAGAGTTCTGCCTGCTAGGCAGACAAGAGATGACGGGTTTATCATCAGCAGGGATGATTTCGATATACTTTTCGTCTCTGCTAGAAGAATGGATGTAAATATAGATAGATAGATAGATAGATAGATAGATAGATAGATAGATAGATAGATAGATAGAATAGATAGATAAATAGACTGATGGACGGATGGACAGACAGACAGATGAATAGACAGACAGACAACAGACGGACAGAGATAGATAGATAGATAGATAGATAGATAGATAGATAGATAGATAGATAGATAGATAGATAGATAGATAGATAGATAGATAATGATAGATAGATTAGAAAAGGCAGAAATGGGCAGATGTGCTCAGACGTTAGCCTGAAAATAATAACTCTAATGCGTTTGCGTGTAAGTAGTAGTAGTAGGCTCTTCGGTCATGACTGACCATGGACAAAGTACATCCGTTTCTAATGTCTAGATGGGCTGTCTGCTGGTCCAAGCAGCGTCGCCTGTGACTGTACAGACCAATGCGAGAGAGGCAGTCTCTGTTGCAGGGGTCGCATGTGTATGCTGATGCTGGTCTGTTGGCTGTCATCCCTTTTCTGCGAACTCGCTTTTCTGCTGCAGCAGCTGACATTTGTCCTCACCAATCCGCAGCTGTTTCTTGAGAGTAGTTCTCCAGCTGTTGCGGTCGTCTGCGAGGTCCTCCCAGGACTCAGTGTTGATCTCAAGCGCCTTCATGTCACGCTTGCAAACGTCTTTGTATCTCAGCTGTGGGCGGCCAATGTTTCTCTGCCCTGTGGCAAGCTCACCATAAAGGATGTCTTTTGGGATGCGACCATCTTCCATGCGGCAACGTGGCCCAACCAGCGCAGCCGACGCTGTCTCAGCATGGTATGCATGGTTGGGAGGCCAGCGCAGGTTAGGACTTCGGTGTTGGTCACCTTGTCTTGCCAGGAAATGCCAAGTATGCGCCATAGGCTTCTCAGGTGGAAGGTATTGAGCCTTTTCTCCTGATGAGCATGCGTGGTCTATGCCTCGCTGCCATACAGCAAGGTGCTGAGGACACAGGCGTTGTATACAGCCATCTTTGTCTTTGTGGTCAGCTTGGGATTTGTCCACACCCTTTGTGTGAGGCGGGCTAGTGTTGTGGCTGCCTTCCCGATCCTTTTGTCGACTCTGTGTCAAGGGAGAGGTTATCGGTGATGGTGGACCCAAGATATGTGAATTGATGGATGGCTTCAAGCTCGTAGTCATCAATGGTGATGGCTGGTGGAGATGGCGTGTCTTGGCCCAGGACGTTTGTCTTCTTAAGACTGATGGTCAGACCAAAATCTTTGCAGGCCTGGGAGAAGCGGTCCATTAGTGACTGCAAGTCCCGCTGAGTATGGGTCACAACTGCGGCATCGTCGGCAAATAGCATGTCTCTGATGAGGGCTTCACGGACCTTTGTCCTTGCTCTGAGGCGGGCGAGGTTGAAGAGCCTGCCATCTGATCTGGTCCGCAGGTGGATCCCTTCTTGAGCTGTGTTGAACGCATGCCTCAGGAGGAGAGCGAAGAAGATTCCAAAGAGGGTTGAGGCCAGGACGCAGCCTTGTTTCACACCGCTGCGTACGTCGAAGGGCTTGGAGGGGTTTCCGTTGAACTGCACCATCCCTTTCATGTTTGAGTGGAAGGACTCAATTAAGCTGTGCAGTTTGGGGGGGCAGCGATTTTTCGGAGAAGCCCTGAAAAGGCCATCTCTGCTGACTAGGTCAAAGGCCTTGGTGAGGTCAATGAATGCCACATACAGGGGCATCCGCTGCTCTCTGCACTTCTCCTGGATTTGGCGAAGGGAGAAGACCATGTCTACCGTGGATCTCTCTGCTCGAAAACCACACTGTGATTCCGGGTAGACGCGTTCAGCCAGTTTCTGCAGGCGGATTAGGAGGACCCGAGCATAGACTTTGCCAACAATGCTGAGGAGCGAGATACCTCTGTAGTTGTTGCAGTCGCTCCTTTCGTCCCTTGTTTTTGTACAGGGTGACGATCTTGACGTCCCTCATGTCCTGTGGTACAGCTCCCTCATTCCAACACTGACAAAGAACTGCGTGCAAAGGGTGCAGAAGAGAAGTCTTGCAGTGCTTGATGAGGTCTGGGGGAATTCCGTCGTTGCCAGGTGCCTTCCCTGATGCCAGGCTATCAATGGCCTTGCTGAGTTCGTCCGCAGTTGGCTCTGCGTCAAGTTCTTCCATTACCGGCATGCACTTGATGGCATCGAGGGCTAAGGGGGACACCATGTTCTGTGTGGAGTAGAGGTCGGAGTAGTGTTCCGCCCATCTTTCCATCTGTTGGCTAGGATTGCTGATTACTTCCCCAGTGGAGGATTTGAGGGGGGCGATCTTGCTCTGTGTTGGTCCCAGTGCCTTCTTGATGCCATCATACATTCCTCGGATGTTGCCTCTTTCAGCAGCACTCTGTATCTCTTCGCTGAGCTCTGTCCAGTACTCGTTTGCGCAGCGCCTGGCGTTAAGCTGAACCTTACTTCTGGCAGCCCTGAGGATTTGCAGGTTCTTCTCACTGGGTGACCGCTTATACTTGGTGAGTGCGGCACGCTTGGCCTCAACAGTGGGAGTCATCTCTGATGATTTGGCCTCAAACCAGTCGTGGGACTTCACAGTTTTTTTCCCAAAGGTGGCCATAGCAATGCGGTGCATGGTGTCTCGTAACGTTTCCCATCTCTCAGTGGCAGAGTCTTTGGGCTGCAATGCATCGTATTCTCTCTGAAAGGCCTCTGCGAACTGTTCTACAAGATCTGGCTGAGACATCTTGCTGACGTCAATGCGAGGGTTCCCTTGTTTCTTTGAGCAGTGGAACTTCTTTGGTTGTAGCCTGATCTTGCAACATACCAGAGAGTGGTCTGTGTCGCAGTCTGCGCTGTGATAAGAGCGAGTGTGGAGAACGTTTTTGATAGCGGCACGTCTTACTAGGATCAAATCCAGTTGGTGCCAATGTTTTGAGCGGGGATGCCTCCAGGAGACTTTGTGCTGAGGCTTCGTCTTGAAGAAGGAGTTGGCGATGCACAGTTCATGGCAGGCGCAAAACTCAAGCAGTCGCTGTCCATTCTCATTCATTTTCCCCACTCCAAAGGAACCGAGCAGAAGGGCCATGAGTCATTGTCTGCACCCACTCTGGCGTTGAAGTCGCCCAGGAG
>JAPXFY010000022.1:13796905-13809405 GCA_030674185.1 Monoplex corrugatus
TCAGTAAATGATAGTTAATGCATCATTCCCACAAGATATTGTAACCTAGGCCTTATAATTAATCATCACAAACGAAATTTGTAAATTACATTTATGGGAAAGTGCCCCTTTAGTACTGAATTAATTAATGAGCCCTGTAATTAAATTGAATCAGCAAGATAAACAACAGGGATTCCTTTCAGTAACACAGTAAATATGATATCTTTAAAGATAGAGAGAAACCTAATCCTTCAAATATAACTGCCAAAAGTTAGCTCTTCAGTACATAAATAAAATGCAATCAGCCTTTTGAAGAGTACAAAAACTCCGCCTTTCCATAGAAGAACAGGAATATTGCCCTTCGCAGAGCCATCAGAAAACTCAATCCATATATTGGATGATTTAGCCTAGCCTAGCCTATCTATGAAAAAAAAATTGAAATAAAACAGATAAAACAAGTCTTTTAGTAAAGATGCTAAACCTTTTAAAAACACAACATGCAATAAAACATACAATGCACATAAAAGCGCTACAGTTCACGCGTGCCATGGTGGTCATTTAATCATCAATATATCAACAAAGAGTTAAAAGAATATAGGAATCAATGTTGCCCGCACCGTAGAGTTCAATCTTTAACCCCCTTCCCCATACCCCCAACATTCTGACCTTCTTTTCAAACACAAGACCATTAACAATAGCATGGCCACAGCGCCTCAGACAGCAGAGCCCCTGCGAGTGGTCTCCACTTGCCTCCCCCTCCTGTTACCTCCCCATTTGTCTGCCCATCGACCATCGACTAGCTCCCTAAAAGGAAGGAAGTAGTTGACAAGCGCCACATTCGGGATGCTGGCATTTCTGCCTGCTAGACAGACGAGAAATCATTGGTTATTATTAGCAGGGATGATTTGGGTGTAGTGTTCGTCTCTGTGTTGAAGAATAGCTGCAATAGACTGAGAGAGAGAGAGAGAGAGAGAGAGACACACACACACACACACACACACACACACACACACACACACACACACACCACACCACACACACACACACCACCACCACACACAACACACACACACACATGGAAAGAGAGCTAGAGAGAGACACAGAGAGAGAAAGGGACAGATAGACAGAGAGATATACAGATAGGTAGGTAAATAGACAGAGAATCAGATAGAAAGACAGAAAAGAAAGAAAGAAAGAAAGATACAAATAGATAGATAGGATAGATAGATGATAGATAGATAGATAGATAGATAGATAGATAGATAATAGATAGATAGATAGATAGATAAAGTAGATAGATAGATAGATAGATAAATAAGATAGATAGAAGTAGATAGAGATAGATAAAGAAAAAGATAGATAGATAGATAATATAGGATAGATAAGATAGAATAGATAGATATAGATAGATAGATAGATATATGATAGATAGATAGATAGATAGATAGATAGAATAGGATAGAATAGATAGATAGATAGATAAATAGATAGATAGATAGATAGATAGATAGATAGATAGGTAGATAGATAGTAGATAAATAGATAGATAGATAATAGATAGATAGATAAATAGATAGATAGATAGATAGAAGATAAATAGAAACGATAGACAGACAATAGAAGACAGACAGATAGAATAGATAGATAGATAGATAGATAGATAAAGATAGATAGATAATAGATAGATAGATAGATACATATAGACATATAGATAGATAGATAAATAGATAGATAGATAGAATAGATAGATAGTGATAGTCATTTATCCTCTTTTTGCTGTGTTGCACTATCTTTGTCTATCTGTCTGTCTGTCTTTCTGTCTGTCTGTCTATCTGTCTGTCTGCTGTCTGTCTGTATGTCTGTCTGTCTGTCTGTATGTCTGTCTAACGACTATGATTACATCGATCAGTCTGAAGTGATTACATTCCAGATTGGCACCCGACTGCAGAAAAAAGGCTTTTGTCGAATGTTTGCTTTATTATCTTTTGTTTTGAAATGTTAGCTGGTACTAGCACAATCAAAGTCATCATCCATATTCATATCTATGGCTGACCTTCCTCCATGGCATCGTGGTCTGTGAAATGGATCACTGAGTGCAATGTTACGGGTTCGAATCTCCGTCGATCCATATCTTAAGCACTATATTTAACAATGTTCATGTGGGTTTGCTTAGCAGACGATTCGTCTATTTCTTTAAAACATGGGCAAACTGACTGTTGAAGAGACAGTGACAGAAATGAGAAAAGGAATGGGCGTTGTCATGTCCCAGGATGCTGTGTTGCGTTTCCCGGAAATGAAGATTGATTATTTTTCATGATTCAAACACACATGAACAGGCGTCTTCTTTTTTAAGTTTCAATCTCTCTCTCTCTCTCTCTCTCTCTCTCTCTCTCTCTCTCTCCTCTCTCTCTCTCTCTCTCTCTTTTGTCTCTCTCTCTCTCTTCTCTCTCTTTGTCTCTCTGTCTCCTTCTCTTTCTCTCTGTCTCTCTCTCTCTCTGTCTGTCTGTCTGTCCTCTCTCTCTCTCTCTCTCTCTCTCTCTCTCTCTCTCTCCCTCTCTCCCCCTCTCTGTCTCTCTGTGTCTCTTTCTGACTGTCTGTCTCTGTCTCTGTCTCTGTATCTGACGGTGTGTGTTGTGTCCTCTCTATCTCTTTCTCTCTCTCTCTCTCTCTTTCTCTCTCTCTCTCTTTCTCTCTCTCTCTCTTCTCTCTGTCTCTAGCTGCTGCTGTCTCTCTTCTCTCTCTCTCTCTCTCTCTCTCTCTCTCTTTCTCTCTCTCTCTCTGTCTAGCTGGCTGGCTGTCTCATTCTCTGTTTCACTCTCTGTTTCTTTCTCTGTCTCTGTCTCTGTCTGTCCTCTGTCTCTGCCTCTGTCTCGTCTCTGTCTGTCTCTTTGTCTGTCTCTGTCTGCTCTCTCTCTCTCTCTCTCTCTCTCTCTCTCTCTCTCTCTCTCTCTCTCTCCTCTCCTCCCCCCCCGAAATCTCCAAGCATGAGAAATGGAGAATGAAGAAATAAAGATAACACCGCACATGAACAGTTACATACATACATAAATACATAGAAAGATGGAAAGGTAATGTGATGATTTTGTACACGTTTCATTTGCATATTCTAATCAAGCTGACCCTTCATGAAGATGAGAGGAGTATTTTAACATGTACTGGAAATATTCTCATGTGTTCAAATTAAAACTAAAACTTGATTTTTTTTCTCCTTGGTTTATTTGCATGCATAATCAAATGATTGATTGGTTAGTTGCATACTGACTGAATGAGAGAATAAATGGGCGAGGTAATGATCGAGTGAGTGAGTGAGTAGTGAGTGAGTGAGTAAGTGAGTAAGTGATAAGTGAGTGAGTGAGTGAGTGAGTGAGTGAATGAAGATGAGTGAGTGAATGAATGAGTGATGAGTGAATGAATGAGTGAGTGAGTGAGTGAGTGAGTGAGTGAGTGAGTGAGTGAGTGAGTGAGTGATGAGTGAGCGAGCGAGTGAGTGAGTGATGAACGAGCGAGCGATTGAGAGAGTGGATGAGTGAGTAAGTGAGTGATCAATTCAGCAGCCTATCGTCGAGGCTATAAACAGTTTGGATTCAGAATGCTTTCACACAAAACCAGCTCCGATTTACAAGAGAACGGCTGTGTTGCTGGTATTCAAGGCATAAAAGCGCCAGATGAACAGCCAAAGTCAAACTCAACCAATCACAAAATATGACCGCAGTCTTAAGAATATAATATCGTTGTTAATGAAAGATGTTTGTGCCTCTTAGCTGGAAAGAAAGAAGCTTCCTTGTTGTCAGCATTTAGCGGATCATATTCCCTCATTTTCCGAACACACCTTCATCCATTACCAGACCAATCTCACCGTGTGTTTTATTAACTAATCTACGAACGATTCAAAGCCAATAGCAGAATGGTCCCTGCCAAATGATATATTGATCACTTCTCAAGAAGCCAGTGACTTGTCAACCTTCTCTGGAAAACGCAAGCCATTAATGGCAGTGGGTTTGTGATGCATTAGACACCAGAACCCCTGTCAACAGGCTGGTCTTACCTCCCCTCCTACCTGTTACCCCAGCTATTTGTCCGCCCTTTGAGTTCCTCTCACGGAAGGAAGGAATAGTATTGGCAAAAATCGCGTGCCGGGTGCTTAGACAGACAAAAATGGTAGTTATGATTTGCAAAACTGGTATTTCTTCTGTGGTTTACAGAAAAGGTCCGGCAGTTTGAAGGTTTACACGTTTTGAGACGTTTCACAACTTATGTTTTGATACTGATTTGTCAGATTAGATTAGTTTGGTTGCAAGACCAAATTACATAAAAACTTGTTATAAATAAGGGGCGGTGAGAACTTCTCTGTTGACGATGGTTTCACTTTCTATGGTTTTATAGGCTGTCTTACTTTTCTCCACAGAGTTATTTTTTCAGTAGATCTTAATGTTAACTCTCACATCTTTTACAGGTCCACTTGTCTGCATGTTTACAAAGACCTTTCTTTTGTTTCCAAAACATTTTTGCAACAGATGCTGGATGTTAAACTCGTAAAAAATACTTACCAACTGGCCACTAATTGACTAAAATACTTACCAACTGGCCACTAATTGACTAAATACTTACCAACTGGCCACTAATTGACTAAAATACTTACCAACTGGCCACTAATTGACTAAAATACTTACCACTGGCCACTAATTGACTAAATACTTACCAACTAGCACTAATTGACTAACTGACCACTACATGCTACAGAATCGTATTATGATAACTCAGACGTTGCATATGTAGACAGCCTTTCACTTCAGTTTATTTTACACCAAGTATTGACAATGGTTTCCCATATGAACAGTGCCCATACACCAACTGCAAAAAGTGAACCCTTTGACTCCCTCACCCTATCCACCAGCTTCCTGCAGGATGGTGGAGTCAAAGGGTTATTTTTGCTTTGCTATCATGGGTGCGGAGTCAAAAAGTTCAGAGAATCTAGTTTCCATTTCTGCAGAATACATTACAGTATCCTAGATCTGAATAAATTACACAACCTCTTTTTTTTTCCAAGCATGCTTCCCAGTTCACCTCTACCATCATTTGCCATGTCATTATTTAATTAATCTATGAACACTTCAAAGCAAACAGGAGAATGGCCTGTGCCCAACATATATCGATCCTTTCTCAGCAAGCCATGACGTTTTGGCCTCCTTTGGAAAAAGCCAGCCGTTAATTGCAGAGTGCCCATGACGCATCACACGCCAGAGCCATCGTGAGCAGATTGCTCTTACCTCCCTTCCCGCCCCTAACCGTGTTTGTCTGCCCATTGATTAATTATCTGGAAGGGAAGGGAGGTGTTTTTGACATGCAGCACACGCTGGGAGCTTAGATGGGAAAACAACTGAAGCGATTTCTTTTTTAGAGAATCGTGGCATATGGCGCACGCTGAATGCTTTTTGAGTTTTGCCTGCCAGATTGACTCAGAATTGCTTGGTTACAAACGTGTATTGCTGTTATCAATGTAGCTTGTGGGGAAGATGTGCTGGATTAAAAAGTTTAAATCTGACCACAAAAATTCCTAGTTGGGAGTTTCCTGATGTAGGAGAGCTACTGTAAAATGTTTACTGTAGAAAAGAGAGACGACGAAACTAATACCTATTTCAATGCTTTGAATGGCTTTGCAACACTGAATGACACTGATTAGTCGGATAAATCATAGTGTACAAATGTAATTGTATATGAGACATCCTTTCAATCTATCTTCGCGTGTATTTGCTTATTGTTTATTACCTCATTTTGTGCTGAGAAAGACAGAGGCACACACGCATAGAGAATGAAGAGCCTGGCAGATGTGTGCCTACTATTGAATCACACCCACACACGTCTACCACTGACAACATGTGTTTTTAATCATAAATCCATCAACGGACACCACAAAGTCTACAGCAGGAAGAGCATGCCGAAACATATTGACCACAATTCATAAAGCTGTAGAGTTTTGGCGTCCTCCAAAATCAACACACCCTTTAAGGACAGTTCGTCTGTGATACATCGGACAAGACAGCCCCTGTCTTTGACCTGTTTTCTTCTCACCCTCCTCTTACCTCCCTTTATAGGAGTTCTTTGGAAGGGGAAGGAAGCTTTCAACAAGCGGCACATTTCGGGTCTTAAAGATGGTTTGAGTTGGGCTTGATGGGCAAATGAGAGATCTATGGATCTGATGTTAACAGAGGTTTTAAGAGATGTTAAAGAAGGGCCTTTTTGATTGTTTGGCCTTTTCTTTCTTTGCTTATTTGTTCTTGTATTTATCTTTTCATTTGTTTATCCATTTATTTATTTTTGTGAGGCGTTAGGAAAGGTTTCTATGCTTCTTGTTGTTGGTGGTGGTGGTGGTAGTGGGTTGTTTTGGATAATGGCCCTGCACAGTTGGCTAGACTTTAAACAATAATAATAATGATGATGACAATAATGATGATAATGATAACAAAGTAATTATGATAATATTAATGTAATGATAATTATGGTAATGATAATAATGATGATGATGATGATGATGATGATGCTGATGATGATGATGATGACGACGACGACGACGGCGACGATGATGATGATGATGATGATGATGATGGTGATGATGATGATGATGATGATAAACCTTAATTTTACCATTTTATTCATTAAGCCTCAGTTTGTACCTTCATGATTAATTGCGTACCTGTATTAACTGCATTTTCAGATCTAAGAAGATGCTTTGTGGCAGTTATAGGTCAGTTTGTATAGAGGCCTATGTTTTTGTGTACTTAAGGTCTGTTTATGTATTTGTATTCAAGTTTCTGTTGTCTAACCCCCTTGGTGTTAACTTCGGCAGAATACCAACGCCAGGGATATATCTTTAGATCGTTTAAGTGAATGCAGTGATATTTGTCTTGACTGGTCTGAAAAAAGCATAAGAATAGACGGAGAATACCTCAAACACCTCAGGTTTGCTGACGACAGTATCATCTTTGCGGAAAGGCTCAAGCAACTGCAAAATATGCTGAATGAACTAAAAAGAAAATGCGACAAAAAGTGGGACTAACAGTAAACGTGAAGAAAACAAAAATTATGGTCAACAACTACATCGAAGACCCAGACGGAAATGTAACTATCGAAAATGAAGAGCTAGAAATGGTCGACCACTACATATACTTAGGCCAAATCATCTCGGCAGAATCCTCCTCCGAAGAGGAAGAAATAAAACGTAGGATAACCCTTGGCTGGCAAGCGTTTGGAAGAGCAACTTCGGTTTTCAAAAATGACAAAATTATGTGTGTATTGAAAGGGTTCTAGCCCTGACATGGCTCTACGCAGTCGGCTGGGCTTTAAACAAAAATAACAATAACAATTCATTGAAATCTACTGATTACTTTATTTACTGATGTATTTATTTTTCGTCTGTGAGCGTACAATTTGGATTCAATTTGTTTTAGTGTGTCTGCAAAACATTACGCTATGTATCGAACCTGAAAAGAGGAACAGCAGCAACAACAGCAGCAGCAGCAGTAGCAGTAAAAACCAGAACAAGAAGAACTAGAACAAGTAAGTCTTCTGCGGAATATGTCATAGACAACAGGGGAAAAACAAAAAAAAACAAATGGAAAAAGCATAAATACAAATAAAGACAAACAAAAAAACAAATAAAACAAAAAAGACATTCACAATAAGAAGAATGATAAGAAGAGGAAACAAAGAAGAAAGACAAGAAGAGGAAACAAAGAAGAAAGACAAGAAGAGGAAACGAAGATTAAGACAAGAAGAGGAAAGGAAGAAGACAGACGATAAGAGGAAACGAAGAAGACAGACGATAAGAGGAAAGGAAGAAGAAAGACAAGAAGAGGAAAGGGAAGAAGACAGACGATAAGAGGAAACGAAGAAGACAGACGATAAGAGGAAACGAAGAAGACAGACAAGAAGAGGAAAGGAAGAAGACAGATGATAAGAGGAAAGGAAGAAGACAGACGATAAGAGGAAACGAAGAAGACAGACGATAAGAGGAAACGAAGAAGACAGACGATAAGAGGAAACGAAGAAGAAAGACGATAAGAGGAAACGAAGAAGACAGACGATAAGAGGAAACGAAGAAGAAAGACAAGAAGAGGAAACGAAGAAGACAGACGATAAGAGGAAACGAAGAAGAAAGACAAGAAGAGGAAACAAAGAAGAAAGACAAGAAGAGGAAACGAAGATTAAGACAAGAAGAGGAAACGAAGAAGACAGACAAGAAGAGGAAAGGAAGAAGACAGACGATAAGAGGAAAGGAAGAAGACAGACAAGAAGAGGAAACGAAGAAGACAGACAAGAAGAGGAAAGGAAGAAGACAGACGATAAGAGGAAAGGAAGAAGACAGACGATAAGAGAAAACGAAGAAGAAAGACAAGAAGAGGAAACGAAGAAGACAGACGATAAGAGGAAACGAAGAAGACAGACGATAAGAGGAAACGAAGAAGAAAGACAAGAAGAGGAAAGGAAGAAGACAGACAAGAAGAGAAAACAAAGAAGAAAGACAAGAAGAGGAAACGAAGAAGACAGACGATAAGAGGAAACGAAGAAGACAGACGATAAGAGGAAACGAAGAAGACAGACGATAAGAGGAAAGGAAGAAGACAGACGATAAGAGGAAAGGAGGAAGACAGACAAGAAGAGGAAACGAAGAAGACAGACAAGAAGAGGAAACGAAGATTAAGACAAGAAGAGGAAAGGAAGAAGAAAGACGATAAGAGGAAAGGAGGAAGACAGACAAGAAGAGGAAAGGAAGAAGAAAGACGATAAGAGGAAAGGAAGAAGAAAGACAAGAAGAGGAAAGGAAGAAGACAGCGATAAGAGGAAAGGAAGAAGACAGACGATAAGAGGAAAGGAAGAAGACAGACAAGAAGAGGAAAGGAAGAAGACAGACAAGAAGAGGAAAGGAAGAAGAAAGACGATAAGAGGAAAGGAAGAAGACAGCGATAAGAGGAAAGGAAGAAGACAGACGATAAGAGGAAAGGAAGAAGACAGACGATAAGAGGAAAGGAAGAAGACAGCTATAAGAGGAAAGGAAGAAGAAAGACGATAAGAGGAAAGGAAGAAGACAGACGATAAGAGGAAAAGAAGAAGACAGACGATAAGAGGAAAGGAAGAAGACAGACGATAAGAGGAAAGGAAGAAGACAGACGATAAGAGGAAAGGAAGAAGACAGACGATAAAAGGAAAGGAGGAAGACAGACGATAAGAGGAAACAAAGAAGACAGACGATAAGAGGAAAGGAAGAAGACAGACGATAAGAGGAAAGGAAGAAGACAGACGATAAGAGGAAACAAAGAAGACAGACGATAAGTGGAAAGGAAGAAGACAGACGATAAGAGGAAACGAAGAAGACAGACGATAAAAGGAAAGGAGGAAGACAGACGATAAGAGGAAACAAAGAAGACAGACGATAAAAGGAAAGGAAGAAGACAGACGATAAGAGGAAACGAAGAAGACAGACAATAAGAGGAAACGAAGAAGACAGACGATAAGAGGAAACGAAGAAGACAGACGATAAAAGGAAAGGAAGAAGACAGACGATAAGAGGAAACAAAGAAGACAGACGATAAGAGGAAAGGAAGAAGACAGACGATAAAAGGAAAGGAGGAAGACAGACGATAAGAGGAAACGAAGAAGACAGACGATAAGAGGAAACAAAGAAGACAGACGATAAAAGGAAACGAAGAAGACAGACGATAAGAGGAAAGGAGGAAGACAGACGATAAGAGGAAAGGAAGAAGAAAGACAAGAAGAGGAAAGGAAGAAGACAGACAAGAAGAGGAAACGAAGAAGACAGACAAGAAGAGGAAACGAAGAAGACAGACGATAAGAGGAAAGGAAGAGGACAGACGATAAGAGGAAAGAAAGAAGACAGATCGAAAGAGGAAATGTACAAAACGCAAGGCAACATGAACGAAAGCAGCAAGAATGAGTACAACAAAAACGTAAGGAGGAGACAAAAAAATAAACAGATAACCAATGAGAACAACAACAGGAACGACAAGAACAACCAAAAACATGAGAAATATTCGTCACCAAAAAGTCGGAAAAAAAAACAACAACAACAACAGCAACTACAAAGACACCATAAAATAGAAACCCAGAGCAAAGAAAAAACATGGCAAAACAGAAACAAGAAAGTTAAAATAAAAAGAACAGAAAACAGAACAATACACAATGCACGGCAAATCCAAAACTATGCTTATTACGCAGTCAATAACAAGACAATCAACATGGATACACAGGAGAAATGAAGAGCACAAGGAACAAAAAGCAATCCGACAAGAAGCAATACGACAAGCAACAGAAAAAGAACATCTGTGATGACAACAACGGCAAACACTTCACCAGCAAATCGCCAAGAAAAGCACAAAGAACAGTGAAAGGGAGAAAAATCAAGGACAGTAAGCACGTCGAAAAGAATAGCAACACGAACAGGATCAAGAATGAAAAAGAATGGAACGAACATACTTTAGGAGACAAAATCAAAAACAACAGAAAAAGAAAACAACGGGTAAAACCACATAAAGAAGGCAAGCAACAAAACAAAACAGAAAAGAAAAATGGGAAAAAGTGACACAAACAACACAAAAGAAAGAAAAGGAAAGAGAAAATTTGAGCGCTAATGACAAAACAAAAACAAAGAGAAAAATTTACGAACATAAACAAAGACGGCAAGATGTCAAACAAAAGAAAAACAACAAAGTCAACAAGAACAAGAGGAGGAACAAGTACAGGAAGAACCAAGTGTAGGAAAGCAAAACGTACACCAGCAAATATCATCATCATCATCAGGTGCCCTGCCGCATGGCGTTGGCGACCATGGACTTCCAACCATCTCTACTTCTCGTTGCCCCTAGCATCTCCGCCACCATCCTCATCCCCAGCCACTCTGCAAGTCCGTCCAGCATTCTCTCCCTGGGTCTGACTGGTGCTCTCTTTCCCTCCAGCTTTCCCGTTGTGACCAGGTGCTCCAAATCCCCCTTCCTCATAAAATGGTCTATAAATGTTGCCTGTCTTTTCCTAATATTCCTTATGAGTGATCTTCTTGTGTCTGCCTCCATCAAGACTGTCCTCGTTTGTTTTCGTTGCTGTCCATGGAACTCTCAACATTCTTCTGAGAAACCACATCTCGGCTGCCTCAATCTTGCTCTGGCTTTGCTTGCTGACTGTCCACGCCTCGCATCCGTACACCAGCAAATATACAGTGACAATATCAACACATGACAGAACCAGAACACCAAAGGCACCTAGGAACAGAACAAAGAAGTCTTTTCAGAAAGAAAAAACATAAGACAGAAAAACACGAGAGAAAAGAACAAGAGCAGTAAGAACTAAAAAAGCAGCAAGGACAAGAAAAACAAAAACAAAAACAACAAAATTATTCTGAAGAGAAACAAGTACAGAAAGAGCAAGATAGAAATAGCAAAAGCGACAACACCAAAATCGTAAAAACAATATCAACAAATAGCCGAAAAACAGCACCAAGATAAAAGGGATTACAAAATCTAAGCGGAGCAAAAGCAAGAAGACATTAACAAACGAACGCAGAACAGGAGAATTAAAATACTACATTACAGCTACAGCAACACGGAAGAGAAACTCCCAAAACAAACAAAAAAAAACAGAAACCAAAGGCCAATACAGAAATTTAAAAAATCACAAACGAAGAAAAAAGAAACAAAGCAAGAACAGCACGCAATAGACAGCAAACCCATTACTATAATCATTACACACTCAATAACAGTATCGACATGACAAAGGATACGAAATCAAAACCAATAACGGCAAGAAAATCGGGAGAAATAGAAGAGTAAAAGGAACAAGAAACAAAACAACAAGAAGCAGAAAAATAAATCTATGATAACAATAACGGCAAAGATTTCAACAAGTCATCACTGAAATCACGAAGAAGAATGGGAAGGAAAAAAAATCAAGAACAAAAAGCAAATCAAAGACAATATAACAACAAGACCAGGAATAAGAATTTTAAAAAAAATACTTAAACATAACTAGTGGAAGAAATCAAAAACAACATCAACAAACACCTGAAACGATATGAAGAAAACGAGCAACAGAATAAAACAAGAATAAAACAAAGCAAAACAACAACAACAACAAACAAAAGAAAAACAAAAGGGAAACTGTAGAAAGAAACAAAAATATAGAGCATTCATGACAAGAACAACAGAAACAAGAGAGAGAAAAAAAACTCGAACATAAATAAACGCCACAAGGAGTCAAAGAAACAAAAGAAGAGCAAAGTCAACAGGAGGAGGGGTTGTTTATCGGTCGTTTTCGTTTTTTTTTGGGCGGGGGGTTTTTTGTGTTGTTGTGTTGTTTTGTTGTTGTTGTTTTTTTTATTGGGTGGGTGTGTTGTTGGTTGTCTTTTGGGCTGGGGTTGTTTGTTGGTTGTTTTTCATTGTAGGGTTGTTTGTTCCTTACAGTCTGAGGGACTGTGCAGCATCAATGTCCTGACTGTTGGATGCTCTTCTGTTGTGACC
>JAPXFY010000022.1:13814405-13829405 GCA_030674185.1 Monoplex corrugatus
GTCTGCCTCTTGCGTGTTTCCGGCGATTTGAACGAGTGTACATACAGCAGTGGCACTATGATAGATAAATGTACAGTTGTGTTGTCGGTTGTAGGATCTTCCTCGCTGCAGAAAATGGTGGGATTTAATGGCTACCTGGTTGAACCTGGCTCTCAGTTACAGTGGATTTCCTTCAATATAGATAGTATCCTTATTTTCTGGAAAACGTGTCTTGTAAATCTTCTTCCCTGATTCTTATTGTTCTGATTTCTGTCAATATAGATAGTATCTTGCTTTCTAGATAGAGACTGTATTATGAATGTCACCTGGTTCTTATTATTCGAGTTTCTTTCAATATGCGTAGATAGTATATATCGAGGCAGCCGAGATGTGGTTTCTCAGAAGAATGTTGAGAGTTCCATGGACAGCAAAGAAAACAAACGAGACAGTCTTGATGAAGGCAGACACAAGTAGATCACTCATAAGGAAGATTAGGAAAATACAGGCAACATTTATAGGCCATTTTATGAGGAAGGGGGTTTGGAGCACCTGGTCGCAACGGGAAACCTGGAGGGAAAGAGAGCACCAGGTAGACCCAGGGAGAGAATGCTGGACGGACTTGCAGGGTGGCTGGGGATGAGGAGGGTGGGGGAGATACTGGGGGCAACGAGAGATAGAGATGGCTGGAAGTCCATGGTCGCCAACGCCATGCGGCAGGGCACCTGATGATGATGATGATGATGAGATAGTATACCTGCTTTCTAGAAAATGTGTCTTGTAAATCGCCCCTGGTTCTTATTATTCGGCTTTCTTTCAATATAGATGGTATCCCTGCTTTCTGGAAAATTGTGTATTGTAAACTGCCCCTGAATCTTATTATCTGAGTTTCTTTCAGTATAGATAGTATCCCTGCTTTTTGGGGACTGTGTGTTATAAATCGCCCCTGGTTCTTATTATTCGGGTTTCTTTTAATGTAGATAGTATCCCCACTTTCTGGAAAAATTTGTACCGCAAATCTCCCCTGTTTATTTGTGTGTTCGTTCGTTCGTTTGTTCGTTTGTTCGTTCGTTCGTTCGTTCGTTCGTTCGTTCGTTTGTTCATGCGTTCGTTCGTTTGTTCGTTCTTTCGTTTGTTCGTTCGTTTGTTTGTGTGTGGTTGTTTGTTTGTGTGGTTGTTTGTTTGTTTCTTTTTTCTTTCTTTCATACTTGTTTGTTTGTTTGTTTAGTTTCTTTGCTTGCTTGCTTGCTTGCTTGCTTGCCCTGCTTGTTTTTTTTCCAAGAAATCGTTGATAATTTTTATACGTTTGTTTCTCTTTCCTCTCCACCTGTGTTAGAGCAGACTATTCAGTAGCTTTTTTATTTTGCTTGCACAGTACAGGCCAGAACAACGTGCAGACTCTCATCCAAGCTACAACAGTCCCATGCTTCAGACGGATCTTCTCGTCTTCCCCTCTGTTTCCGTCCCTCGACAGTTACCAGGACCGATTGATTTAGCAGGGCCACTGGATCTTGTTTCATGAGCATACCAGAGTAGTTTTCTCTTCTTAATTTCACTGATCCAGCAGATCTTCATAATGGTCAAGTGTGCTGTGCTGTGCTGCTTGATGGTTTGGCGTACTTGTTCTATTGGTGATATGATGACCAGTGTGTCTGATGTTTAGTATCTTGCGTTAACATCTCATTTCCATGGTCTGGGTTCATCTTTCCAAATCTGATGGAAGGGTCCATGTCTCACATGCATACAGAGAGATGGATTGTGCTAGTGTACGTAACAGCTTGATCTTGTGTGTTCATGGAGATGTTCTTGTTCCTCTGTACATGTTTCAGCATGGACAGCACTGATGTTGTCTTTCCTAATCTTGAGAGGATTTCTGTCTTGGATCTCTTCGTTTACAGTGATGAACCCCAGATAAATAAATTTGTTGAACAGTTCCTCGTTTCAGTCCATGGACAGTTATATCAACATTGATGGTGGTGTTGTGGCTGACAATCGATTTGGTCTTCTCAGTGCAGATGTCCATGCCACATCTTGTCGATGATTCAACCTACTTTTTTACAAAGCTTAGCAAGTTCTTACTTACTTGCCTGCCAGGCCACCATTACCATCTATGAAGCAAAAATTCATGATGGGTCTTCCTCCAATGCCAACATGATCTTCAAATGCGTCAGTCACCATGCTGCATTCCAGGAATATGTTGAAAAGCAAGGGGTACACAAAGCAGCCCTGACAAACTCCAACTGAAATATAGAACCACTCTCCGGTAGCATCCTGTGTAAGCACAGCATTGGTGGCTTTGGAGTATAGCTGTCAGATGGATACATTGATCACTAAACATACAACCCTGAACGCAGAAGAGGAAGAAGGTGGTCGTTTCGAAAGGCATTCAGTGCATTTGAGAGAGAGCTATATGTGAGCTCCCACCACGAAATCAGTCTTAACTCGCAGTCAGTCGAATAGCATACGAGCTGAAAAG
Organism: Monoplex corrugatus; assembly: GCA_030674185.1. Lineage (NCBI taxonomy): Eukaryota > Metazoa > Mollusca > Gastropoda > Littorinimorpha > Ranellidae > Monoplex > Monoplex corrugatus. The sequence goes on from JAPXFY010000022.1 coordinate 13,816,858, forward strand.
GTGATTGAGGGTCTATCTGGGGCGTTTCTGACTTTTTCACAAAATTGATTTCTGTAGACTAAATCTATCCCCCACAGAAATTTGTTTTCTTGAAAAAATATTATTAATCAATTTAAAATAGTATTTTTGTGCATTGATCGCAGCAGAAAGAACACAATTTCCTACCAAAAGTACCTATTTTTGTCTCTTATTACGAACCGTAACCTGTACAGTATCCGCACATGTAATATACTGATGGAAAGCTCTTTGGTGGACCTTTCAGATAATGACAGCGAAAATTAGAAACAAACTGAGTCAAAGTCACCAAACAAAGAAATTTAAGGAAAATGTGTAGAAGAGCACACAAAAAGTTTAGAAACCGTTTTCTCAAAATGTCCGTCATACAAGTTAATGACTTTAAACATACATAACTTCTACATTTTTTTGAGTACAAGCTTTATTCAAGTACCAAAATAATCAGCAGAATGTACACTTTTCAGTGATATGTATATCTCAAAATGCCCAAAATGCTAGTTAAGACTGATTTCGTGGTGGGAGGTCACATATGAGTTCCACGCAAGCCTGCCAGTGATTAAGCCCATACCTGTACAAAACCCTATGCGCTGGCAACGTCTTATAACTGGGAAGGGCGTGGGAGTCAGAACAGGATTCGAAAAACACACACAAAAAGTGCTCGCATGATGGGCATTTTTGTGTTTCCACAAGTCATGGATAAAAGCAGTAATAATGTATGTCTCTCTCTCTCTCTCTCTCTCTCTCTCTCTCTCTCCTCTCTCTCTCTCTCTCTCTCTCTCTCCATCTATCTGTTTGTACGTCTGTCTGTCTGTCTGTCTGTCTGTGTCTGCCTGTCTGTCTGTCTCTCTCTCTCTCTCTCTCATCCTCTCTCTCTCTCTCTCTGCCTATCTCTCTCTCTCTCTCTATGTGCCTCTCTCTCTCTCTCTGTACCCCTTCTCTCTCTCTCTTTCTACCCCCTTCTCTCTCTCTGCTTCTCTCTCTCTCTCTCTCTCTCTCTCTCCCTCTTTGTCTCTCTCTACCTCTCTCTCTCTGTACCCTCTCTCTCTCTCTCTTTCTACCCCCTTTCTCTCTCGCTTCTCTCGCTCTCTCTCTCTTTGTCTTCTTTCTCTGTCTCTCTCTTCTCTCCTGTCTCTGTCTCTGTCTATCTCTACTCTCTCTCTCTCTCTCTCTCTCTCTCCTCCATCTCTTTTTTCCTTCTCTATCACTCAGCACAAAGCAACAGACAACAGAAACACTGAGAAGTGTTGTAGCAGTGCAGTGTAAGCAGCACAGACAGACGAAACCATCGCTCCCCAAGCCAATTAAAAAGTCATCACACCAAAAGCCAACAACCAGCGAACTCAAAATCAAAAACAAAAAAATACTAACAAACAACAAAAACGGACACGTTTTGCAAAGAAATGAAAATGAGATGGTGGAGAAAGGTTGGTGGATAAAATCAGGAGGGAGGGAGGGAGGGAGGGAGGAAATAGAGATCGTGATAAGTTCCGGTCGTCAAACCACCAACACCATTAAATTGATACTCTGAAAACACAACGCCAACACAATGCAACCAACAAACGATGGGCCACACAGTGAAGTAAAGTCCGTTGTTTTCTGTTTGTCTGCTCTGTCTCTGTCTCTGTCTTTCTGTCTGTCTGTCTCTCTGTCTCTGTCTATGTCTTTCTGTCTCTATGTCTCTGTTTCTGTCTGTCTTTTCTCTGTCTCTGTCTCTCTCTCTCTCTCTCTCTCCTCCTCTCTCTCTCTCTCTCCTCGTCTTTCGCTCTTTGGCCATCCTCTGTACAAATATCTAAGAGCGTTGAAAATTAAATTTCATTTCATATTCTCCCCTCTCTCTCTCTGTCTCTCTCTCTGTCTCTCTCTCTCTCTCTCTCTCTCTTTCTCTCACCCTACCTCTCTTCTTTGTCTTTCTGTCTCTGTCTCTGTCTCTCTCTCCCCTCTACCTCTGTCTCTCTCTCTCTCTTTTCTCCTCTCCTTTCCCCTTTTACCCCTCCTCTCTTTTTTCTCTCTTTTTTTTTTGTCTCTGTCTCTTTTCTCTCTGTCCCTCTCTCTCTGTCTCTGTCTCTGCTCCTCTCTCTCTCTCTCTCTCTCCTCTCTCTCTCTCTCTCTCTCTCTCTCTCTCTCTCTCTCTCTCCTTCTCTATCTCTCAGCCACAAAGCAGAAAGACAAACAGAAACACTGAGAAGGGTGTAGTCAGTGCAGTGTTGGCAGCACAGACAGACGAAACGATCGCTCACAGCCAATTAAACAGCACTCCAACAGCCAACAACCAGCGAACTCAAAAACAAAAACAAAAAAATAAACAAACAAACAAAAAAACGGACACGTGTTCGCAAAGAAATGAAAATGAGATGGGTGGAGGAAGAGGTCGGTGGGATGGAAAGTAGGGGAGGGAGGGAGGGAGGAAATAGAGATCGTTGAGAAAGTTCCGGTCGTGCAAACCAACCAACACCATTATTGATACTCTTAAAACACCAACGCCAACACAATGCAACCAACAACGATTGGGCCACACAGTGAAGTAAGTCTCTGTTGTTTTTCTGTTTGTCTGTCTCTGTCTCTGTCTCTGTCTTTCTGTCTGTCTGTCTCTCTGTCTCTGTCTATGTCTTTCTGTCTCTATGTCTCTTGTTTCTGTCTGTCTGTCTCTGTCTCTGTCTGTCTCTCTCTCTCTCTCTCCTCTCTCTCTCTCTCTCTCTCTCTCTCTCTCTCTCTGTCTTTCGTCTTTGGGCCATCCTCTGTACAAATATCTAAGAGCGTTGGAAAATTAAATTTCATTTCATATCTCTCCCCCTCTCTCTCTCTGTCTCTCTCTCTTCTCTCTCTCTCTCTCTCTCTCTTCTTTCACCCTACCTCCTCTTTCTTTGTCTCTTCTGTCTCTGTCTCTGTCTCTCTCCCCCCCTCTCCCTCTGTTCTCTCTCTCTCTCTCTTTCTCTCTCTCTCCTTTTTCCCCTTTTACCCCTCCTCTCTTTTTTCTCTCTTTTTTTTTTTGTCTCTGTCTCTTTTTTCTCTCTGTCCCTCTCTCTCTGTCTCTGTCTCTGTCTCCTCTCTCTCTCTCCTCTCTCTCTCTCTCTCTCTCTCTCCTCTCCTTCTCTATCTCTCAGCCACAAAGCAGTAGACAAACAGAAACATGAGAAGGGTGTAGTCAGTGCAGTGTAGGCAGCACAGACAGACGAAACGATCGCTCACAGCCAATCAAATAGCAAACAACCAGCGAACTTAAAAACAAAAACAAAAAAGTAAACACAAAAAAAAACGGACACGTGTTCGCAAAGAAATGAAAATGAGATGGGTGGAGGAAGAGGTCGGTGGGATGGAAAGTAGGGGAGGGAGGGAGGGAGGAAATAGAGATCGTTGAGAAAGTTCCGGTCGTGCAAACCAACCAACACCATTATTGATACTCTTAAAACACCAACGCCAACACAATGCAACCAACAACGATTGGGCCACACAGTGAAGTAAGTCTCTGTTGTTTTTCTGTTTGTCTGTCTCTGTCTCTGTCTCTGTCTTTTGTCTGTCTGTCTCCTCTGTCTCTGTCTCTGTCTTTCTGTCTCTATGTCTCTGTTTCTGTCTCTGACTCTTTCTCTGTCTCTCTCTCTGTCTCTGTCTGTCTGTCTCTCTCTCTCTCTCTCTCTCTCTCTCTTTCTCTCTCTCTCTTTCACTCTTTCTGCTCTGTAGGTTATCATCATCATCATTCATCATCAGGTGCCCTGCCGCCTGGCATTGGCGACCATGGACTTCCAACCATCTCTATCTCTCGTTGCCCCTAGCATCTCCGCAAACCCTACTCATCCCTAGCCATTCTGCAAGTCTGTCCAGCATTCTCTCCCTGGGTCTACCTGGTGCTCTCTTTCCCTCCAGCTTTCCCATTGTGACCAGGTGCTCCAAATCATCCTTTCCTCATACAATAGCCTGTAAATGATGCCTGTCTTTTCCTAATCTTCCTTAAGAGTGATCTACTTGTGTCTGCCTCCATCAAGACTGTCTCGTTTGTTTTCTTTGCTGTCCATGGAACTCTCAACATTCTTCTTAGAAACCACATCTTGGCTGCCTCAATCTTGCTCTGGCTTTGCTTGCTGACTGTCCACGCCTCGCATCTGCACAACAGTATTGGTTCTATATAACATTCAAGGACTCTCTTTCTGATGTTAATTGCTAGGCATTTGTTGGTAAGAATGCTTGTCATCTTCTTGAATGCTGTTTTGGCTTGGCCGATTCTGCCAGCTATTTCCGATGTGCATCTGACGTCTGATGAAATGACCGTTCCCAGGTATTTGAACTTATTAACCTGTGTCAAGGTTGTGCCATTTGCTGTTATTTTGCAGGAGGGGATTTCATGTTTTTTACTGATCACCATGACTTCAGTCTTCCTGTGTTTAGTTCCAACCCCTTACCTTTGCTTTCTGTTTCTAGTATATTCACAAGGTTTTGTAGGTCCTCTTTCATTTTGTGCAATGAGCACGGTGTCATCTGCGTACCGAATGTTGTTTATCATTTTCCCTCCAACCTTTAATCCAGGGTCTTCTTCTAGGTTTTCTCATGATGTTTTTGCTGTATAGTGAAAACAGATCTGGTGACAAAACACAACCCTGTCTGACTCCTCTTTTGATGTTTTGGAAAGAGCTTATATTGTTTTCTATTCTCATTGCAGCTGTTTGTTCCCAGTACATATTCCTGATTATTCGTAGATCTTTTCCATCAACATTGAGTCTCTCCAGTTGGTTGATCAATTCTTCATGTCGTACCCGATCGAAAGCCTTGGTATAGTCAACAAAGCATAAATATACAAATCCTTATTCATCTCAATTGACCTCTCTATGATAGTTCTTAGGATGTATATGGCATTAATAGTTCCTTTCCCTTCCACAAATCCACACTGTTCTTCTGCCATCTCTCTCTTGATTCTATTCATTGTCCCTATCACGATTATGTTTAACAGGATTTTTGTTACATGACTCATCAAACTGATTGTGCGATGGAGTTTGCATTCTATAGCCCCTGTCTTCTTTGAAAATGCAATGAAAATTGATTTTGACATATCTTTGGGGATTTTTCCAGTGTCATAAATTTCATTTAGGAGGACTATTTTTTCTATGCCAAATTCCTCTAGGGCTTCAATCATCTCTGTAGTAATGTCTGGTCCTGGGGCTTTTCCTGGTTTCATCTTTATCAGTGCTTCTCTAACTTCATCTTTCATTATGGGTGGTCCTTCAAAGTTCTTTTTTATAATGTGTTCTTCGTTTCTGTCATCCTCAAAAAGGACTTTAATATACTCTCCCCATCTGTCCAGTATTTTGTCTTTTTCCATGATAAGCGTGCCATCTTTCGATTTTAAGCAACCAATTGATGTGCAAATATTTTTCCTGTAGGTTATACGATGTGCTAATATCTATAGCGTTGGAAAATATATTATCATTTCATTCAATATCTCTCCCTCTCTCCCTTTTTCTGTCACCCTTCCTGTCCTTGTATCTCTCTTTTTTCCTCACAACTTTCCTGTCTTTCTTTCTCTCTGTTTTTCTCCTTTTTTTTACCTCCCTTCTTGTTCCTTCTCTCTCTTACTCTTCTCTCTCTTACTCTCTCTCTCTCTCACTCTCTCTATTTCTCTCTCTTTCTCTTTCTCCTTCCACCCTTTCTCTCTCACTCTGTAAGTTGACCATTCATCCCACTCTCTTGCTCTTACATTCTTCCTCTCTCTCTTCTCTCTCTCTTCTCTCTCTCTCCTCTCCTCTCTCTCTTCTCTCTCTCTCTCCCTCTATTTCTTTCTCTCTCTCTTTCTCTCTCCACTCTCTCTCTCTCTGTCTCTCTCCTCTTTCTTTCTCTCTCGCTCTCTCTCTACCTCTCTGTCTCTCTCCTTCTCTCTCTCTCGTCTCTCTCTCTCTCTCTCTCTCTCTCCTCTCTTCTCTGATGCCACAAACCAACAGCCAGCACAAGCAGATAGAGGAAACGATCGCTCAGAAGCAATTAAAAGCAGCGCTCCAACAGCCAACAACCAGCGACTTTAAAAACAAAATCAAACAAACAAAAAAACCGGGACATGTGTTCGTAAAGAAAGAAGAATGAGAAGGGTGAGGAAGAGGTGGATGGGGAGGGGAGTAAGGGGAGAGAGAGGAGGGGAGGAGGGAGGAGGGCCGTTTGTGCCAACCAACCAACACCATCTCCATCACCGCCGATACTCTAAAACACCAACGCCAACACAATGCAACCAGGACGATAGAGCCACACAGTCTAGTAAGTCGCTGTTGTCTCTCTGTCTGTCTCTGCCTCTGTCTCTCTCCCTGCCTCTCTGTCTCTGTGTCTTTTGTGTCTGTGTCTGTCTGTCTGTCTGTCTGTCTCTCTTCTCTCTCTCTCTCTCTCTCTCTCTCTTTCTCTCACTCTCTCGTAATATAAGTTTATTTTGTTGTTGATTGTTAATCCTACGATATAATATCTGATTATTTCATTGCACTTATAAGCACCCCTTCAGTAGGGGCTATGGCCTTTCTTGAATAAAAATTCTGAAGTCTGAAGTCTGAAGTCTGAAGTCTCTCTGTCTCTGTCTCTGTCTCTGTCTCTCTCTCTCTCTCTCTCTCTCTCTGTCTGTCTCTCTCTCTCTCTCTCTCTCTCTCTCTCTCTCTCGTTTCTAGTTTGAAAACTGGCTTCTAGTCAATAATTTTTACCCTCTGGAATAAAGCATCGTTGTAATTACCACTGATATTCTCTCTCTCTCTCTCTCTCTCTCTCTCTCTCTCTCTCTCTCTCTCTCTCTCTCTCTCTCTCTTGTGTGTGTGGTGTGTGTGTGTGTCTCTGTCTGTCTCTCTCTCTCTCTATTATATCTATCTATCTATCTCTCTGTCTTTCTCTTTCTCTCTCTCTTTCTGTCTCTCCCTCTCTCTCTCTCTCCTCTTCTCCCTCTCTCTCTTCTCTCCCTCTCTATCCATTATCAAATAGGTCGGTGCTCTTGGTCTCTCTCTCTCTCTCTCTCTCTAACACACACACACACACATACACACACACGCACACGTACACACACGTAACACCCCTACTATGCACACACGCACACGCACACGCTCACGCAGCGCGCGCGCCCCACACACCCAACACACACTCAACGACCGATCTCGGATCCGATAGAGAGACACACCACCATCCATCCCACTCTCTGTCAACTGCTCACAGGCTGGTGGAACTTTGTGTCGTCGTCCGGCCCGCGCTCTGCGACAAGAGCAATAGAGAGAGACTCCGAGAGACGCGCGAGACGTGAGACTGTCCGACCGACTGTCTGTCTGCACAGCGCGTTACGCAGCGCAGTCGTAGTAGTAGTAGTTTGTAGTGGCGAGAGAGAGAGAGAAGGACTTCTACTATCCCACCATCATCGCTGTCTTCATCTGGAGGTTGTTTTTTTTTTTGGTTATTGGTGATTTCTTGGACTAAACTTTCACACGGTGGTTTGTGTGTCTCGGCGCCAAAAGGTATTAGACTGAATTCTGAAAGCTTTTATAATTTAGAAGAAAGAGACAGATGGGGGTGGGGGGGGGGGGGGGGGGGACTTTTTTATGTGTTTTGGAATTGTTTTCAGTTTTGTAGTTGCAAAGTGACTTTTCTTCTACTTAAAAAAAAAAGAGATGATTTATGGAGAGACAGGGAAATAGGAGGGGGGGGGGGGGTACTTTTTCGATGTGCTTTGGAACTATTTTTTCTATTGTATTTGCAAAGTGATTTTTTTGTCTACTTAAAATTAATAGGAGACGAGATGATTGTGGAGAGAGTGTTTTCCACTTTTGTATATTCAAAGTGACTTCTCACTTTAAAAAAAAAAAGAACGAGACGATTATGGAGAGAGATGTTCTTCTGCTGTGTAAGGTTGACTGTACACTGTATTATATGCTGAATTAGAACTCGATTTATATATATATATAACTTTCACGTATTATTCGGACGCAAGTTTACGCTGCGTCAGCACATTCCGTGATAATGTCTGTGTTACGGATGTAACATTATGTGAGAATAGAGTAAAGTGCTTCTTTTTGTGTGTTAATGATAAACATTTATGTGAAAGTAGAGTCAAAGTGATAGTTTTTAGTGTATTACTGATACAACATTTATGTGAAAATAGAATCAAAGTGCTTGTTTTTAGTGTGTTACTGATAAACATTTATGTGAGAATAGAGTCAAGTGATAGTTTAGTGTGTTATGATGTATATTACGTGAGAATAGAGTCAAAGTGCTAGTTTTTAGTGTGTTACTGATACAACATTTATGTGAGAATAGAGTCAAAATGCTAGTTTTTAGTGTGTTACTGATATAACATTTATGTCAGAATAGAGCCAAAGGCTAGTTTTTTAGTGTGTTACTGATACAACATTTATGTGAGAATAGAGTCAAAGTGCTAGGTTTTAGCATGTGCAGTGAAGTGTGACTGTGTTTTGTTTGAAAAAAAAAAGATGTAGCGATATCATCAAAGGTAAACTTATAGAATAAGTATCCTATTATATTACAGTTTTGTGTGAGTCGTGTCTCAACGTGAAATAGCTAGCGTTAATTAAATGTCGTCTTGAACAATGTTTTCTTTTCCAACTCAACAACATTTTTTTTCAGTTCTTTGTTTTTAAGTCCATAAGGGAAAATCATCATGCAAAATTCATTTTGTTAATGTCAAACGTATTATTTTGTTTACACGAAAAATTGAAAAACGTATAGGGAAATCTGATGCTAGTAATTATCATTTTCCTAATTTTATCTTTTTTTTTGTTTTTTGTTTTTTGTTTGTTTGTTTGTTTTTTAAAACATCCATTTTTGCCTCCTCGTTTATAAACCCTATACGTGACAAAGAGACATCAAAGCATTTTCTTAATTTAACAATAAGTATAGATGGATGTATCATCAAATAATTTCATACTTTCTTTGCAAATAGACATCAACCACTCCTCTCCACACCATTCCCATCTTTAAGTACTGTAATTGTATCTAAAACGTAAAATCAATAACCTGATAGAAGATTATCCTGTCTTTTTGTTCGTTCGTTTGTTTTGTTTAATTTTCGTTGCTTGCTTGCTTGCTTGCTTGCTTCTGCTTGCTTGCTTGCTTTCTTGCTTTCTTGCTTGCTTTTTGTGTTTGTTTTCGGGGGTGGTGGGGGTGGTCCTTTGTTTATTTTGTTGTTGTTGTGGTGATTGTTGTTTTTGATGTTGGTTTTGTATGTTGTTGGATTTTGTGGTTTTGTTGTTTTTTTTATTTTGATTTTGTTTGTTTGTTTGTTTAGGTTGGGGGTGGGTGTTTGGTTTGGGTTTGGGTTTTTTTCTTCTTTTTTACCTTTATCCTAGCATAAATGCACAACCACATAGGCATCAATAATAGCAACATCAATTATAAACAACTTCCATACAAATTGCTCTCTTTCACAGACAGATGTCTGTCTTTTTCAATAACTATGGTGTAATTGCTTTTCCTGACGAAACAGTGGTGTTAGCTTTCTCGAGAAAATTAGTGGGTCATGAACTTGGGATTTCGAGCAAATTAGCTTGACGAGTAGAACGTGGGATCTGTGCTCATGAGTACACACAACAATAGAAACACGTCTCACCACAACACACACACACACACACACACACACACACACACACACACACACAACACACACACACACACACACACACACACACACACGACTCACACACACACACACACACACACACACACACACACACACAACACGCAACACACACATACACACACACACGGACACACACACACACACACACACACACACACACACACACACACACACACACACACACACACACACACACACACACACACACACACACACACACACACACACACACACATATCAAAGTGGACGAGATCAGTGACAGAAATCTTTGTGTGGGTGCTAGTAGTGAATGAAGATCACTTTGTCTGTGGGTGAAAATGAGAAAAAGTGATTAGTGCTTATAGGCGTCGGGCGAAGGGTTTGATTGACTTGCGTCCCCTGTGGTGTGGATACTTTGAGGGATCACTGGTGAGTTTTTGATGGTCCTGATGGCTGTGGCAATTTGTGGACATTCGGGCGTAGGTAGGGATGACTGGGTATTTTTTTTTATCCCATTACAAGTTTGATTTGGACGGCTTTATCATTCCTTTTAAACATAACAACAACAACAACAACAACAAAGAAATAACGCCTAATGGCTGCTTATCGGGGAAGAGCAAAATGAGTTATTTACCTTTTAAATATATTAAAAGGAAAGAACTCATAATGTCTGCTTATCGAAGAAAGCAAAATGAGTTATTTACCTTTTAAATATATTAAAAAGGAAAGAACTCATAATGGCTGCTTATCGGAGAAAAGCAAAATGAGTTATTTACCTTTTTAAAATATTAAAGGAAGATCATATGGCCTGTTATCGAAGAAAACAAAATGAGTTATTTACTTTCAAATATTAAAAAGGCAAAGAACTACATAATGGCTGCTTATCAAGAAGAGCTAAAACGAGTTAATGTACCTAGTTGTCAAGACAACTATGATTGTCTGCCTTGTTTAGTAAAATAGAACAAGGAAAAACACCAAACAAACAGACGAAAAAGACTCAAGACAAAGTAATGCTTTAAAAATATATTTCAATTAATTTGTTTTGATTGTGTATTAAAATCAAAAGGAAAAAAAATACAAGGAAAGAATGAAAACTGCGGAATATAATCATTGGTTGTTTAGATTTGATGTATTGTGGAATATATTTTTACGTTCATCTTTTTTTTTTTTCTTTGTTTGTGTGTGTGTGTGTGTGTGTGTGTGTGTGTGTGTGTGTGTGTGTGTGTGTGTGTGTGTGTGTGTGTGTGTATGTGTGTGTATGTGTGTGTGTGTGTGTTTTGGGTTTGTTTGGGGGGGGGGTTTGTTTGTTCAATTTGACTATTTCTCAATATTTTCATTTGACTTTTTTTTGTTTGTTTGTTTGTTTCAATATTTCTGTCAATGCTTCGTCTCCATTTCTTTGTGTTCATTTTCGTAGACATGTCTATTTAATTCATTAATTATAAATAATCTTTCTACATCAGTTATTTTAATGTAAGCCCTGCTTTGTTGCAGCTTTATCTCTTGATGTTTTGTTGCTATACCCTCTCTTATTAATCGAATAAAGAGAGAGAGAAGAGAGAGAGAGAGAGAGAGAGAGAAAAGGGTGAGAGAGAGAGAGAAAAGGGAGAGGAGAGAGAGAAAAGGGAGAGAGAGAGAGAGAAAAGGGAGAGAGAGAGAGAGAGAGAAAGACAATCTACAAAAGCAAAAAAATCTCACATAACTTTAATGACTTATGGCCAACAGCCTCAGTCATAATATAAGTATGATAATAATCATAATAATGATAGTAGAAGAAGAATAGTATAGCGACAATAACAACAACACAGTAATAATAATAACAATAATACTGATGATGATAGTAATAATAATATTGATAATGATAAAAAGTAATAATAATATAATAATGATAATAATAATGATGATAATGATAATAACAATAATGATAATAGTAATGATGGTGATGATAGTGATGATGATGATGATGATGATGATGATGATGATGATGATGATGATGATGATGATGTGATGATGATGATGATGATATAACAATCATAATAATATAATAATAATAATAATACAAAAATGATAATAATAATAATGAGTTTCATTAGCGTAACGCAAACAGTCCATGTCAGAAAATGCTTGTCGCATTTTACAAAAAAAAAAGGGGGAAAAATAGAAATGGAGGTTAGGGAGAATGTTGCCACGTCAATACATTAATCCAGTACAAACATGTCCGATATACACACCAATACATCAATGCAGCATAAACTTAGTTTATCACAAATACCAACTGATTATTATTATGAAATTTGTAATAGATGGTATACTGGTGGTGATACTAGGAAAAATAATGTAGGGAAAGAAATGTGTAATTAGCCTGGTAGATACAGTCTTTCAGGCGTGCACGCACACACACACATCACTCACACACACACACACACAACACACACACACACACACACACACACACACACACACATACACACACACAACACACAACACACCACACACACAACACACACACACACACACACACCAACACAACACACACACACACACACAAACACAACACACACACAACACACACACACACACAAACACACACACAACACAACACACACACACACACACACACACACACACACACACACACACACAACACACACACAAACACACACAAACACAACACAACACACACAACCACACAAAACACACAAACACACGCACACACACACGCACACGCACACGCACACACAAAACACACACACAAACACACCACACACACACACACCACACACACACACACACACACAAACAACACACACACCCGCACGTACACACACACACACCACACACAACACATACACACACACACAAACACACCCACTCATAGCCACACATAGGTATGGGCACATATTCACGCATACACACATGCACATTGGAGGGAAGAGAAGGGAGTCAATACAGTAATACAGTGAAATAG
>JAPXFY010000022.1:13839405-13841905 GCA_030674185.1 Monoplex corrugatus
ACACACACACCCACGACACACGCACCACACACACACACACACACCACACACACACAAACCACACAACTCCTAAAGTCGACTAAAACAATCTCTATAAAAAAACAAAGAACAGTACATGAGAACTAAAACAGCCATCGTAGACACAACAATTGATCAAAAACGTTTACGATTATCAACATCCTCTGGCACGTTGCAACAAAAAAAAAAACAAATACAATCAAATAAAAACAAAAGAACCAAAATTATAAAAAGAAACAACAGCAGACATCAACACGACAGAACACACAACAGAGACAGCAGACAGATAACAAACAGACACACGACAGACAAACAGCAACAGACAACACATCAATAAAACAACGCTATAAAAAGAAATAAAAGAAGAAATTCGAAGACAGAGAGGAAAACCTTGGAAAAACAGCCATCCTAGGACACAGACAATTTGAATCAGAAAACACGACTGATCAGGTATTACAACATCATCTGGGCACGATCAGGCAATAGACATACAACAAACAAAAATACACATCAAGAAAAAAAAGTAATCCAAGGATTAGAAGACAGAATAGACAAACAGACAGGCAGACATGCAATAGACAGAATCACAGGAGAGACAGAGACAATAACAAAACAGACACACGGACAGACAGAGACAGGCAAACATAACAGACAACACCGGATAGAACACACAGGACAGACAGAGACAAGTAACAGACATACACGGACAGACAAAACAGGAATAACATACACACGGACAGACAGAGACAAGTAACAGACAGACACACGGACAGACAGACAGGCAATAGACATACACACGGACAGACAGAGACAAGTAAAGACAGACACACGACGAGAACAGTACACGCAGGACAGACAACAGAACACAACACACGGACAGACAGACAGGCATAGACATACACACGGACAGACAGACAGGCGATAGACATACACACGGACAGACAGACAGGTAAAGACATACACACGGACAGACAGGCATAGACATCACAACGGACAGACAGGCAATAGACATACACACGGACAGACAGACAGGCAACAGACAGACACACGGACAGACAGACAGGCAATAACATACACACGGACAGACAGAGAAGGCAAAAACACACGGACAGACAGACAGGCAATAGACATACACGACAGACAGAAGGCAACAGACACAGGACAGACAGAAGGCAACAGACACACGGACAGACAGACAGGCAATACACATACACACGGACAGACAGGAAGGCAAAGACACACGGACAGACAGACAGGCAATACACATACACACGGACAGACAGAAGGCAATAAGACAACACAGACAGAGAAGGCAACAGACACACGGACAGACAGACACAATAACAACACACAGACACACAGAGAAGGCAAAGACACGACACAACCAGTACAGACACCACACACAACAGGAGCAACACACACACACATACTCACACACACAGCAACACACACACACACACACCACACACACACACACACACATAATACACACACACACCAACACGCACACACGCAGGTACACACACTCGTGCACGCGCCTATGCACGCAATCACACACACGCAACACACACACACACGTGCGCTCACACGCATGCACGCGCGACGCACACACACACACACACACACACCACACACACACACACACAACACACACACACACATACAGAGGGCAATGCTTAGCCTGTAGAAGACCATTGTTTATCTAACAACGATCTTTGAAATCAAGATCATAACTACCTCAACAGTTACCGAATCAACAATCATCCAGTCAATCAATTAATCATCAGCAAACCAGCAAATCAGTCAATCATTCAACCAATCAATCGTTCATTCAATCAATCAAGCAATCAATCGATCAATCAATCCATGCCTTTATTCAACAAGTTAATCATCCATTCAAGAACAAAGCATTTAATTCAGCCAATTATAATCAGTCTTGTACTCCCCTGTACTGTTAATCAATGACTCAATCAGATCTGCTTGTTAAAAAAAAACTTATCATGATCGAATACAGATTCATAGCATCCAGTTTCTTTCAAATTTTCAGTTTGTTGTAGTTTGTGTTTGAAGTGTGTTGCTTCATTTTGTATTTCATTTTCAGTTGGTTGGTTGGTTGGCTGGTTGGTTGGTTGGTTGTGGTTGGTGGGTTTGGTTGGTTGGTTGGTGGTTGGTGGGTTGGTGGTTGGTTGGTGGTTGGTGGGTTGGTGTGGTTGGTTGGTTGGTTGGTGGTGGTGGTTGGTTGGTTGGTTGGTGGTTGGTTGGTTGGTTGGTTGGTTGGTTGGTTGGTTGGTTGGTTGGTTTTGGTTGGTTGCTTGTTGGTTGTTGGTTGTTGTGTTGGTTGGTTGTTGGTTGGTTGGTTGGTTGGTTGGTTGGTTGGTTGGTTGGTTGTTGTGGTTGGTTGGTTGGTTGTTGGTTGGTTGGTTGTTGTTGTTGGTTGTGTGTTGCTTGCTTGCTTGCTTGGTTGTGTTGGTTGGTGTGTGGT
>JAPXFY010000022.1:13851905-13861905 GCA_030674185.1 Monoplex corrugatus
CACAACAGGAAAGCTGGAGGGAAAGAGAGCACCAGGTTAGACCCAGTGAGAAAATACTGGACGGACTTGAGCAGTGGATAAAGACAGACAGGATGGGACAAGTACTTGCAGCGACAAAGGATAGATTCGTATGGAGGGCCATGATCGCCAGCGTCATGCGGTAGGCACATGATGATGATGAGTTGGCAAGAGACAAAACGTTTATCTGGACTGCTTAGAAATAGAATATTAAATGTGTTAGCGCATTATACAGTTGTGTGGAGGTCATATGCCCGTCTCTGTGGCTTAACCCTTTGACTCCCACACCCTATCCACCAACTGCAAAAACTTAACCCTTTCACTCTCTCACCCTGTCCACCAGCTTCCTGCAGGAAACTGGTGGATAGAGTGAAGGAGTCAAAGGGTTATGTTTTTGCTTTGCTAGCATGGTTGACAATGCGGGATGCTGGTGGACGTGTGCGGGAGTCAAAGGATTTACATTAAAATGTGATACGATTTTCCTATCTTTACAGGGGCGGGGTGGTTGTTGTTCCGTTTCCTAAGCCATATTTGTAGTTACAGAATATGAGGTGCGCACTGAAGCCAGTTCTCAACCCAGCAGTTGCGCTGAAGAAGTCGGCTGGATCGCCGATGAAAGCTACGCAGTAAGTAGCCTTTTTTTGTAACTGAGAGCCAGGTTCAACCAGGTAGCCATTAAGAATATGAGACAATTTCTCACGTTGCTATGGCAATGATGACGATAGGGGTAATAATCAGGAGAGTTGAACAATGTGTTCAAATCGTCTGATCAACACCGCAGGAGTCTGTATCTGTCGGGCCTGGTTGACACCAGGATACATTACGAGAGTAGAGTGTATTGTGAAAGTAGACTATAGCCACCCCATGCAGTCTCAGTCTACAATGGAACTCCAAAGAATCATGATTACCATCGCCATTGTCATCATTACAGCGTTCTGAATATTGTCTCATAGTCTGTGGCCGCTCATGTTGTGTAGGAAATGAGACAATACAAAATGTTATAAAGAACATAATTATATCCTTAGGGTTTCCATTGCTATTGAACGTGTGTGAGAGTGCGTGTGTGTGTATGTGTGTGTGTGTGTGTGTGTGTGTGTTGTGTGTGTGTGTGTGTGAGTGTGTGTGTGTGAGTGTGTGTGTGTGTGTGTGTGTGTGTGTGTGTGTGTGAGTGTGTGTTGTGTGTGTGTTGTGTGATGTGTGTGTGTGGTATGTGGTATGTGTGTGGTGTGTGTGAGTGTGTGTGTGTGTGTGTGTGTGTGTGTGTGTGTGTGTGTGTGTGTGTGTAGTGTGTGTGTGTGTGTGTGTGTTGGTGGGTGTGTGTGAGTGTGTGTGTGGTGTGTGTGTGGTGTGTGTGTGTGTGTGGTGTGTGGTGGTGTGTGTGTGTGTGTGTGTGTGTGTGTGTGTGGTGTGTGTGCTGTGCGCGCGCGCGTGTGTGAGTTGTGTACATGTTGGTGTTGATTGTTGT
This sequence comes from Monoplex corrugatus, assembly GCA_030674185.1. Lineage (NCBI taxonomy): Eukaryota > Metazoa > Mollusca > Gastropoda > Littorinimorpha > Ranellidae > Monoplex > Monoplex corrugatus. The sequence continues at coordinate 13,853,389 of JAPXFY010000022.1, forward strand.
GTCTGTGATCTTTGGTTTGGTTTTTTGTTTGTTGGTTTTTTGTTGTTTTTTTTGCTTTTTAGATCATATCATATTTGCTGCTGTTGTTGTCGATGGTTGTAGTGGTGGTGATCGTCGTCGTAATTGTCGTCGTCATTGTTGTCGTCGTCGTCGTAGTAGTAGTAGTAGTGTGTAGTATGTAGTAGTATATAGTAGTAGTAGTAGTAGTAGCAGTAGCAGTAGCAGTAGCATAGCACGCAGCAGCATAGTCGTCGTCGTAGTAGTAGTAGTAGGAGGAGGAGGAGGAGTAGGAAGAGAAGCAGCAGGAGGAGGAGTGGTAGTAGTAATAGTAGTAGTAGTAGCAGCAGCAGCAATAGTGTAGTAACATCGTCGTCATCGTCGACGTCATCGTCATCGTCGTCGTCGTATTAGTAGTAGTAGCAGTAGCAGCAGCAGTAACAGTAGTAGTAGTAGCAGCAGCAGAAGTAGTAGTAGTAACAGCAACAGCAGTAGTAGTTGTAGTAATAGTAGTAGCAGCAGCAGCAGCAGCAATAGTGTAGTAGCATCTTCGTCGTCATCGTCATCGTCGTCGTCGTATTAATAGTAATTAATAGTAGTAGCAGCAGCAGCAGCAGCAGTAACAGTAGTAGTAGTAGTAGCACACAGCAGCAGTAACAGTAGTAGTAGTAGTAGCAGCAGAAGTAGTAGTAGCAGTAGCAGCAGCAGCAGTAGTAGTTGTAGTAATAGTAGTAGCAGTAGCAGCAGTAGTAGTAGTAGTATGCAGTAGCAGCAGCAGTAGTAGTAGTAGTAGTAGAAGTAGCAGCAGCAGTAGCAGTAGTAGTATAGTAGTAGTAGCAGCAGCAGCAGCAGTAGTAGTAGTAGTAGTAGTAAAGCGATACAGAGATACTATGAAGATCATCCTCATCAACTGTTCTGTAGTACCAACACCACTAGCTGGGAAGACACTTCATCATCATCATCATCATCATTAAGGTGCCCTGCACATGGCGTTCGCGACCATGGACTTCCAACCATCTCTATCTCTCGTTGCCCCCAGCATCTTCCCCACCCTCCTCATCCCCAGCCACTCTGCAAGTCCGTCCCGCATTCTCTCCCTGGGTCTACCTGGTGCTCTCTTTCCCTCCAGCTTTCCCGTTGTGACCAGGTGCTCCAAATCCCCCTTCCTCATAAAATGGCCTATAAATGTTGCTTGTCTTTTCCTAATCTGTCTTATGAGTGATCTACTTGTGTCTGCCTCCATCAAGATGTCTTGATTGTTTTCTTTGCTGTCCATGGACTCTCAACATTCTTCTGAGAAACCACATCTCGGCTGCCTCGATCCTGCTCTGGCTTTGCTTGCTGACTGTCCACGCCTCGCATCCGCACAACAGTATTGGTTCTATATAACATTCAAGGACTCTCTTTTTGATGTTAATTGATAGACATTTGTTGGTAAGAATGCTTGTCATCTTCTTCAATGCTGTTTTGGCTTGGCCGATTCTGCCAGCTATTTCCGACGTGCATCTGCCGTCTGATGAATGACCGTTCCCAGGTATTTGAACTTATTAACCTGTATCAAGGGTGTGCCATTTGCTGTTATTTTGCATGAGGGGATTTCATGTTTTTTACTGATCACCATGACTTCAGTCTTCCTGCTGTTTGGTTCCAACCCCTTACCTTTGCTTTCTATTTCTAGTAATAATAATAATAATAATTACAATATTTATATAGCGCAAAATCTTGATAAAATCAAATCTAAGCGCTGAAACACACACACACGCACGCTCGCACACACACGCACGCACGACGCACCACACCACCACGCACCACACACACACACACACACACACCACACACACACACACCACACACACACACACACACACGGCTATAAATGGGGAGAAAGAATAAAAACAATGGAAAATTATAGAGAGCATATTATATACAATTATATATTGCAATGTGATTCCCCTCCGAGTGGAGACAGGCTGCAGAGGGGATTGAGTGAGGTCAGGATTTTATGCAGAGGAGAAAAGGTGAGTTTTGAGAGCGGACTTGAAGGAGACAAAAGTAGGTTGCTGACGGACTGAGAGAGGAAGTTTGTTCCAGGAGAGCGGACCAGAAACAGAGAAGGCTCGTGGACCATAGGTATTGAGCTTAGTGCGTGGAAAGCGAAAAGTCAGAGGATCGGAGGCAGAGCGGAGGGTACGTGAGGGAACATAGATCTCAAGTAGACTTGACAGGTAATCGGGGGCTGCGTTATTGAGCTTTTGTAGCACATGGTGTCTAGTTTGTACTGTATGCGCTTTGATACAGGGAGCCAGTGAAGTTGTGCCAGGAGAGGAGATATGTGGTCAGCTTTTTTCTTTTTGAGTACAAGGCGTGCAGCATTGTTTTGAATGCGCTGTAGGATATGAGTGGTGGAGGCAGGAAGACCGGACAGAGGTGAATTGCAATAGTCAATGCGAGACATTATGAAGGAGAGAACGAGTTTTGCAGTTGTTTCCACAGAGAGATACTTCCTGATCAGGTATATTTACAAGACACTTCACTCAGCAGAAAGCAGCGCACAAAGGGCACGCACAACCACATTGAACACCACAGAGCAGCTATATTCAACAGAAGAGGACCGACGGAAAAAAATCTCAAGACTGCAGGATGCCTATACCATGCAGTGCTTGCAGAAGTACATGTGCCTTCAGGACCGGTCTGGTATCCCACATGAAGACTCACACTCGGCAATGAGGACCAATACTGCCTTCTCGTCCGTAGGATCGAAGGGCAAGTCCATCCATCATAGTTGTTGAAGCAGCAGTAGTATAAAGTGGCCGTAGAAATAATGGTAGCCATAGTAGTAATAATCGCAGTAGCGGTGAATAGTCAAATCATTATTGTGTAGGAGTTGTAGGCGATGGTAGGGTTTAATTTAAGCCTGGGATCCTCTATAACGGGTTCAAATGGCAGATCTCAGTATCGTTAGTGAATGGAACAGCTAGTGGACTTGATTAATGACCTTGTTGCCTGGGTGTAATCTTTACTGTATCGGGTATCAAAAAACATTAAATAATTTATGCAATAACAGTGGTACCAGTCTCTGTTTGTGTGTGTGTGTGTGTGTGTGTGTGTGTGTGTGTGTGTGTGTGTGTGTGTGTGTGTGTGTGTGTGTGTGTGTGAGAGAGAGAGAGAGAGAGAGAGAAGAGAGAAGAGAGAGGAAGAATGAGGAAGATGAGGAGGATGGATGGACGAGGAGAAGAGACATATAGAGGGCGTGGAAGTGAGAAAGAAAGAGTGGAGAGAGGCGAAGTGAAGAAAGAATTAGAGAGAGAAAGAGAGTGAAAAAATAAAGAGAGGGACAGAGAAAGGGCAGAGAGAGAGGGGGGAGAGAGGGGAGAGGGCGAGGGAAAGAAAGAGGGAGTGAAACGAGGGGAGAGGGCGAGGGAAAGAAAGAGGGAGTGAAACGGAGAGAGACAGGGAAAGATCGAGAAGCGAAAAAAGGAGAGAGGGAGAGAGACAGGGAGAGAGAGAGATAGGGAGAGCGAGAAAGAGGAGAGGGAAGGAGAACGAGAGATAGACAAGACAGTAATAGAGAGAGGAGAAGAGAGAGAGAGAGAGAGACAGAGACAGAGAGACAGACTGAGAGACAGAGACTGAGAGACAGCAAGCAGACAGACAGACAGACAAGGAACAGAGAAAGGTTAGAGAAAAAGACGTGTGCCCACGTATATTCATGCATACGCACGCACTTGCACGTAAGCGCTATTTTCTGTTCTCTGTGAGATTCCTTCAACCTTCATTTTGCATAGAAAACTGTTAGACATTTGTCAATAATCAATAAATGAGAGCAAAACCCAAAAAAATCCAATAGAATAATAAATACTCAACATCTTTTGGTGACAAGCATTTCCATGAAAGCTACCAAAACATCAGACGTAGGAGAAAAAATACCAGAAATGGTCTTATACTGCACATGTTTCCAACAGTTTCTTCTCAGACAAAGCACAAAAATAAAAATAAAATAAAAAAAATGTAAAAACATGGTCTGTTACTGATAGGCTGCCTGGGCGTGATATATACCTCTGGTATTGAATTTTGTTTCACGCTGTTATTTTAGCATCAAATGTCTTTGATTTGTCGTTTGTTTGTCGTTTTCATTATCTACGTCATAGAATTGTGGGAATGCTGTTTACAGTTTAACTTCCTGTGATCTTTGGGTGATGACATTGCGAAATACTTCTGAGTCTCCTTTCAGAGTGAAATAAATCCCTGAATCATGCGATAGTTACGTGGGTAAGATGCCAGACTTCCAATTGAAAGGTTTGGGGTTCGATCCAACCTTGGTACCTCCCATCTGGTAGGTAAAGTATGGAGATGTTTCGTATTTCCCACATCAGTATGTGTGCAGACCAGTTAGTGCTAGATCCCCCTTGTATATATATATATATATATATAGAGAGAGAGAGAGAGAGAGATACATATATATATATATATATAGCTGGCAGAATTGGCCAAGCCAAAACAGCATTCAAGAAGATGACAAGCATTCTTACCAACAAATGCCTATCAATTAACATCAGAAAGAGAGTCCTTGAATGTTATATAGAACCAATACTGTTGTACGGATGCGAGGTGTGGACAGTCAGCAAGCAAAGCCAGAGCAGGATCGAGGCAGCCGAGATGTGGTTTCTCAGAAGAATGTTGAGAGGTCCATGGACAGCAAAGAAAACAAACGAGACAGTCTTGATGGAGGCAGACACAAGTAGATCACTCATAAGGAAGATTAGGAAAAAGACAAGCAACATTTATAGGCCATTTTATGAGGAAGGGGGGTTTGGAGCACCTGGTCACAATGGGGAGGCTGGAGGGAAGGAAAGCACCAGGTAGACCCAGGGAGAGAATGCTGGACGGATTTGCAGAGTGGCTGGGGATGAGGAGGGTGGGGGAGATGCTGGGGGCAACGAGAGATAGAGATGGTTGGAAGTCCATGGTCGCCAACGCCATAGCGGCAGGGCACCTGATGATGATGATGATATATGTCTGATGGCTTATGGAAACAAAAACATCCACCATATATATATATATATATATATAATATATATATATGTGGTGTGTGTGTGTGTGTGTGTGTGTGTGTGTGTGTGTGTGTGTGTGTGTGTGTGTGTGTGTGTGTGTGTGTGGTGTGTGTGTGTGTGTGTGTCTGATGGCTTATGGAAACAAAAACATCCACCAGCATATACGCTCACCAAAGACGAAGTATGCAGACTGCAGCAACATACTGCCTACAAAATTTGAGTAAAGCAACGCGCATGCACGTATTTGATGAAAATCAGAAAGTTTTACAAAACCAAAGGCACAGCCAGTAAATGTTTATTATCATTTGTTTTACTTTTTCTTGTTACTGTCAAAATCGAACTACTGCACCCATTGATATGTACAGCCTATAGCGTGTATAAATATCACTACGATTATAAGACTGTATTAAGAATCATAATCGTCTTCTTTATGTGATGTATGCGTGATTTCTATATGACCTGCCTCTTTGTATTTAAATGTTTGTCTTACATATAATTGTAAATGACTGTAAATTCATGCACATAGAACCTTTGATGAAGATATAGGCGTTTTGCATGTGTTTTGAACTTTGGGCTCATGTGGATAATCTTGCTTTGCTAATGCTTTATCTTTGACCTTTTACTGAGAGAGAATACAAATAAAACACAAACAAACAAACAAACAAGCAAACAACAAACACCACCACCAACAACTAAAATCTAAAACAGTATAAATTAAACGATCTTATATTGTTTAAGAAAACATAGCAGACTAATAGATATGACGCATGTACATGATTTTTGCTCAATCCATTGTATACACATCTTGTTCTTTTTTTTTATGATATTGTAATAATGTTCAGCAAACATTGTATTTATTTGTGTTTTGTCAAAAAAGAATTTTTAAAAAGTTTGAAAAAAAGAGAAAAAAAGAATCATAATCGTCGTTGCTTTTTTCGTTTTCAAAAGCATCTTCTTCGTTTTAATTTTACCATCGTGGTCACCTTATTCTCATCATTGTCATTGTCCTCATCATCACAATACTGATCATCTTTCGTGTCATCATAGTCTCCACAACAGTTATTTAGGCTTTGTGCCTTCAACGCCTCGTAACTAAAACTTATGAATTACCATCACAGAGGGAAAGAAAGAGAAAGATAGGGAGACAGACAGACAGAGACAAAGAAAAAAGATAGGCCAAAAGAGATAGACTGCAGAGAGAAAGAGACAGACATATAGACATAGAAAGAGAAGAGAGAGAGAGGGAGGGGGAGACAGAGAGAAAGACAGAGAGAGAGAGGGGGGGACAGAAAGAGAGAAAAAAAAAAACGTTTTATTCTAATGAGACAGAAAGGCTGAAAGAAAGACAGAGGGAGGGAGGAAGAGAAAGAGGCAGAGAGAAATATAGAGAGAACAGAGACAAAGAGAGAGGGACAGAGACAGAGAGAGACAGACTGAGAGAAAGACAGAGAGAGAGAGAGGGACAGAGACAGAGAGAGAAAAAAAAATTACGTTTTATTCTAACGAGACAGAAAGGCTGAAAGAGAGACAGAGGGAGGGAGGAAGAGAAAGAGGCAGAGAGAAATATAGAGAGAGACAGAGACAAAGAGAGAGGGACAGAGACACAGAGAGAGAGACAGACAGAGAGACAGAGGAGACAGTGATAGAAGGAAGAAATCACATTTCATTTTAACGCTACTGATTAGTTTTATTCCCATCTGAATAGATGCAAGTTTCCAATTTTCACCAAGTAAACATTCAAACAAATCAGAATAAAATGTAGCAGGAAATTGAAAGCACGCATCACTTCAACTTACAAGCCCCTCAAGAGAAAGAAAGAAAGAAGTTCTCACTACATTCATCACTGCATCCAGCACTCAAACATGTGCTACTGAAGCCTTGACGTCCCCTGATAATTATTTATACATTATGGGCAATCAATGCACTGGTCAGCTGTCACCTGTGTTAGCCCAGTCTCTGCTCTGGCACAACGATAATGCTTTGTTAATTGGCAAACGCTTTTAGCGACATGTTCTGCTGGCTAAAGTCAAGAGGAGAACCGTACAATCAGGTAGTGAAAAAAGTGAAGGCTTGGTTCCTTTCCATGAGTAACAGTTGTGGAGTGGACAATGTGTATTGACCTGTGAGTTGGGGCAATAGAATCTGACTTTGGAATTTTGGTCTCTCTGTTGGTGATTATTTGTGCGTGTGTGCGTGAGTGTGTGCAGTGTGTGGGGGGGGGGGCGTGGTGTGGGGTCATGGGTGGGATAGAGATAGAGAGAGAGAGGGATGAAAGAGACAGAGACAGACAGACACAAAGAGACAGACAGATGGTGACAGACAGAGAAGAGAAAAGGGGAGAGGGAGAGGGAGAGGGGAGGAGAGAGAACAAAGAGAGTGAAAGAGAGAGACAGACAGATAGAAAGAAAGAAAGAGGTGAGAGAGAGAGAGAGAGGCAGAGACAGAGAGAGGAGAGAGAACAAATCATGTTTTATTCTAACTTTACTGGTTAGTCTTAATCCCATCTGAATATATGCAAGTTTGCAGTTTTCACCAAGGAAACATTCAAACAAATCAGAATGAAAATGTAACAGGAAATTGAAAGCACGCATGACTTCAACTTACAAGCCCCTCAAGAGAAAGAAAGAAGCTTTCATTGTGCACAGCAAACACACAAGTCACGGCCTACATTCATCACTGCATCCAGCACTCAAACATGTGCTACTGAAGCCTTGGTGTCCCCTGATGATTTATAAATTATGGGCGATCAATGCACTGGTCAGCTGTCACTGTGTTAGCCCAGTCTCTGCTCTGGTACAACGGTAATGCTTTGTTAATTGGCAAACGCTTTTAGCGACATGTTCTGTTCGCTAAGTCAACAAGAGAACAGGACAGTCGGGTAGTGAAAACAGTGAAGGCTTGGTTCCTTTCCACTGAGTAACAGTTGTGGAGTGGACAATGTGTATTGACCTGTGAGTTGGGGCAATAGAATCTGATTTTGGAATTTTGGTTTCTCTGTTGGTGATTATTTGTGCGTGTGTGCACTGGCCAAATGTCACCGTGTTAGCCCAGTCTCTGCTCTGGCACAACGATAATGCTTGTTAATTGGCAAACGCTTTTAGCCACATATTCTATTGGCTAAAGTCAACAAGAGAACAGGACAGTCGGGTAGTGAAATAAAGTGAAGGCTTGGCTCCTTTCCATTGAGTGACTGTGGAGAGAGGACAGTGTGTATTGTCCTGCGAGTTGGGGCAATAGAATCTGACTTTGGGATTTGGGTGCCTGTTGGTGAGTATTAGTGCGTGAGAGAGAGGGGGGGAGAGAGAGAGAGAGAGAGAGAGAGGTAGATCAAGAGAGAGAGAGAGGGGGGGGAAGAACAGAGAGACAGACAGGCAGAACAAGAGAGAAAAAAAAAGAGAACATAAGAGTCATGATATCTGCTATTTCTGAGTTTTCTATGTCCTGGTATGTATCATATACTTTTTTTCAA
>JAPXFY010000022.1:13864405-13869405 GCA_030674185.1 Monoplex corrugatus
TATCTTCTGTCGCAGTCTCAACTCTGAGGCTGATGTTTACGGCCGAATATTTTGTACATTCACAGTTTTCAATGTCTTGGTATTTGGTGCAGTGAATTTGTTATGAAGAGCATTCATGATATGTTATGATAGGAAGCAATAAATCGTTATTCCTGACATTAATAGATTAGCATTATAAATACGTCTTTGCCATCTAACTCCGCTATTGGAGAAACTGAGATATGTAATAATATTGTTCAATACTTATTATCTATCTATCTATCTATCTATCTATCTATCTATCTATCTATCTATCTATCTATCTATCTATCTATCTATCTACCTATCTATCTATCTATCTATCTATCTGTCTATCTATCTATCTATCTATCTATCTATCTGTCTATCTATCTATCTATCTATCTATCTATCTGTCTATCTATCTATCTATCTATCTATCTACCTATCTATCTATCTGTCTATCTGTCTGTCTGTCTGTCGTTCTCTCTATCTATATGCCTGTCTCTATCTATCTTTCTATGTATCTATCTATGCATCTATGTATGTATGTATGTATCTATGTATCTATGTATCTATGTATCTGTCTATCTGTCTGTCTGTCTGTCTGTCTGTCTATCTATCTTTATATATGTGTATGTATGTCTGTCTCTCGATCTATCTAGCCATCTGTCTATCCATCTATCCATCTATCTATCTACCTATCTGTCTCTCTATTTATCTTTCTGTCTTTATCTATCTGTCTGTCTGTCTGTATACATGTATCTGTCTGTCTGTCTGTCCGTCTGTCTGTCTGTCTGTCTGTCTGTATGTATGTATGTATGCATGCATGTATGTATGTATGTATGTATTATGTATGTCTCTGTCTACCTACCTTTCTATTAATCTGTCACCATAGACAGATAGATAGATAGATAGATAGATAGATAGATAGATAGATAGATAGATAGATAGATAATATCAGATAGATCATCATCATAATGTGCCCTGCCCCATGGCGTTGGCGATCATGGCCGTCCATACCAGTCCATGTTTTGTCACTGCAAATACATCTCCCACCCTCTTTATTTTCATCCACTCCACAAGTCCGTCAGTATTTTCTCCTTTAGTCTACCTGGCGCTTTTCCCTCCACCTTCCCTGTTGTGACTAGGTGCTCAAATTTCTCTTGCCTCATAAAATGTCCCATAGATAAGTGCCTGTCTTTTCCTAATCTTCTTCATTGATGTACTTTTTGTGTTTGCCTCTTTCAAGATTGTCTCGTTTCTTTTCTTTGCTGTCCACGGAACTCTTAACATTCTTCTTAGAAATCATTACATTTCAGCTGCCTCAATCTTGTTTTTGACTTTGAGTGTTGGCTGTTCACGCTTCACATCCGCACAACAGTATCGGTTTTATATAAATCTGAAGAACTCTTATTCCTGATGTTAATTGAGAGGCATTTGTTGGTGGGAACGATAGATGTTGTGTGTGTGTGTGTGTGTGTGTGTGTGTGTGTGTGTGTGTGTGTGTGTGTGTGTGTGTGTGTGTGTGTGTGTGTGTGTATGTGTGTGTGTGTATGTGTGTGTGTATGTGTGTGTGTGTTCAGTGTATGTGTATGTGTATGTGTATGTGTGTGTGTGTGTATGTGTGTGTGTATGTGTGTGTGTATGTGTGTGTGTGTGTGTGTGTGTGTATGTGTGTGTGTGTGTATGTATATGTATGTGTGTGTATGTGTATGTGTGTATGTGTGTGTATGTGTGTGTGTTGTATGTTGTGTGTGGTGTGTGTGTGTGTGTGTGTGTGTGTGTCGGGGGGGGATGCTAATATGCAAGTAACCACTGCGTTCAATGTTTAACTACAAAAACTATAGAAGTCCTCCACGTGCAACAGAAATGTCAGGGTCGTTTGCCGATGAACAGGTGGGCGTGAAATACAATGCAATTTATTGTTTTCGTGTGTGTGTGTGTGTGTGTGTGTGTGTGTGTGTGTGTGTGTGTGTGTGTGTGTGTGTGTGTGTGTGTGTGTGTGTGTATGTGTGTAGTGTGTGTGTGTAGTGTGTGTGTGTATGTGTATGTGTATGTGTATGTGTGTGTGTGTGTGTAAATGTGTGTGTGTGTGTGTGTGTGTGTGTGTGTGTGTGTGTGTGTGTGTGTGTGTGTGTGTGTGTGTGTGTGTGTGTTCGTTCTTTGATTTAACGTCTTTTCATTATGAGTGATATTAGACGAAAAAAAAAAATGTGTGTGTGTGTGTGTGTGTGTGTGTGTGTGTGTGTGTGTGTGTGTGTGTGTGTGTGTGTGTGTGTGTGTGTGTGTGTGTGTGTGTGTGTGTACGTGCCGATCGGTTGCACTACAAGTCATCAAAACAGATCGTATATTGGCTCAAATATTTGATGTTGTCTTTCACCTCGAAGACCTCTAACTGATTCTCGCCAGGGTCTGAGCGAAAGCTGAAAGCACTCGAGAAATATTATCTCTCTGCCAGTGATAATGTGCCTTCATGTGATGTTTGTACTGTACTGTAGTTTTTACTCAAGGCATTGTTCATGTATTGTACATTGATTTTGTTTGTTTAATTCTTTTTGTTAGTTGGTATTTGCGTCATGATCTGTGAACGTGCTGTAAACAGTTTGCTTTTTTATTTGTATTTTATTTTATTATATTTTGTTTTGTTTTGTTTTTGTTGCTTTTATTTATTCATTTTATTTTATTTTATTTTATTTTATTGTATTTTATTTTGTCTCATTCTATTCTATTTATTTTTATTTCATTTTGTTTATCTTATCTTATTTTATCTTATCTTATCTTATCTTATCTTATCTTATCTTATCTTATCTTGTCTTGTCTTGTCTTGTCTTGTCTTGTCTTGCCTTGCCTTGCCTTGTCTTGTCTTGTCTTGTCTTGTTTTATTTTATTGTCTTATTTTATTTTATTTTATATTATTTTATTTTATTTCATTTCATTTCATTTTATTTTATTTTGTGTGCGTTTTTCACTTTTATGATGCTGTACAGTATTGTGAGCCAACTTTTAGAACGAAGTGAAATGGACAAACTAAAATATCCAACATGTCCTTTTCCACCCACTAGACGAAGCAGTATGGAAGTTTTAATATTTTTCTCCTAATTATTGTATTTGTTGTTTGTTCGTTTTGAGATCTTACGTTTACGGTTGACAAAGGCAAGCTGGTCGAAAATTTGCGCCTGTCCTGTCTTGTTATATTAAATGCACATTCTGAATCTATTTTCCTATTTTTCTGGATACAGAATGCACATTATAGCCCTGAAAAGAAAGTATGACTGCCTTAACGGCAATTTGGGAAGAAAAAAAACCAAACTCTTGAAATTCATGTCCACTGGTACACCGGAGCGCATGTGAGCGTTGTAGACCGTGGATGGAAACAAACAGACACGATGGCCAAGGAATCTTTAGGATATGGCTCGTGCAGTTTATCCCTTGTATTTTGTCTGTGATAACACCGTGAAGTACTCTGTGCCTCCTTTCAGTTTAAATATTCATCACCATCATCATCATCATCATCATCATCATCATCATCACATCATCATCATCATCATCATCATCATCATCATCATCATCATCATCATCATCATCATCATCACATCATCATCATCATCATCTTCTTCTTCTTCTTCTTCTTCTTCTTCTCTCTCCTCTCCTCCCTCCTTCCCCTCCTCCTCCTCTTCTTCTTCTTCTTCTTCTTCTTCTTCTTCATCTATCATCACCACCACCATCACGAGCACCACCAACCACCACCACAACCACTATGACCACCATCACCATCATCCTTGTTACTACAACTATTAATATTTATCATTATTATTATAACTTTTTTTCATCATTATCATTTTTATACTTATCATCATTATCATCGTGACCACCACCCCATCACCACTACCACCACCATCATCATCATCATCTTTAATCATCATCATCATCAGTATAGCATCGTCGTCGTCGTCGTCATCCATCATCATCATCATCATCATCATCATCATCATCACCATCGTTGTTCTTCTTGCTTTCATCATTATAACCAGCGTCATATATATCTTTTTCACCAGCATTCTTTGTCTTGTTCCTGTTCTTTGGAGTTCATTGTGAATGTCATCATTATCATCATCATCAATCAGTGTCATTAATATCATTACGAAGGGCAAATTTATTCTCTGCCAGTGTCTTCATTGCAGAATAAATGACACATTTAATTTCACATCATGGACAGAAAGAGACGGACAGAGAGAGAGAGAGAGAGACAGACAGACAGACAGACAGAGACAGAGAAGAAGAAGAAGAAGAAGAGAGAGAGAGAGAGAAGGATAGCAAGAGAGAGACAGAGAAAAAAGAGAGAGACAGAGACAGAGAGGCAGAGATAGGCAGTGGGAGTGAAAAAAAAGGAGAGCGTGAGAGAAAGAGAGAGAAAAGAAAGAAGAGACAGAGACAGAGAGGCAGAGATAGGCAATGGGAGTGACAAACAAGGAGGCCTGAGAGAAAGAGAGAGAAAAAAAGAGAGACAGAGACATAGAGGCAGAGATAGGCAGTGGGAGTGACAAAAATGGAGGGCGTGAGAGAAAGAGAACTGACATTTCAATCCGCAGTCGCTGATTAGTTTTATTCCCATCCCAGTAAATCCAATCTCCCATGTCTCTCAAGTTAACATTTCACCACAATCAACAACTAGTTCAGTGCCTTGCCTTTAAACATGATGACTTCACCAACAAACAATTCTCAGGGGGGAAACAGTAATTCTGTGTCCTCAACAGCAAACACGAAACTCTCATCCAAGCATTTGTCACTGGACTTAAACACCTGAACATCTGCTTCTGAAAACCTTCGGCGTCCACTGCAATTAATCGAGGACAATCAAGCGAGCTGTCACTGTGTTAGCCCAGTCTCGGCTGTGGCACAACGATAATGCTTTGTTAATTGGCAAACGCTTTTAGCCACATGTTCTGTTGGCTAAGTCAAAAAGAGAACAGGACAGTCGGGTTGTGAAAAAAAAGTGAAGG
>JAPXFY010000022.1:13871905-13884405 GCA_030674185.1 Monoplex corrugatus
TCTACAAGCCCACAGAAGAAAATAAATTATGAAATGAGCAGCTTTCCATGAAGGCAAACACCACGCTTTCATTCTACCCTGGTCACTGTATCCAACACCCACACGTCAGTCACTGACACCTTGGCATCCCTTATTATTAAATCATGGGCAATCAATGCTCTGGAGAGCTGTCACTCTATTAGCCCAGTCTCTGCTCTGGCTCTGGTAATGCTTTGTTAATTGGCAAACGCTTTTAGCCACATGTTCTGTTGGCTAAGTCAACAAGAGAACAGAACAGTCGGGTAGTGAGAAAAAGTTCCAGACTTAAAATGCAATAACTTCAACTACAAGCCCACAGAAGAATATAAATTATGAAACGAGCAACTTTCCATGAAGGCAAACACCACGCTTTCATTCTACCCTGGTCACTGTATCCAACACCCACACGTCAGTCGCTGAAACCTTGGCATCCCTTATTATTAAATCATGGGCAATCTTTCCATTGACTGACTGTTGAGGTAGAGAGTAATTACTGACCTGATACTTGTAGCAGTAGAGATTCAGTTTCAGTTTTTTTCAAGACGACGTCTCCGCGCTTGGAACGAATTCCATATGCACTAACGACACAGATGCCGTGTGTATGGTGATCATGGCACAAGCCTTAAGCCTGCACATAAGCCCATGAGCTGGCCAGGTCCTGAGGCCCTACCTAACCTAGGTTTTACCTGGTCTGTATTTTATAATGGTATTGTATCAGCCTATCACTGGAATAATCTTGGTTATGTGGCGGTAGAATATGGATCTGTGAATTGGTCTCCGATAATGTTTATTAGTGCTTGGAAATTGTTTGTGTATGGGGGAGGGGTGTGGTGGTACTCGGGTCACGTTCGTTTACTTTCTTATTGAGCTTCTTTTACTTGTTCAGATTTACTTTCATTTTTTTTTTTACTGAAGATGGTGTCTCCACACTCAAAAACTTCTGTAATGTACAAAAACTAGGGGTGTCATGTGTTTGGAAAAGATTTGAAATAATCATGGTATCATCATCATCATCATCAGGTGCCCTGCCGCATGGCGTTGGCGACCATGGACTTCCAACCATCTCTATCTCTCGTTGCCCCCAGCATCTCCCCCACCCTCCTCAACCCCAGCCACTCTGCAAGTCCGTCCAGCATTCTCTCCCTGGGTCTACCTGGTGCTCTCTTTCCCTCCAGCTTTCCCGTTGTGACCAGGTGCTCCAAATCCCCCTTCCTCATTAAATGGCCTATAAATGTTGCTTGTCTTTTCCTAATCTTCCTTATGAGTGATCTACTTGTGTCTGCCTCCATGAAGACTGTCTCGTTTGTTTTCTTTGCTGTCCATGGAACTCTCAACATTCTTCTGAGAAACCACATCTCGGCTGCCTCGATCCTGCTCTGGCTTTGCTTGCTGGCATACCCTCAAAAAACTACGTCTGCACAAAGACTAATAGTGCCATGTGCTTGGAAAGGATATAAAATGATCATGGCGTAACTCCATCTTCCAGCACATAAACCAGACAATCTGTAACAGTCTTCGGGGCCTGCCTAGCTTATGTCTTCTATATACTATTGTCTATCTTTTTACAATAGTATCGTTGATTATCGTGTAATTGTTGTCAAGACTCTCATCACGTAACGGACTATCACAACAACAAACAACTAATAACATTCTCTTTTATTCAACAAGAATAAAGAAAAAAAATTAATTCGTTCGTCACATTATTCGATCGCTGACCTTTTTAATTGAGGTTTTTTTTTGGTTTTTTGTATAAAATAAACTTCTCATTATCTCAAAAAATAAATAATACAAAATGGAAATAGTCATATACCCAAACCACCCTATCATTACATACGAGTACCAGCACTAATTCACAACAGTGTGATAAAAATACCCTCAACATCATAATATCGTTTTTTTTCCAACATCCTGTTTTGGTTATCTCAAATTTCTTTGAGTCACATTTCAATGAATGCTTCAACCCTCAGAGTCCTCTTTATGACAGTCAATATCTTTTTCTAGTTAAAATGAGTATTACAGACGAAAATAATCTCATATGAAACTCTTTGCCCTTTAAATCAATTACAGTAGATACAGCCATGACTGCAAAATGGATCCGATACCCATTAACAGTACAGTACTGAACAGCACCGAACAGACAGACAGGCCAGGAACACGTCCTGCCTTCTCAAAATCATTTAGCTTTTTGATTTTTGTAATTCAAAACCACAGTTCGCCGAGAATTGTTTTAAACACAGCTCACTATTCACAAGAAAGGTCAGTCCGCATTACACAAAGTGGCTAATCTCCCTTTACAGTAGTGTTCTAACCACATCTTCCAAATATTCAAAATGATGACACACAAAAGCACAGAAACAACAAAAAAATAGTCGTTTGTTCCTAATAAAAGGCTATAATAATAATTATGAAACGTATGCATCTATCAGTAAATCCCCAGCAGTCTACCTTGAATTACCTTAATTACCCATGTGCTGATGAGGTCTTGAAGTTCCACTTAATATACTGGTCCCGTGAATTTTCATAAAAGTTCCTATTGTCCATCGTCACATGCTACTGTTGGCAAAGTTTAGACTATTTATATTGAAATATAGTTCTCCAAACAAAGCTCCATCAAATACAAGCCCCAGTCTTGCCATAGAATTTACTGAGAAAGTTATGAACTTGACCAAGCAGCATTTCCACCAGATTAGTCCACTACGTTAAAACATTTGTACCGTACCAAATGTAAAGAATAGTCCATATCTGAACTCGCTAACCCTATTTTTTTTTTTTAGCCAGAAAGATAAAGTTATAAACGAATGCAGTTAAATACCATAGCAACCTTTTCTAGCATAACATTTCCACATCTTCAAAGTTCATCTTGTACAGTGTGGACAAAATATGCTGGGAACATGGACATCATTAAAGAGCCCTTGGGAAATTATGAAACAAAGAAACAAAGACAGAAAGAAAGAAAGAAAGAAACAAACAAACCTGACTAACTAACTAACTTACAAACAAAACTAACTAATTAACTAACTAACTAACTAATTAACTAACTAACTAACTAACTAACTGACAAAACTAACTAACTAATTAACTTACAAACAAAACTAAGCAACTATCTAACTAACTAACTAACTAACTAACTAACTAACTAACTAACTAACTAACTAACTAACTAACTAACTAACCAACTAACTGAGCTGTTCAACGATATGTTCAGAAATACGAGTACTAACAAGAATAGAAAGAGACGTTTGGACTTGGCGTTTTACTCAAGAGGGAGTTATTTCACGCGGATAGCTCCACATGTGTTGGCGCTTAACCTGCCATCTGTCATCTGACAGGCCCCTTGAGCTGAACAAAACCCTGTGCACTATGCGAGTCTTCAAATGAAAACAGGAACCTATATGAAACAATAAGCTGACAGTGCCAGAAATGATTAAAGCCTTAATTCAAATGGATAGCGAACAGGCCAGTTTGTATGTTACAGGCGCGGATTAAACTCAAGAAATCAGATCTTGAATCCACAGACCTGTTATACCAAGAGTCAGCCCACCTGCACACACACACACACACGCGTGCACACATACACACACGCGTGCACACACACACACACACACACACACACACACACACACACACACACACACACACACACACACACGTCTAATATCACTTATAGTGAAAAGACGTTAAATCAAAGAACGAAACACACACACACACACACACACACACACACACACCACACACACACACACACACACACACACACACACACACACACACACACACACACACACACACACACACATTTGAAACCATTTTCGCACCTTTGATTTACCATCAATGCTTACGTCAAATAACAATTGTTTGACGATATGCCTTTTTTTTTGTCTCTTCTTCATTAAAAAAGCAAACAAACAAACAAACAAAAACTGGAACAGCAGTCATTTTCAGTCCAGACAAAACGCCTTGTATGTTGCTTCAGAAAGTGGTTTTTTGTTTGTTTGTTTTTAATTTCTAGAACACGTGACGCTTATTTTTCTGACGTTTATGTTCACAACAGGTTGGTGTGCCATGCACTGAAAACATTCTGCCCACGTCACCGTTATTTCATGTTTGAATGCCACAAAGATCTTTTTCGCAACCTATCATTATTCTCAATTTGTATCAATGGTTTTCACTTTCATCTTCATTTTTATTAAATCGAAATGTCACTTGGCACCTTTGCTGCTCCTGATGGTGGCGGTTCATTCGTGCTCAGACAAATGTTGAAACAAGTCAATCTTTTCTATCGACAGTTCAAGCTCTATATGACATTTCAGATAGTTGCCACGTCAACTGTGCTGCACTTCAGTGACAGTATTTCTTATTTCCGTTTCAATTTTCATCTTGGTTGCATCGTTTTTTTTTTTCATTGTTCGTTTCATGTTACTATATTTTGTTGTATTTTATCTCTGTTTTAAGTTTGTTTTATCTTATTTTTTCACTTTACTTTAATTCATGTTCTATTTTTATTTTATTTTATTGTGTTTTATGTTATTGAGTTCTAAGTCGCTTAGTTTATATTTTTTAATGCATGTGATCTGCTTTGTTCAGATCAGCAAGAATAGTTTCAACCCTAGAGTATTATTTTTAATAAAATCTCTCTCTCTCTTTCTCTCTCTCTCACTCTCTCTCTTTCTCTCTTTCTCTCTCACACACTCTCTCTCCAACTCTCTGTCTCTAACTCTCTGTTTCTGTTTCTCTTTACACATGCGCGCGCGCGCGCACACACACACACACACACCAACACTCACACACAACACACCACACACACACACACACACACACACACACACACACACACACACACACACACACACACACACACACAATGGGGTGAGTGGATGACGTAGTGAGTGTGGAAAAGCAGACGGACTTGATAAGCGTAGCTTCGGTCCCACTTGGGTTGCTGGTATGTTTAAAAGGTGGATCAAGCTGGTTACTGATGTTGTAAACCTTCTACACTCTGGTTTCAATTTACCTGTTCAGTATCCTAGGTGAAGAGGCATTCGAACTCACACACTTGCTTGGGTTTGATATTTTTTATGTCAAGATTGAGGCAGCCGAAATGTGGTTTCTAAGAAGAAGGGTGAGAGTTCCATGGACAGCAAAGAAAACAAACGAGACAGTCTTGATGGAGGCAGACACAAGAAGATCACTGATAAAGAAGATAAGGAAGAGACAGGCAACATTTATAGGACATTTTATGAAGAAAGGGGAATTACAGCACCTGGTCACACCAGGAAAACTGGAGGGAAGCAGAACACCAGGTAAACCGAGGGAGAAAATATTGGGCGGTCTTGCAGGTTGGCTGAGGACAGAGAGGGTGGAAGATGTGCTTGCAGCGACAAGAGATAGATTAGTGTGAAGGGCCATGATCGCCAACGCCATGCGGCAGGGCACAAGATGATGATGATGATGATGATGATGATGATGATGTCAATATTAGGATGCCCAGTGTTCTTCAATACTGTTGTACGGATGCGAGGCGTGGACAATCAACAAACAAAGCCAGAGCAAGATTGAGGCAGCCGAGATGTGGTTTTTAGGAAGAATGTTGAGAGTTCCATGGACAGCAAAAAAAACAACAACAAAAAACAACAAACAAACAAAAAAACAAAACAAAACAAAACGAGACAGTCTTGATGGAGGCAGACACAGGTAGATCACTCATAAGGAAGATTCGGAAAAGACAGGCAACATTTGTAGGCCATTTTATGGGGAAGGAGGATTTGGAGCACCTGGTCACGGCGGGAAGACTGGAGGGAAAGAGGGCACCGGGTGGACCCGGGGAGAGAATGCTGGACGGACTTGCAGAGTGGCTGGGGACGAGGAGGGTGGGGGAGATGCTGGGGACAACGGGAGATGGAGACGGATGGAGGTCCATGATCGCCAACGCCATGCGGCAGGGCACCTGATGATGATGATGAGTGTTCTTCAAAACCTTCATTGTCTCTGTCTTGTTGATGTTGAGCTGCATGTAATGTCCAGCCTGGTGGTACGATCGTTTCTTCTTGCTCATGTACGAGGTACTGGTCGTTTGGCAAACAGCAACCCATTTACAGGGTCTCTGGAGACGGTAAATCAATTAGCAACAAAGAAAAATAAGTGCAAGTACACACACACGCGCGCGTGCGCGTGCGCGCACACACACACACACTCACACACACACACACACACACACACACACACACACACACACACACACACACACACACACACACACACACACACACACACACAAAACACACACGCCTGTTCTTCGTATCTCTCTCTCTCTTCTCTCTCTCTCTCTGTGTTCATCTTTGCCTGCCTGTCTCTGTCTCTCAGTCTCTCTCTCTCTTTCTCTGTCTCTCTCTCTCTTCGACACATATGTATAATTATATCAACTTTGATTTTAACAAGCCCAAAGCATTCCAAGAGTGCTCTCTTAATCAAGCCAAACACAAAGTGTTTCAAGCAGCTCACATGATATTGTTCACAGATATTACTATCAAAATGTTTGCGGCAAAAGAAAGAAATGATGCCAGTTACTTCCTTAACTCTGACATTTCGTCTGCTTTGATGTTGATTTTATAGTTTGAAATTGTATCAGGGATCACGTTTACGCATGTTTTATGCGTGTTTTACGCTATTTGTAGATTTAGAATCCGTACG
The DNA here is from genome assembly GCA_030674185.1 of Monoplex corrugatus. Classification (NCBI taxonomy): domain Eukaryota; kingdom Metazoa; phylum Mollusca; class Gastropoda; order Littorinimorpha; family Ranellidae; genus Monoplex; species Monoplex corrugatus. The sequence continues at coordinate 13,878,611 of JAPXFY010000022.1, forward strand.
CATATTTATGAATGAACTTCTGCATTGCACAATGCCTCATACGGTGTTGAACTTTGAAACAGACTATAGATCCGGTGTTGCACTTTAAAATGGACTATAGATAAACACGCCGTCTGGAGGAAAACACGTAATTTAGATCTGGTTCGTGGGATTTCCGCTCTGTTTGGCGGAATGTAGCAGACGCTCCTGAAATTAGCATCGACAAACTTTCCCAGTGACAAGGAGACAAAAAATTGTTTGACTTTGAACGAGCACGTCAACACTGCCGAAATCAGGTTTAGCTCTAGTTTACCTGCTTGCAATCCTTCCACTTTCGACAAATGCAAAATTGTGATGTTGGATCAAAGACAAGTAGATCTATTCAGACTTCATCATGGTGTTCGGAAACATTTCATTACCGGTTTTGTCTGTGCCGTGTGAACGGCGAAAGCTGGCGTCGAACCCGCAAAAATTGCTGGAAGGGTGGGATTACCTAACAGTCATGTGGATATTTCGATGCGGATAAGCATGTAGGAATCTTCTCTGTCAGAGTGGACTTGTCAAAGAGCGTGTCAAGATTTTACTCGTCGATGCACTTGCAGCCGTCGAAAGTAGGTAAGTTGAAATTGAAAAAAACTTCTTGTTCAAGTTGTTGAGTTTCTCTAGATCTATTTTACGCGTTCTTGCTGTTAAACCTTACGCGTCTTTGTGCCGGAAAACAACACAGGGCTTAAAACGTTCCGCGTCTGGGCGGAATTCCGCGATTTCGGTTTGTAAAAAAAAAAAAAAAAAAAGGAGCAAGGCATGCTTGATCGGCTTGCAAGCGTTCATAGCAATGGCGCGCAAGTTATGGCCCCTGATTTGCCCCCCCCCCCCCCCCGACCCCCTAGTTTCAGTGGGTTTTTTTCCTCCAGTTTTAAGCCCTGACAACAACAACAGAAAAATAACCACTAGGTATCCCAGGTTTGGACTTGACCTAAATGCCGTTAAGACAAATTCCCTGCATGGTTCATAAATTGCTCCAACTCTACGTGAGTACGTCCCCATCTGCAAAAGAATGTCTGCCACCCCCCTCCCTTCTTTTTGCTTTATTTCACTCTGACATCTGTCCCTGTGGTATCCATAATTCCTTTGATGGTTTTTATGACAATAACAAGAGTCTTGGTGTGAATCTGACAGCGCACATAATTCTAAACATGCTCAGAAAATCTGCCAAATAATTGCTATCCGTTTTAGATGGAGTTATGGAACTGCAGAGTAAAATGAAGCTGTCTTGAGCTTATTTCAACACCAACGATATTTACCAGAGGGGAACTGTTTTGGTACATGAACTTATTGATGACATCTTCAGATTGTTTCCAACTAAAATAGTTTTAATATATTGCTGGCAATTAAACAATTTATGCAGTTTCTGTCGTCATAGACTTGAGCGTGCGCTATCTAGAACGAAGTCCACAAACCAAATCATCACATCTTGTGATATTGAATCATTGAATGAGGGACTGTTCTCCTTGTCACAATACCCGACGTCGCAGACGCCGCGTTCATCAAGATGATGGTGACGATAACAGAACTTGGTCAGAGGAAACCATACACAGTAGAAAGCTGTTGCCATTCAATCAGCATGTTATGCCTTGTGCATGCCAATATCTGTTGATGTATTCCTACTCATGGTTCCGGAATCAGCGATGTGACATAGGGCTTGGGGAGGTTTGCTTGTGTGGTTTAGGGGCTTCTGGTTTGTGTTGCTTTTGGAGCTGTTTTGATTAAGTCGGGGGGGGGGGAGAGAGAGAGAGAGGAGAAGAAGAAGAAGAAGGAGGAGGGAAAGAGAGAGAGAGAGAGAGAGAGAGAGAGAGAAAAGAAGAAGAAGAAGAAGAAGGAGAGAGAGAGAGAGAGAGAGAGAGAGAGAGAGAGAGAGAAGAGAGCTGTGTGGGTAGGGGGCGCAGAATGTTCGTGTGTGTACGTTTTTGTGGGTATGTGACGTCTGTGTGTGTGTCACAAAGAGAGACATATGTCCATGGCACAAAAATATTGCATTTATCAATGCTGCTGTGAAGCCAACTTATAGCCACAGTTCCATAACGCAGTATGGATTCCCTGTCAGATTTGGTTTTTATCTGCAGTGCAGTTGCAGCTTTGAGTCAGAAACAGGCAGAACGTATTTGGGAGGAAGAACAAGAGAGAGAGAGAGAGAGAGAGAGAGAGAGAGAGAGAGAGAGAGAGAGAGAGAGCGCTTGGGATCGAGATCGTTTGATCATGATCATTTTTTTTTATTTGCAGATTTTTTGTTCTTCCAACAATCCGTTTTTATCTCCATTTCTCCCCTGATCTCTTTTTCTCTCTTGCTGTTTCTTGCCTTTGTAAAACAAACTTATACATATGCACAAACACACACACACACACACACACACACACACACACACACACACACACACACACACACACACACACACACACACACACACACACAGAGTTAGATGGTGGCCTTGTGTTTAGGATGCACATAAGAAAGAATCTCTGGAATTGGACAGGAATTTTTCCTTTCGCTCTGTGAGTCCCTGATTGCTGGTTTGGGAGCTGGAATTAATCAATTCATTCATTAATTGGTTGGTTGATTGAATCAATCGATTGATTGATTGATTGATTGACTGATTGATTGATTGATTGATTGATTGATTCATTCATTCGTTTATTATCATTTTATTGTTGTTGGTGAGATGACATACCGATTCCTGTGTGCATCTTGCATTCAGCGCACGTAAACAGACAAATGGTAACAAGACAGATGTTCTCTGGAAGTTACATCATCGTCATCATCATGGCGCAGGCGATCATGGCCCTCCATATGTTTCTATCCGTTGTTGCCGCAAGCACATCTTCCACCCTTTCTGTCTTCAGCCACTCTGCAATATTTTTCCCTAGGTCTACCTGGTACTGTCTTTCCCTCCAACTTTCCTGTTGTGACCAGATGCTCCAGTTCTCTTTCCTCATAAAATGGCCTATAAATGTTGCCTATTGTTTTCTAATCTTCCTTATGAATGATCTTCTTGTGTCAGCCTCCATCAAGACTGTCTCCTTTGTTTTCTTTGCTGTCCATGGAACTCTCAACATTCTTCTTAGAAACCACATCTCGGCTGCCACAATCTTCTTCTGGCTTTGTTTGTTGACTGTCCACGCCTCACAACCGTATAACATTATCAGTTCTATATAACATTCAAGAACTCTCATCCTGATGTTAATTGATAGGCATTTGTTGGTAAGAATGCTTTTCATCTTCTTGAATGCTGTTTTGGCTTGGCCGATTCTGCTGGCTATTTCTGACGTGCATCTGCCGTCTGGTGAAATGATCGTTCCCAGATATTTAAACTTATCAGCCTGTCTCAAGGTTGTGCCGTTTGCTGTTATTTTGCATGACAGGATTTCATGTTTTTAACTGATCACCATGACTTCTGACTGGAAATTACAACATAGTGAAATCACTGACTTTATAAGTAAACGGAAAGATCACACATAAACAGAAATGGTGGAGAGGATAGCATTTGTACTTTGGTGGTGTGTTTTTCGCAGGGAAGATGATCTGTAATGTCATGAAAAAATTCTCTTGTGACAACACAAATTTTATATGAACTGCAAGGCTAGTGTTTCAGTGCAGTTTGGTATTTCGTAACTTGATCTAATACGATGTATTTTTGTACACTGCACTGTCCTTCGCTGCATCACAGTACACTGTATTACATTCATTACACCACATTACAGTATTTACACTACACTGCACTGCACTACATTACACTACACTACACTGTGCAGCACACACAACACAACCATATTACACTACACTACACTACACTACACTACACTACACTGTGCTGCACCACACAACACAACCATATTACACTACACTACACTACACTACACTACACTACACTACACTACACGACACTGTGCTGCACCACACAACACAACCATATTACACTACACTACACTACACTACACTACACTGTGCTGCACCACACAACACAACCATATTACACTACACTACACTACACTACGCTACACTACACTACGCTACGCTACGCTACGCTACGCTACACTACACTACACTACACTACACTACACTACACTACACTACACTACACTACACTGTGCTGCACCACACAACACAACCATATTACACTACACTACACTACACTACACTACGCTACACTACACTACGCTACGCTACACTACACTACACTACGCTACGCTACACTACAATACACTACACTACAATACAATACAATACAATACACTACAGTACACTACACTACACACTACACTACGCAACACTACGCTACGCTACACTGTAATTCACTGCTCCACACTATATTACATTGCTCTGCATAACGCTACAATAGACTACATTAGACTGCACTGCACTACACTATACTACACTACACTACCTGACACTATGCTACACTACATGACTGCGCTACACTGCACTACACTACACTGAACTACACTACATTACACTACACTACACTACAGTACATAACATTACACTACACTACACTACGTAACACTACACTACACTACGTAACACTACGTAACACTACGTAACACTACATAACACTACACTACACTACACTACACTACACTACACTGCACTGCTCCACACTGCAGAGCAGTACAATATTTACAGCTTCCCTCAACAAAATCAACATACTCATCGAAGCATACCATACAAAACTAATGCAAACAAAACTCCAACTACGTCCCTGTCAAAAATATTCTACATAGAGAGACGGAGTGCAACCACAGCAGAACTTTGCATTGGCAGTAGCGGTTGTGGACCCAGCTACAACTAATTCACCGGCTGAACCCGCTGGCTGAAGAAGTCTAATTGATTTGTGGTGTCGTCCCCTCGGGTCCTGGCAGGGTCAAGGGAGGGTCGGGAATGAAGAGAAAACAAAAGGCCTTGTTAGAGTTAGGTGAAGCGCGGAGACACCATTTCGGCTTTGTTGTCGTTTCATCGTGTGATCATCGATATAATCGTCATCAATGTCATCAGCGTCGTTACTGTGACACCGTTATTGGCAGGTTTTGACTGGGGTGGGAAGGGTGGGTGGGTGGGGGTTGGGGTGGGGTGGGGGGAAGGAATAGAAGGTGGGGGTAGAGAGAAGAGCAAGAGTTGGGATTGACGTTTATTGATGGCGAAATGAGAGAGGCTATAGGGGTAGGAGTGGTGTTCTTAATCATCAAAGTTATCCGTTGTGTTTATTTTGTATTATTTTTTTTTATCGTGGCCCATTAGCTCAGTTATGAGAATGCCATGCTCGTAATGCAAGTGGGCCATGGTTTATTGTGTTTGTGGCCCATTAGCTGAATTGTTAGAGCGCCGTTTTCATGACGCGGGGGTCGTCGGTTCAATCCTCGGTCAGGTCTCAGAGTTTGGCACGACCAGGCCAGCGCATAGGGCTTATGCATAGGTGCAGAAAATGCCATGATCGTGTTGGATTTTATCCATCACTGGGCATATGTGGCGCCGGTGCATATATCAGTTTACACCAAGCAAAGCCAGAGCAGGATCGAGGCAGCCGAGATGTGGTTTCTCAGAAGAATGTTGAGAGTTCCATGGATAGCAAAGAAAACAAACGAGACAGTCTTGATGGAGGCAGACACAAGTAGATCACTCATAAGGAAGATTAGGAAAAGACAAGCAACATTTATAGGCCATTTTATGAGGAAGGGGGATTTGGAGCACCTGGTCACAGCAGGAAAGCTGGAGGGAAAGAGAACACCAGGTAGACCCAGGGAGAGAATGCGGACGGACTTGCATA
>JAPXFY010000022.1:13889405-13899405 GCA_030674185.1 Monoplex corrugatus
GTGTTAGTTCTCATACAAACCAGATCCAAGCGCCTTTACCATTGCCGCTTTCTCTCTAACCGAGTCTGACCTTGACTTTTCCACCTTTCAATACTTAACAATAACATACCGCGAGCGCCGGCGAAAGTGCAAAGGGAAAAAGCGTGGATGTAATGGTAGTGCCCCACTGGACATCCCAAAGTTGGTGGCCTCTGTTCACTCGCTGTGCACACAGAAACCAATATCCTTCCTAAACCTGCCAGCCCAGCCAGAGCAGAAACACCTCTCTAATGCCATGCTGGATATCTGCCAGCGGTACCGTAGTGAGGGGTTTTCCCCAGTGCAGCAGTCTTTTGATATCCCCGTGGTTGCCAAACACACAGACAACATATACTTGCTATATATACTGTATAACAAAATGGAAGCAGTTTGCTGCTCGCAGTGGAATCAAGGCCACTGCATTTGGCTTTGCTGACGTGGACAATTTTTTTTTTTGGGGGGGGGGGGAGGGGGGGCGGAATTGTTTCACACCAGCGCTAATTGCAGTATTGCTTTCTGAATTTTTTCCTCAAAGACATGTAAAAAATCATGGTGTGCATGGTTCTTACTGTGTTTCCAACTGTATATTTTTCCTTGGGAAATATGTTTCTATGTGAAATTATTATAACGAAAAACTGAAAAGCATTTGTTATGTTCTCTTTTGCAATGATTTACTGTAAAGTCTCATCTGACTCTATTCTGAATAGATATGCGAGTGTTAATTAAACAAGTGAACTAGGCTTCCCTAGAAAGGTGTGGTTTAATTGGAATTATAACGAGCCTGTTAAGATGAATGGAAGAGTTCGTGTACTGTGTTCTGGCACTGTAATGATTCCATTGAAACTATCATCCCTTCTTGTAAGCCCTAAGGCAAGTGGCCACACTGTTCTGAATATTGCCAGCGGGGCATTCGCTCCTACCAATTACGTAACTTCTCCATTCACCTGAATATGCTCATCATGGTTCTGATCAAACTATACCTTCTAGCCTGAACCTGATTGAATTGTTTAAGTAAACGTTCCCTTAAAACACTTCATCATCATCATCATCATCATCATCATCACCATCATCATCATCATCATCTTCTATCATCATCATCATCATCATCATCATCTTTTTTTTTCTTTTTTTTTTTTCCTTCTTCTTCTTCTTTGTCTCTTTCTATCTCTTTCTTTTAGTCTGTTTCTCTCTGTCTCTGTCTCTCTCATGTTCTCCCTCTCTTCTCTCTTTCTCTCTACCCCCTACTTCTGAGTTTCTCTCTGTCGTGTCTGTCTGTCTTTGTCTCTGTCTCTATCTCTGTCTCTGTCTCTGTCTGTCTGTCTGTCTCTGTCTGTCTGTCTGTCTCTCTCTGCATTCACTGTCACTTTCTCATTTTCCCTTTCTCTCTTTCTCTCCAAATCTTAATCCCTCTATCTCTCTGTGTCTTTGTCTCTGTCTGTGTCTGTCGGTCTGTCTGTCTGTGTCTCTCACTGTCTGCGTCTGTCTGCCTGTCTCTCTCTCTTTCTCTCTCTCTTCTCTTCTCTCTCTCTCTCTCTCTCTCTCTCTCTCTCTCTCTCTCTCTGTTTGTTCTGTTCTGTCTCTGTCTCTGTCTCTGTCCTCTCTCTCTCTCTCCTCCTCTCTCCTCTTTGACACACAATCTCTTTGAACTGAGCGAGCCTAAAGCGTGTTAGGAGAAATTTAATCAAGCCAAACACACGGTCTTTCAAACAACTTGCAAATCGTTCAGACTGGGATTATGATATTGCTGTTAAATGATGTAGTGAAAGAGAGACAAGGGATCCTGTCCTGATCCTCTGGTAATGTGTTTCGCCGTCCTTTTGATGCTGTTATTGTGTTTATAAATTGTATGTTTGATGAAGGACAGCGTGCGTGTGTGCGTACGTGTGTGCGTGCATGCGTGCTTGTGTCAGTGTGGTGTGTGTGTGTGTGTGTGTGTGTGTGTGTGTGTGTGTGTGTGTGTGTGTGTGTGCGCGTGTGCGTTTTTGTTTGTGAATAAGTGCAGGGCATGCTTGAGCATGTCTTTCTTTCTTTTTTTTTTTCTTCTAATGACATAAACACCATGGATATTAGGGAGACGGTGAGCATGGTTTTTTTAAAAACTTTTTTCCCTTCATTTTTTTTTCATCTTAACCTGTGTGTCGCTTTTGACGTGGTGTTAGCCTTGATGTAGCTCAACTGAGGGAGACTTTTGGAACACAGCACCAGACAGGATCTTCCATCTCTGTGGTCATCATCATCATCATCATCATCAGGTGCCCTGCCGCATGGCGTTGGCGACCATGGACTTCCAACCATCTCTATCTCTCGTTGCTCCTAGCATCTCCCCCACCCTCCTCATCCCCAGCCACTCTGCAAGTCCGTCCCGCATTCTCTCCCTGGGTCTACCCGGTGCTCTCTTTCCCTTCAGCTTTCCCGTTGTGACCAGGTGCTCCAAATCCCCCTTCCTCATAAAATGGCCTATAAATGTTGCCTGTCTTTTCCTAATCTTCCTTATGAGTGATCTACTTGTGTCTGCCTCCATCAAGACCGTCTCGTTTGTTTTCTTTGCTGTCCATGGAACTCTCTCTGTGGTCGGAATGCAGTAACAGTTAGTTGAGGCACACTGAGACTGGTTCAGTCTCTGATTGTCATCCATTTCTTCCTGTCTCTGAGATCTGATATCTGAAGCTTAGTCCAAGCCTGTAGCGTAGGAAAGTGACTTGTTCGCTGCCCATGTGAATGTTCCTTTCGTTTCGGTGATGTCAGCTTAATGTATGACCTGGGTCGCTTCTCCATCCGTCCCATTTCAGGACCTTTGAGTTTGACTGCGTGTAGGGTTTTGCACAGACTCAAGGAGTCAGCCAGATAATTGCTGGCAGATTTAGGTGTGTGTGTGTGGGGGGGGGGGGGGATAGGGAATTATCTGAGTATGATGAATCCCTCTTGAGCAAACTCCAAACTCTTCCTCCTGTCGACCTCATCAGTGACCTCTTTCCAGATACTCTGGATGAGGGTTTTAGGCAGTGTATTGTTATAGTGCATGATATGATGAAAGCGTTTTGAGCTTGCATTACACGTGTGGGGGATGCCGGGGAGCTCTTCCGTTATAAATAGTATCCCACCTTCTCTGGAAATGTCCTCTTTGCTGTCTCTCTTTCTGTTTCTGCCTTGTTTCTTTGCTTTCTGTCATTTCTTCCCATCATTTTCTGCCTTGTTGGTCCAGTCACCTGTACGTGTTCGATAAAGTCTTACGTACTGTCTCAAAGAATTGATAATTGGGTACATGTATTGAGTGCATTTTTGGCTTAGGGAAATGTGATGTGTGGAAGCAATTTTAGCTAATTCAGGCCCGTTTTTATATATGTTTTAGTGTCCTTAATTATGTTTAAATTTGTATTCAGGTGTGTTTTTAAGTCCCCTGTGCAATAAATTGGACGGAGTGGTCAATGCCAGGGGCGTCTTCTTAGATTATGTGAGCGAATGTATTGATATGTGCTCTTAATTTCCTTTTTCATTTTTTTCTTATTTCCTGTTGAAATATTGTATGTTTTGAGACGATTATAGTCCTGATATAGCTCTACGCAGTCGGCTGGGCTTTAAACAAAAAGAATAGTAAAAGTAACAGAGCTTGCGTTATTTCAAAGTTGACAGATACAATTCCTGTGGGTTCACCAAAGTATTGATCTTGTTCCTTGCGTACTCACACTCACAGGCTGAATATTTAAGGTTCGATATGTGAAACAGTTTTCATATGCACTTGGTCTCAGAGGACTGACTTCAGTTCCCTTTGCTGAATCGGCAAGCAGCGTCCATGTACCACATCTGTACAGAAGGAAAAAGACTAATTGTATGCTCGTATTAGTAAATATAATGATGATAATGGTGATAACAACAACAATGATAATAATTATGATAATAATGATGTTCATAAGGATGATATTAATAATAACGATAATAAATAATGATGATGATGATACTAATAGTAATAATGTTAATGATAATAATGTTATTGATAAAGGTAGTATTACTAATAACGATAATAATAATAATGATGGTAATAGTAATAATAATAATAATGCTTCTGCTATTACTACTATAATACATGTAATGCTAATAATGATGATGATAATGTAATAACAATAATAATGATAATAATGAAATAATAATAATTATTATTAATAGAACAGGAATAATGATGATGATCATGATAAGAAGAATATGATGATGATGACGATCATCATCATCATCATCATGACGATGATGATATTTAAAAGGCACTACATGTTTATGTATAAATCAAGTCATTAGCACACACTCTCACACGTTCAGTCAAAATAACAAAAACAACTGAAGGACACAAAACGCATGCATGCATGTGTACCAGAAGTTGGGGGAAATGGATGTGGGCAGGTAAAGGGGATGATCACAGGTGGACGAAGTAAACAGTGGCATGGTCACTCTGTACTTTGTGGTGAAGCTGACAGAAGTGCTTTGTCAGATTCTGTTTAACCTGGCCATTGCTGTCATTGCTGTAATGATTGTGATGCGATTCCTTCTGTGCTGAAGCCATGTTTTGTCAGAGTAGCTGACCTCTTCCGGTTTAAGGGTGGGGGGGTAAGGGAGAAAAGAGAGAGAGAGAGAGAGAGAGAGAGAGAGAGAGAGAGAGAGAGAGAGAGAGAGAGAAGTTTAATAATTACAACGTAAGCAGCCAGAGGCACGAACATATTTTTAATAGAAAAAAAAAAAATAAACAAACGAATTGAACTACGCAGTTTATTGTTTAACGTATACAAAAGATATTTATTGACTTCATAAAATAAAATGAAATGAAATCAATAGGAGACATTACAGCTGAAGTTACAACATTATAGAAATGTAATTTACAATGGTATAAGAGAAATTCTGAACTGTTTCAAGTGACACATTGTGTGAGTGGTGTGAATTTCTAAAACAATAATGATTAATGATAATAATAATATTATTATTAATGATAATAATGATGATGATGATGATAACAATAATAATATTATTAAATAAATACATAGATAACAATAATAACAATAATAACCAGAGGCATTGAATTCCCCAGTAGGTAAAAGTATCAGTTATACTCTCCACCCTTAAATGTAAAGTATGTCTGCGTGGGCGCGCGAGTTCTCTCTCTCTCTCTCTCTCTCTCTTCTCTCTCTCTATGTTTGTAGCAGCAGCAATAGAATTAGTAGTAGTAGCAAGCAATAGTAGTAATAGTCGTGTGGTGGCGATTGTGGTAGTGGTGGTGATGTCACAGCTTGTGAGTTTTTAGAGAGAATTTTTGTGGAGATAATTTTACTTAGATTGTCAAGGTCAGTTTTTTTTTACTACGAACACACTAAGTATACAGTGCTCAGAAACTTGTTCTACGCGTATAGCATTTGAAGATAATTGAAGATAACCTTTTCTTTTTTTTGGGTGGTGGTGGTGGTGGTTTATCATCGTCACTGATTTTGTTTTTATAGGATTGACCTACAAATGGGTAGCACTACATTATTCTGACGCTTGGTTTATAATAATTGTATTCTTTTTGGATTTCAGCAGTGCTGTCTCGAATGAGTTAACAGTTGTGTCGTCAGCAAACATTACATACAAGAGAGAGAGAGAGAGAGAGAGAGAGAGAGAGAGAGAGAGAGAGAGAGAGAGATGGAGAGGAGAGAGGAACTCAGGAATTCTTTGGTTTTAATGAATTATGAAGTCAGCAGCCCATTGAATTCGGGGGGGGGGGGGGGGTGATGAGATGCAAGATATCATAACACGGTTATAAACTTCAAAAACAGTGTATGTTTAGAATACACACATATATTTCTACTCTTTCGATTCACTTACATACAAGTAACAAAGCTATATTTTTAGTTATTGTTGAATTTATTTAATCGGTCGTGCTGTGTTTCTTTATCTTAACTGCAGCGAACTTTGGCGATACCAGGGATTGTTTTGTTAGGTTCACAACTTAATATCTAGTTGGAGTGTTTTGGTAAGTCTCACTCTTGATGACATCTGGAATGTAAGTTTTTGATTTTGTTATACATAGAGACAGAGAAATGTAGAGAGAGATGATACGAAGAGAAGAGGAGAGAGGGGGGGGGGGGGGGGGGAGGAGGAGGAGAGGAGAGAGAGAAGAGAGAGAGAAGAAGAGGAGAGAGAGAAGAAGAAGAGAGAGAGGAAGAAGAAGAAGAAGAAGAGAGAGAGAAGAAGAAGAAGAGAAGAGAGGAAGAAGAAGGAAGAGGCAAACAACATATCTCGTAGAACCAGAGTAAATTTATGAAAGTGAAATCCTACAAACTGAAGAGAAACATACAATCAACAGTAATGAACAAGACATAGTATATCCACTTTCTCTAATGATTTGGATAAGAAAGAAGAGAAAGAAGAGAAGACAAGACAGAAAGAGAAGAGAAGAGAAGAAAACTGCTAGATTTAAAGTGTGAAAGGAGGAGAAGAGCGATAATATATATATATATATATATATATACATATACAGATAGAGAGAGGGAGAGAGAGAGAAAGAAAGAAAGAAGAGAGAAGAGAGAGAGAGAGAGAGAGAGAGAGAGAGAGAGAGGAGAGAGAGAGAGAGAGAGAGGGGTTCATTTCTGGAACACAGACTGTTATCTTTCCCCTAAGCTGACACGAAGGCGTGCTTGTTATAATGGTCTCATACTGAGCAGGAAGTCCGTTTGGGGTTTCTGATCACCGCGCGTGGGTGACAGAAAAGACAAGTCAATATTTTCCTAATTACCTTTCGTTCAAATTTATTGCCCCTTTTCAGCTTGGTTTTAATCAACTGATGCATTTGTTTTGTATGATTTTGTCCTTTTGTTTAATGCACGGATAACCGTGTGTTTGCAACCTCTCTTTTCTCTTATATCTGATGTTTGTGTCAGGTCTCTGTTGCGTTGGTGTCACAATTTTGTTGTTTTTTTAATGTTTTTTTTTTTTTGAGTGTATAACTTTTTCTAGGATCCACATATCCACGCTGTTTTTTTTTTTTTCCACGCTGTGCAGGCGATATGTTGCTGCACAGTCTGTGTACAATGTCTTTGGTGGGTGTGCGTGCTGAGTGTTTTGTTTTCATAAATCTCTGGACACTGACATGAATTGAGGAATCTTTAACGTGCGTACTTGATGTTCTGCGTGCGTATACACACGAAATGTGACCTCCCAGCACGAAATCAGTCTTAACTAGCATTTTGGGTATTTTGAAATATACATATCACTGGAAAGTGTACATTCTGCTGATTATTTTGGTAGTAGAAGTTATGTATGTTTAAAGTCAATAAGTTATATGACGGCCATTTTGAGAAAACGGCCTCTAAAGTTTTTGTGTGCTCTCCTACATATTTTCCTTAAATTTCTTTATTTCGTGGCTTTGACCCAGTTTGTTTCTAATTTTTGCTGTCATTATCTGAAAGTGCACCAAAGAGCTTTCCGTCAGTATATTACATGTGCGGGTACTGTACAGGTGAGGGTTCATAACAAGAGACAAAAAGAGGTACTTTTGGTAAGAAATTGCGTTCTTTCTGCTGCAATCAGTGCATTAAAATACCATTTTATGTTGATTAATAATATTTTTTCAAGAAAAAAAATCTGTGGGGGATAGATTATAGTCTACAGCAATCAATTTTGAGAAAAAGTCAAAACACCCCAGATAGACCCTCAGTCACCTTTTCAGCTCCTAGTGCTGTTCGACTGACTGCGAGTTAAGACTGATTTCGTGGTGGGAGGTCACAAATGGTTTGAGGCACTAACAGGTCTGCACAAATGTTGACCTGGTAGACTGTACCAAAAATGTCCACCCTATACCCACAAGGGAGGACGTTCTTGGCAGATCGAACGTCAGAGAGACAGAGACAGAGGACAGAGATGAACAGACTGATGGCCAGAGACGCAGAGACTCTCTCTCTCTCTTCTCTCTCTCTCTCTCTCTCTCTCTCTAAAAGACGTCATGCTAATCATAATTCTGATACTACGATTAAATGTCTGCGACGCAATACAAAATGTACAGATCTTTTGACTCTTTAGCATAATTGCGGTGATTATTGTGCAGTGTCTATTCTTTTTATATGTATTTGTGTACATGTACATGTATATGTATTGTACTGGAATATATATGTGTGTGTTAATATGAATAATGTATGGAATTGTCAAAACCCGGATCCCTTTCCCCATTTCATCCATGCGTTTGTATTGTGGCCTAAGGCCGATGTACATTAAACAATTCTGAGTTCTGAGTTCTCTCTCTCCCTCTCTCTCTCTCTCTTTCTCTCTCTCACTCTCTCTCACTCACTTCCTCCGCCCCCAAAATACCAATAAGACGATATAGAAAACACATCTCATAGGCATGTTTAGTTGTCCAGACTCCCAGGTCAGTATTCGCTCTCCATTTCCACAGTCACTCAATGGAAAGGAACCAAGGCTCTACTTTTTTTTCACTACCCGACTGTTCTTTTCTCTTGTTGACTTAGCCAACAGAACATGTGGCTAAAAGCGTTTGCCAATTAACAAAGCATTACCGTTGTGCCAGAGCAGAGACTGGGCTAACACAGTGACAGCTCGCCGGCGCTTTGATCGCCCATGATTTATAAATCATAGGGCATGCTGAAGCTTCAGAAACAGACGGTTGGGTGTTGAATATTGTGACCAGTGTACATGTAGGATCGAAGCGTGGTGTTTGCCTTCATGGACATATCATCATTTATTCATTTTTTCTCTTCAGGGTTTTCGATTGGACTCATCGTGTTTAGCGTGGAACAGTTGGTTTGCGATCTGAATCTTTCAAAAATTGGATTCGTGATGATAGAAATCAGTCGAATCTAATGAGTAATATTAAAACTCTCTCCTCTCTCTTTCTCTGTCTGTATGTCTGTCTCTTTCTCTCTCTTTCTTTGTATCTCTTTGTCTCTTTCTCTCTCTCTGCTGTCTCTCTTTTCTCTCTGTCTGTCTGTTTACCTCTTTGTCTCTTTCTCTCTCTCTCTCTCTCTCTCTCTCTCTCTCTCTTTGCTCTGTGTCTTTCTCTCTGTGTCTGTCATTCTGTGTTTGTGTAGTGTGGCGTTTTATGTGTGTAAATATGTGTTTGTTTCTGTGTCTGCAGGTAGGAAACTGCAGATAAACACAAAACGAAATTGTAGGTTTCACACACGCACACACACACAACACACACACACACACACACACACACACACACACACACACAAACAACACACACAACAACACAACACAAACACATAACCACACACACATACACACACACATACACAACACCACACACACACACACACACACACACACACACACACACACACACGTAAATCCATTATCAAATTTTTAGTTTTGAAACATAATAACAGCATGAAAACTTGGTGAAAGTTGGGAGGATTAGGAAAGGAATAAAAAAAAAATGTTTTGCTTTTAGCAACAGTCGTTTAATAGCAGTTACCTTAATTTGTGTCCGAACATTTCGGAGTCTTTTGTAAAAAAAATGAAAAACAACTTTCATTTCGATGTTTTGCAGTCTGCTAGGGACTAGAGTAGTTGAGTAAAATATAATTGCAAGTTTCATTCTCAGATTACCGCCGTGGGGGTGCTGGGGGCTCTTTCAGTATAAATAGTATTCCCACCTTCTGGAAGTTCTGTGCTAGATATTTCCACTTTTCCGTCACTCTCTTTGTTTCTTTCTTCCTCCTTTGCTTTCTGTCATTTCTTCTTATCATTTTCTGCCATGCTGGCCCATTCACTTGTATGTGTTCGATAAAGTTTTACGTGCTTTCTCTCAGGATTGATAATTGGGTACATGTATTAAATGCGTTGTTGGATCTAGGGAAGTGAGATATGCGGAAGCATTTTTAAGTAATTTAGGCTTGTTTTTATACATGTCTTAGTGTCTTTAGTTATGTTTAAATTTGTGTTCGGGTTTTTTTTTTAAAATCCCCTGTGCGATTTATTGGACGGAGTGGTCAACACCGGAAGCATCTCC
>JAPXFY010000022.1:13904405-13911905 GCA_030674185.1 Monoplex corrugatus
ACAGTCTGACTATGACTGTAGGGCTTATTTTCTAATAAGACATGCTATTGACATAAAGCATTTTTTTTTTAAACACTTGACATTTCTGATATATGTGTTTCTGGCTAAAACAGAAACTACAACAGAAATGCACTGATAAATCCACAACAAAATATACAAACAAAACGATGAAGAGAAAATGTGTATAAATAATAATAATAATAATAATAATAATAATAATAGTGATAGTATTACTACTGCTGCTGCTGCTACTGCTGTTGTGCTGCTGCTGCTGTGCTACTACTATTACTACTGCTACTACTACTACTACTACTACTACTTTCTACTACTACTATACTACTGATAATACGACACATATTCTGTCTTTTGAAGCCTATTGAAAGGACTCACATTTACACCTGGATACTGTAAATAACAATTATCACAACGACAAAGATATATCATATCATATCATGTCAATCAATCATATATCATTCATATATCATATATCATATCATATCATATCATATCATATCATAATCATATCATATATCATATATCATATCATATCATAATCATATCATATCATATCATATATCATATATATCATATCATATCATATCATATCATATATCATATCATATCATCATATCATATCATATCATATAATCATCATATCATATATCATATATCATACTATCATATCATATCTATATCATATATATCATATATTATATCATATCATATCATATGTTATATGTTTAATTTGCATCAATAGATTTCATTTTATATGATCGTATGTACGGGAAAGATTTTTGGTATGTGTTTAGACTTCAAAGAATAATTGTGTGCGTGACTTAAGACTGTTTTCTTTTAAATCAAACTATGTTATTTTTAGCTTGATGTCAACCCTGACGTGGCTCTAGTGGTAGGCTGGATTATAAGCACTATGATTTTGTATTACATTGTGCTGTATTGCATTACGTTGCATATTATAAGCATTATGATTTTGTGTTGCATTGTGCTACATTGCATTACTGTACATATTATAAGCACTATGATTTTGTATTGCATTGTACTGTATTGCATTACACTGTATATTATAAGCATTATGTTGCATATTTTGTATTGCTTTGCGCAGTATTGCATTACGTTGCATATAAGCATTATGATTTCGTATTGCATTGCGCTACATTGCATTACGTTGCATATTATAAGCGTAATGATTTTGTATTGCATTGCGCTACATTGCATTACTGTGCATATTATAAGCATTATGATTTTGTTTTACATTCTTTACATATAAACATTATGATTTTGTATTGCGTTGCGTTGTATTGCATAACGTTGCATATGAGCATTATGATTTTGTATACATTCCGCTATATTGCAAAACGTTGCAATTAAGCATTATGATTTTGAATTGCATTGCGTTGTATTGCATTACGTTGCATAAGTATTATGATTTTGTATTGCATTGCGCTACATTGCATTACATAGCGTCTTGTATTTGTTTCAGGTTTGTTACCACTGTTGCTACAGACCACTCCGCACCCTCCCTGCAGTGTCAACAGGCACGTGGTTGGATTTTATCCTGGGTGTGTGCATGTATGCTTTGAGGTGAGTATGTTTTTTTGATGGCTAAGTGTAGATATTGCCAACATTACTTTCATCATAAAGTATAGTTTTGTCAGTGTTGTATTTATGTTGTGCAGCCGTTATTGCATTGTAATTGTAAATACCAACAAATGCCTATCAATTAACATCAGAAAGAGAGTCCTTGAAAGTTATATAGAACCAATACTGTTGTGCGGATGCAAGGCGTGGACAGTCAGCAAGCAAAGCCAAGCAAGATTGAGGTATCCGAGATGTGGTTTCTCAGAAGAATGTTGAGAGTTCCATGGACAGCAAAGAAAACAAAGGAGACAGTCTTGATGGAGGCAGACACAAGTAGATCACTCATAAGGAAGATTAGGAAAAGACAGGCAACATTTGTAGGCCATTTTATGAGGAAGGGGGATTTGGAGCAACTGGTCACAACGGGAAAGCTGGAGGGAAAGAGAGCACCAGGTAGACCCAGGGAGAGAATTCTGGATGGACTTGCAGAGTTGCTGGGGATGAGGAGAGTGGGGGAGATGCTAGGGGCAACGAGAGATAGAGATGGTTGGAAGTCCATGGTCGCCAACGCCATGCGGCAGGGCACCTGATGATGATGATGAATTGTAAATACATTGCGTTGTGTTGTGTCATGTTGTAGACTGTTGAATTACATTGTATTTCTGATTATCGTCAGAAAAAAACCCACACAGATATTACTGTTCGTCATGCAGTATTGTCCGTATTATAGTATGTCTGTTGCATTTACTGCATTATAATTGTAAATTCATTGCATTGTGTTGTATAGAATTACAATGTAGTCTGTATCATCGTCAAAATCAACAACAAATATAAAAAAAACCAAAATCAAAGCAGCAGCAACATTAACAAAAACTATAATGCATTCAGACCACCATCCAGAGTCTGATGGTAAGGGCAGAACACTCCGTGTCCAATTCATGAATGGAACGCAGGGCTTCCTTCATCATTTACAATGCTCAAACATGAGGCCAACGCAATGCTGTGCTCTTATTCTCTTCCCCTTCCACTCTTGGGTTTGTTCTTTTCTCTGTCTTTCTCTTTCTCTCAGTCTCACTCCCGTGTGTCTGCCTGCCTCTCTCTTTCTCTGTCTCTGTCTGTCTGTCTGTCTGTCTCTGTTTTTTCTATCTGTCTTGCTTTGTCTGTCTCTTCTCTCTCTCTTTCTCTCCTTCCCCCTCTCTCTCTTTCTCTCTCTCTCTTTGTCTGTGAGAACACGCTCTCTGTCTTTCTTATTCGCTAAGAAAAAAATTAATATTCAGAAAAGACCAACTATTTATTTAAAATCCTTATGAAGGAAAACAGACATGTGCCATCACTAATTCTACAGTTCCAGCCACGTAGGGATGGGAATAGGGGTTGAATACACGACAAACAACAACAACAACAACAGCAACAAATTATCACATAACAAACACGACATCCAAACGTGGCCATTTCAATTCTTAAGACAGGCGTAGGAGCACATCAACATATTACTGGCGCAGGAGAGACATATGGCGTGCCTGGTTGTAAAATTAAAAAAAAAAACCTTTACTACGATTTGTTCTGCCACAGGTTCCGTGATCGTCTCCATCAGAGTTTGAAACGCTGTCTGCTTGGAGAGAAAAGACAAGAGAATTAGGCGGTGATTGTAAGAGCTGTTGAGGAAGGAATGGATGGTAGTTTTTGGTAAGAAGAGAGAGTTGCAATATAATGGTCTGGTGATGTTACAGGGTTTGGAAGGGAGGGAGAGAAAAGGAGCCAGGAATCAGGTGACGAAAGGGCAGTTGAAGAAGCGACTGGGCATTAGGGATCAGGCTTGGATGAGAGAGACAGAGCAGTAGGGTGATTTGGTGGTAGTGGTAGACTAACTTTGTTATCCATGGAAGCGGTGGTGGCATAGAGAGATTGGATGAGCTGGTTCTTGTGGTTGAATGACAGTTGTCACAACGCAGAAATGTTGCAGCTGAGGACATTTGTAAGCTTATCTGTCTGTCTCTCTGTCTCTCTTGGTCTTTCTCAGTTTTTCTGTCTTTCTCGATCTCTCTCCTCTGTCTCTGTTGTCTTCTGTCCACCTTCCTCCCTCCCCCTTCTCTGTTTCTCTTTCTCTCTCTGTTTCTCTGCCTCTGTCTCTGTCTGTCTCTCTCTCTCTCTGTGATTGTGTGTGTGTGTGTGAGCGTGTGTGTGTGTGAGAGAATACGTTCTCGTCTTCCTTATTCACCCAAAAAATGCCAAATGATTATCATAAGTCGGAAAAGAAAAATGACTGAAATGAAATCCTATTGAAAGATAGCAGACAATGTATCCTCACTAATTCTAGAGTGCCAGCCACGTAGGGATGAGAATAGGGTTTAAAAACATGACAAACAGCAACAGCAACAAACAATTATCACATAGCATGCCATACAAACATGGCAATGTCAGTTCTGGAGAGAGGCATAGGACTCAGGAGCACATCAACACATTACTGGCACAGGCAAAACATATGGCGCGCCTGATTGTAAAGTTTTTAAAAAACCCTTGCTACGATTTGTTCTGCCCACAAGTTCCGTGTTCGTCTCCATCAGAGTTTGAAACGCTGTCTGCTTGGAGAGAAAAGACAAGAGAACTAGGCGGTGATTGTAATAGTTAGTGAGGAAGGGATGGATGGTAGTTTTTGGTAAAAAGAGGAGTTGCAATATAATGGTCTGGTGATGTTAAAAGGGGTTTGGAAGGGAGGGAGAGAAAAGGAGCAATGAATCAGGTGATGAAAGGGAAGTTGAGAAAGCCACTGGGCATTAGGGATCAGGCTTGGATGAGAGAGACAGAGCAGTAGGGTGATTTCGTGTTAGTGATAGACTAATTTTATTATCCATAGAAGCGGTGGTGGCGTACGGAGATTGGTTGATGCTGGTTCTTGTGGGTGAATGACAGTTGTCACAACGCAGAAATGTTGCAGCTGAGGACATTTCTAAAGCTTCTTCTCTCTGTCTTCTCTCTCTCTCTCTCTCTCCTCTCTCTCTCTCTCTCTCTCTCTCTCTCTCTCCTCTCTCTCTCTCGTCCTTCTCTTTCTCTCTCTCTCTCCTCTCTTTCTGTCTCTCTGTCTGCCTTTCTTTTTCTCTCTCTTTCTTTGTCTCTCTGTCTCTGTCTCTCTGTTTCTCTCTGTTTCTGTCTCTGTCTTTTGTCTGTCTGTCTGTCTCTCTCTCTCTCTCTCTCCTCTTCCTCTCCTCTTCCTTCACATTATTTCTTGTTCTATGTCTGTCTGTCTGTCTGTCTCTGTCTGTCTGTCTGTCTCTTTTTCTTTCTCTCTCCCCCTCCCTTCCTCTAGGTCTAATTCTCTCATTCTCATTCTATGAACGACAGCAAATGTTGTTATTCTTTGATTTCGTCACGTATGAGGTCTTATTGATTTGTTGACTTTTATCATCACTTTTTAGTAGATTAGCAATTGCAAGTTTTGAAGAAAAGGCTTAAACATGGCTAGCCAATACATTTTAGCGTTATAAAATAATACATCATTGTCATGGTTTCTCCCTTTGATTAACAGGCAGCAGACAGCAGACACACGTACACACACACATACACACACATAGAGATAGCTAGATAGATAGACAGATAGAAAGAGAGACAGAGACAGAGAGACAGACAGAGACAGATAGACAGACAGAGACAGAGACAGAGAAAGGAGAGAGAGGAAGGGGGAGAAAGAGTGAAGAGAGTGAGAGAGGAGGAGGAGAGAGAGAAGAGAGAGACAGACAGACAAACAAGGAGAGAGAGAAGAGAGGAGAGTAAGAGGGACAGAGAGAGAGAGAGAGAGAGAGAGAGAGAGAGAGAGAGAGAGAGAGAGAGAGAGAGAGAGAGTATGTATTGCTCTTCTCCTCTTTCACTGCCACCATCCTCGTCTCATAGCTAGACAGGCCCAAAAGTGATAGGATCCATCAATAATTCACAGTCATTGTCTGTTTGGGGTGAAGGCAAACATCACGTAGATACCACCACACACATGGGGACAGCGGTAAAAGGGACAAGTTCCTGATGGCTCATACATTATTATTCTGTCGCTGTCTCTGTCTCTGTCTCTCATTCTGTCTTTCTGTCTCTTCCATTCTATCTCTCTCCTCCCGTTATTGTTCTGTCTCTGTCTCTCATTCTGTCTTTCTCTCTCTTCCATTCTATATCTCTCTCTCCCATTATTATTCTCGTCTCTGTCCTCTGTCTCTCTTCTGTCTTTTCTCTCTCTCTCTTCCATTCTATCTCTCTCTCCCCTTATTATTCTGTCCTCTGTTTCTGTCTCCATCATTCTGTCCTCTCTTCTCTTCTATCTCCTCTCTCTCCCATTATTATTCTGTCTCTGTCTCTGTCTCTCATTCTGTCTTTCTCTTCCATTATATTCTCTCTCCCATTATTATTCTGTCTCTGTCTCTCTCATTCTGTCTTTCTTCTCTTCCATTCTATCTCTCTCTCCCATTATTATTCTGTCTCTGTCTCTGTCTCTCATTCTGTCTTTCTCTTCCATTCTATCTCTCTCTCCCATTATTATTCTGTCTCTGTCTCTGTCTCTCATTCTGTCTTTCTCTCTCTTCCATTCTATCTCTCTCTCCCATTATTATTCTGTCTCTGTCTCTGTCTCTCCTTCTGTCGTTCTCTCTTTCCCTTCTATCTCTCTCCCATTATTATTCTGCTCTGTCTCTCATCTGTCTTTCTCTCTCTTCATTCTATCCTCTCTCCCATTATTATTCTGTCTCTGTCTCATTCTGTCTTTCTCTCTCTCCATTCTATCTCTCTCCCATTATTATTCTGTCTCTGTCTCTCATTCTGTTTCTCTCTCTCCATTCTATCTCTCTCTCCATTATTATTCTGTCTCTGTCTCTCATTCTGTCTTTCTCTCTCTTTCCATTCTATCTCTCTCTCTCCATTATTATCTCTGTCTCTGTCTCTCATTCTGTTTTCTCTCTCTTCCATTCTATCTCTCTCTCCCATTTTACTGTCTCGTCTCTTCTGTCTCTCTCTTTTCATCTACTCTCTCTGTCTGTCTTCATCTCTCCTCTCTCTCTCTCGTCTCGTCTCATCTCTCTGTTTCTCTCTCTCTCATGTCGTCTCGCTCTCTCCCCTTCTCTCCTCTTCCTCTCTCTTTTTTCTCTCTCTTCTTCTTCCTCTCCTGTCTCTCTCTCTGCTCTACGTGCTACTCTTCTGTCTGTACTCCTCTGTCTCTCCTCTCTCTCTGTCTCGTCCTCTCTCTCCTCGTCTCCCCCTCCCTCTCTCTCTTTCTCTCTCTGTCTCTCTCCCTCGTCTCATCGCTCGTCTATCTCTATCTCTGTCATCTCTTTCTCTGTCTCGTCTCTGTCCCTGTCCCCCCCTCCTCTCTCATCTCTTTCATTCTTTACTTTCACACACACGTACAAGCACCGAATATGCCACATCAAACCGAACTATTTCAAAACACAGCATCAGCATCAAAGCTTGGCGAAATGCACCATTACGAAAGATAAATAAAGAAAGAGAGCCATGTCTGTCTTTTGTTCACAGTCATGTAATAGCAGTATAACACGATCGGGGTCTGAACGATTTGCAAGCGGCTTGAAAGACCTTGTATTTGGCTTGATTAAATTGTCCCTGCACACTCTGAGCTTGCTCACTTTATCGAGCATATGCGTCAGAGACAGAGATTTGGGCAAGAAGACAAGAAACGAGAGAGAGAGAGAGAGAGAGAGAAGAGAGAGAGAGAGAGAGAGAGAGAAAGAAAGAGAGAGACAGAAGACAGACGAGGATCAGAAAGAGAGAGAGAAGAGAGAGAGAGAGAGGCAGACAGACAGACAAGAGAGAACAGACAGACAGGCAGGCAGGCAGCAGAAACTGGAGAGAAAGAGACAGACAGACGAAGGCAGGCAGAGAGAAAGAGAGAGAGGGGAGGGGGGAAACTGAAAATAA
>JAPXFY010000022.1:13916905-13936905 GCA_030674185.1 Monoplex corrugatus
GTTTCATTTCACTGCGCTTCTGTATCAACAGTGCAGCAAAAACATATTGTCTGATTCATCGTGTGGTGTGACTTGTTACCTATCAGTTAATAGGTCTGTAACTGATACATTTTTTCGGCCGTTGTTTATTATGAGATCATCTCCATGTTTTGTTAGGGCTGATTGCTTTAAAAGACGCTAAATCATCAGATTGTCAAATTGTCTCTGTGTCCACTGTCCTACTCCTGTTGCTGGGTCAAAGCTGTTTAGCCAGACTGTAAACAGAAGTAAATTTGACCAGTAGTTCATGCTGGTTTATGAAATGGAATGTATGAGTTTGCATCATAGGAATCCTGATAATTGTTATGCGTCTGTGTTACTTTATTCTTTGCTTTCCGTCTCTGTCTTTGTCTGTCTCAGTCTGTCTCTTTCGCTCTCTTTCTTTCCTTTGTCTTTCCCCTTCTTCTTCTGACTTAAAACTCCAGCCATAGTCTGAAACAAGTTCAATTCATATTGTGTATAGCCCAGCCATATCAGGGCTAAGTCTGAACAAGTGAACAATTTAACGACAACAACAACAACGAAAAAGACTGATAGACATATCAGGAACCCAAGACCTAGGTGACTATGTGGAGAATCTGGAACCATGATATACATGTGTATATATGTATGTAGGGAACAGTTCAGGAGGGAGCGAAGAGGCAGACATAGAAAAAGATGGAAAGACAATATCAGAGAGTGGACTGGCCTTGAATGGAACATCATTCTGCGGAAAGCTGAGGACCGTGAGGAGTGGAGGAAGTTGGTTGCAAAATCTTCAGTGGTGCCCCAACGGTCAACAGACTACGAGACTGATGATGATGATGATGATATATATATATGTATGTATGTATATATAAATACATGTATATATTTATATGTATATGTATATGTATATATATATATATATATATATATATATATATATGTTGTGTGTGTGTGTGTGTGTGTGTGTGTGTGTGTGTGTGGTGTGTGTGTGTGTGTGTTTAAGAATACACCAACAGATATTGGCACAGGCATGACACACAGTCTGCCTGATTGAAAAATAAAATCTTTTAGTATGACTTGTCCACACCAGGTTCCGAGACCATCCCCACCATAGGTAGGGAAGCTTTCTGCTAGGAGAGAGAGAGGATAGAGTCAGACAATGACTGAAATGGCTATTGAAGGAGAGAAAATGGGTGCAGGCCAGGGATGCGATGAACAAATTTAGGGCTTTGGCATGATAAAAGAAGCAATAACGTGCAGCAGTGATGGTGAAGATATTGGTAATATGAATGCAGACATTAAAGTGATAGGTTAGTGGCGCAGTAGTGGATAGTTTTACAACACTGCTTGATGGTTGTTGATTCTTGAGACTGAGGAAGACTCTGACAATCTTTTAGGAACGGCTGTAAGATATTTTGCTTGAAATATGTTGAAAGTGAAAGCACAGTGGCAAAACGATTCTTTTTGCCTTAGTAGGTGGTTTCTCAAAAGAATGTTGAGAGTTCCATGGACAGCAGAGAAAACAAACGAGACAGTCTTGATGGAGGCAGACACAAGTAGATCACTCATAAGGAAGATTAGGAGAAGACAGGCAACATTTATAGGCCATTTTATGAGGAAGGGGGATTTGGAGCACCTGGTCACAACGGGAAAGCTGGAGGGAAAGAGAGCACGAGGTAGACCCAGGGAGATAATTCTGGACGGACTTGCATAGTGGCTGGGGATGAGGAGGGTGGGGGAGATGCTGGGGGCAACGAGAGATAGAGATGGTTGGAAGTCCATGATCGCCAACGCCATGCGGCAGGGCACCTGATAATGATCAGGTGGACTTCCAGTGACAGGCTGCAGTCATAAATATTACAGGACTCTGGCTTGGTGAACTGTGTGCTGGCACCAGGAAGTCATCAGTAGTCATCAACAGTAACAACGGGGTGGTCATCAGTAGGTAACAACAGGTGGTCATCAGTAGATAACAACAGGTGGTCATCAATAGGTAAACAGGTGGTCATCAATAGGTAACAACAGGTGGTCATAATAGGTAACAACGGATGGCCATCAATAGGTAACAATAGGTGGTCATCAGTAGGTAACAAGAGAAGGTCATTGGTAGGTAACAACGAGTGGTCATCAGTGGGTAGCAACAGGTGGTCATCAGTAGGTAACAACAGGTGGTCATCAGTAGGTAACAACAGGTGGTCATCAGTAGGTAACAATAGGTGGTCATCAGTAGGTAACAAACAGGTGGTTATCAGTAGGTAACAACAGGTGGTTTATCAGTAGGTAACACAGGTGGTTATCAGTAGGTAACAACAGGTGGTCATCAGTAGTAACAACAGGTGGTCATCAGTAGTAACAACAGGTGGTCATCAGTAGGTAACAACAGGTGGTCATCAGTAGGTAACAACAGGTGGTCATCAGAGGTAACAACAGTGGTTATCAGTAGGTAACAACAGGTGGTTATCAGTAGGTAACAACAGGTGGTCATCAGTAGGTAACAACAGGTGGTCATCAGTAGGTAACAACAGGTGGTTATCAGTAGGTAACAACAGGTGGTCATCAATAGGTACAACAGGTGGTATCAATAGGTAACAAAGAAGGTCATTGGTAGGTAACAAAAGGTCTTGTAGGTAAAACAGGTGGTATTATTAAGTAACAACAGGGGTCATCATTAGGTAGCAACAGGTGGTCATCAGTAGGTAACAAAGTGTCATGTAGGTAACAACGGTGGTCATCAGTAGGTAACAACAGGTGGTCATCAATAGGTAACAACAGGTGGTCATCGTAGGTAACAACAGGATGGTCATCAGTAGGTAACAACAGGTGGTCATCAGTAGGTAACAACAGGTGGTCATCAGTAAGGTAACAGCAGGTGGTCATCAGCAGGTAACAACAGGTGGTCATCATTAGGTAACAACAGGTGTCATCATTAGGTAACAACAGGTGGTCATCAGTAGGTAACAACAGTGATCATCAGTAGGTAACAACAGGTGGTCTATCAGTAGGTAACAACAGGTGATCATCAGCAGTAGCAACAGGTGGTCATCATTAGGTAACAACAGGTGGTCATCAGTAGTAACAACAGATGATCATCAGTAGGTAACAACAGGTGGTCATCAGTAGGTAACAACAGGTGGTCATCAGCAGGTAACAACAGGTGGTCATCAGTAGGTAACAACAGGTGGCATCATTAGGTAACAACAGGTGGTCATCAGTAGGTAACAATAGGTGGTCATCAGCAGGTAACAACAGGTGGTCATCAGCAGGTAACAACAGGTGGTCATCAGTAGGTAGCAACAGGTGGCCCATCAGCAGGTAACAACAGGTGGTCATGTAGGTAACAACAGGTGGTCATCAGCAGGTAAGAACAGTGGTCATCAGAGATAACAGGTGGTCATCAGTAGTAACAACAGGTGGTCATCCATCAGTAGGTAAGAACAGGTGGTCATCAGCAGGTAACAACAGATGGTCATCAGTGGTAGCAACAGGTGGTCATCATTAGGTAACAACAGATGGTCATCATAGGTAACAACAGGTGGTCATCAGTAGGTAACAACAGATGATCATCAGTAGGTAACAACAGGTGGTCATCAGTAGGTAACAACAGGTGGTCATCAATAGGTAACAACAGGTGGTCATCAGTAGGTAACAACAGATGATCATCAGTAGGTAACAACAGGTGGTCATCAGTAGGTAACAACAGATGGTCATCATAGTAACAACAGGTGGTCATCAATAGGTAACAACAGATGATCATCAGTAGGTAACAACAGGTGGTCATCAGTAGGTAACAACATGTGGTCATCATAGGTTACAACAGATGATCATCAGTAGGTAACAACAGGTGGTCATCAGTAGGTAACAACAGGTGGTCATCCATCAGTAGGTAAGAACAGGTGGTCATCAGTGGGTAACAACAGATGGTCATCAGTAGGTAACAACAGGTGGTCATCAGTAGGTAACAACAGGTGGTCATCAGCAGGTAACAACAGGTGGTCATCAGTACGTAACAACAGGTGGTCATCAGCAGGTAACAACAGGTGGTCATCAGTAGGTAACAACAGGTGGTCATCAGCAAGTAACAACAGATGAAGAAGTCTTCAGCAGTCAGCAGCAACATTTACCAGCAGTTCTAGAATCAAGTCCATGAATAAACTTAATAAGTAAATAGAAAAATGATTTTGCAAAAATTTATAGTGGTATTTCGAGGTCGTTTGTCTGTTCACCTATGCTACAGTTCTCATGTCTCCACGATAATCAGTTAAGAGTCAAGAGCGCTGTTTGCACTCCAGATAAAGGGGTGGGGGGTAGAGTGTGGAATAGTGACAGTGAAGAGAATAGGGATTAGTTAGGGGTGGGTGAAAGCAGAGAGTGGTAGACTCGTGTGTAGTGATGGCAATACAGGCCACTACGGGAAAGTATCAGTGATGCAAAACAACAAGAGTAATAGAGGATATAGCATCGATCGCAGAAACCGTACTGCACTGACTAATGCCACTCCACTCGTGGAATGTCAGTGAGTTGTACATTTCTGTGACTTTATTAGTACTACCGAAAAATACATGGATTGTCAGTCGTCGTATGTTTTTTTTTCTTTTATTATACATTAAGCCCTTTACTTCTATATGTGATCTGCCACCACGAAATCAGTCTTAACTAGCATTTGGGGCATTTCGAGATATACATATCACTGGAAAGTGTACATTCTGCTGATTATTTTGGTACTTGAATAAAGCTTGTACTAAAAAAAAATGTAGAAGTTATGTATGTTTAAAGTCAATAAGTTATATAACGGCCATTTTGAGAAAACGGCCTCTAAAGATTTTATGTACTGTTCTAAACATTTTCCTTAAATTTCTTTATTTGGTGGCTTTGACCCATTTTGTTTCTAATTTTAGCTGTCATTATCTGAAAGGTGCACAAAGAGCTTTCTGTCAGTATATTACATGTGGGGATACTGTACAGGTAACGGTTCATAATAAGAGACAAAAATAGGTACCTTTGGTAGGAAATTGCGTTCTTTCTGCTGCGATCAGTGCATCAAAATACCATTTTAAATTGATTAATAATATTTTTTCAAGAAAAAAAAATCTGTGGGGGATAGCTTATAGTCTACAGAAATCAATTTTGAGAAAAAGTCAAAACATCCCAGATAGACCCTCAGTCACCTTTTCAGCTCCTATTGCTGTTCGACTGACTGCGAGTTAAGACTGATTTCGTGGTGGGAGGTCACATATATCCTCTGAATACGAAAAGTGGTGATATTAAAACCGGCTGACAAGTGTACAAATGGTAGTTATTTCTTTAATGAGGGATGTGTCATTACACTGTGTTCCCAGTGATTGTGTGTGCAGTTCGTATAAACTACGATCGTCTTTACAAAACATAAAAAAATAAATGAAATAAGATCATTGAAACAACAGAAAAAAAACAAAGCTGTGGTGAACATTGTGTTACAATTTGTAAAGGAAAAAGTTGTCACTGTACCTTTTTGGATGGTATGGTAAAAGAGAAGGCAGGGCAGGCGTATCTGTGCCTACAAGATCTTCATAATAATTCAGTATTCAGGACTCTGTCAAAAAAAACCCAAACCCAACCTGCTTTAAAGAATTGTGGTATTCTTGAGGGTCGAACTATGGACCCCCGCATTCTCAGCATGGTGGTCAAACCAACTGAGCTAACAAGACGTAAGAAAAAAAGAAAGAACTCTCCTACTGCAGAGCTGGGAAGAAAGGGGAGGAAGAGAGAGCGAGAGAGAAAGGGGGGGGGGGGCGGAAGGGAGAGAGAAAGGGAGGGATAGAAAAGAGACAAAGACAGAGATACAGACACAGAGAGCGAGAGACAGACACAGACACAGTGAGAGAGAGAGAGAGAGAGAGAGAGAGGAAAGAGAGAGAGGAAGAGAGAGACAGAGAGAGAAAGAGATAATCAGAGTCGGTCAAACAAGTACAAATCAAACAGGACAGACAAAATCTGTGGATGATCATCTCAGTTCTTCTCCCACAGCCCGTCATGCCCCATCTCTGAACTCTCTGTCTGTCTGTCTGTCTGTCTGTCTGTCTGTCTCTCTCTCTCTCTGTCTTCTGTCTCTCTCTCCTCTCTCTTCTGTCTCCGTCTCTGTCTCTCACTGTCTCTCTCTCTCTCTCTCTCTCTCTCTCTCTCTCTCTCTCTCACTCACTGTGTGTGTGTGCGCGTGTCTCGCTCTCTCAGTGTGCCTCTGGCTCTCCATTTGTGTCCCTGGCTGTCTCTCTGTCTGTCTGTCTGTCTCTCTCTCTCTGTCTCTCTCTCTCTGTCTCTGTCTCCTCCTCCTCCTCTCTCCCCTGTCTCTCTCCCCTGGCTTGTGGAAACAGGAAAAATCCAACATACGAGCATTGGCAAGTTTGAAAAGATTGGCTTTTAAGGTAATCACGTCGATGTTGGGAAAGAAACTATTATTATTACTATCATTATCAATATCCTCTTTCTGTCTCTCTGTCTGTCTGTCTTTCTCTCTCTTTCTTTCATCTCTCTCTCTCTCTCTCTCTCTCTCTCACGCGCGCGCATACACACGCACACACACACGCACACACACGCACGCACATACACACGCGCACACGCGCGCGCACACCACACCACACACACACACACACACACACACACACACACACACACACACACACACAACACACACACCACACGAATACAAACACACACTCGCGCGCGGCGTGCACTCAAACACATATCGTTTAGCAAAGATAGATGAGTGAGTTAGTTATAGCGCTTATCTGTCATTGTTTTCTTCTGATGCCATGATCAGCGTGGTTGCTGGGAGTCAGAATGAGGGGGTGGGGGTGGGTGGGAGGCTCAATGGATATAGCAGCAAATAGTAGTTTCCATTTCTGTCGCTGGGTGCAGTAATAAGCAGTTCAGGTGTACTGTGTTTGGTACAGTCTTTGATATTTCCATCCAGCTCTTCTTCTGTTGACCTCTTTGATGACCTCCTTCCAGGATGCCATAAAAGTGATACTACGGAGATAGTTTTGTCATAGTGGGTGATGTGACATCACCACGCAAGCTTGCATCGTTTCACAATCACCACAAGTTGTGAGGGCATTGTCTTTAAGTGTCTGTACTCGGTGTTCTTAGAGATGAAGGTGTAGCATTCGCGAAATATGTGTTCTGGTGCTTGGTTTCAAAGGCCTGAAGTCTCTTTTCTCAGTCAGCAAGCAAGCAAACAAGCGAGAGTCCAAATCTCACGTCACGTAGAGGAGGATTGATACTACTAGTGAATTGTACAGTTTGTACTTGGTGGTGAAGCTGTTCTTACTCCTTCATGCACTACTCAGTTTGGCCATTGCTGTAATTGTTGTTGTAATGCTGATATGGCAAGACAAGGTGACCAACAGATAGGTCCTCATGTACGGGCCTACAGACCATCTTGCCCTTCTAAGCCAACGCCCGATTACGCTGGCTTGTCATGTGCGTCGAATGGAGGATGGACGCACACCAAAAGACGTTCTTTACGGCGAACTGGCAAACCGGAAGCAAACTCCAGACGCCCACAGCTACGCTTTGTAGACGCATGCGAAGGGACCTTAGAAGCTCAGGATTGACCAGGCTCTTGGAGACTGGCGGAAGACAGGGCAGCGTGGAGGACAGCCGTTCAGCAAGGCTTGTGAATTTGGAGAGGAGGAGCAGAAAGCGCAGATAAAATGGCCTTCGCAAGCAACGTTCCAGAACCAGACAACAGCGACTCAGTTTGTATGTGGCAGATGTGACAGAGATTGCCACTCAAGAATCGGCCTGCACAGCACAGCAGAAAGTGCACGTCATGACCACATCGCCTCCTGGTGCAGACTATCATCTCCTGAGATGTAAGAGGCCGACGAATGCTGATATGTATTTCGGATGTGCTGCTGCCATCATTGGTCGATTAGCTTCCATGTACTTGAAACTGTAGACTTCTTCCAATTTCTGGACATTCGTGTAGACCTGTCTACAATTGTCGGTTGTACTGTTTGATCATAACTTTGCATTTCTCATCACTGACTTTATTCCATACGCGCGCATGTCGATGGTCTTGATAGACTTGTCAGATTACGACTGTCTGAAGCAGTCATTGGCACGGAAGGTTGCAATTCCATCTTAGATGGGTTGGTCAGTATAACGGCTTCCATGAAGCCAGTGTTCATGGCAAGCGAAGGTTGCAAATGTGCCTGCCATCTGTGGAGTGAGTATTTGGTCGTGAAAGGATCGTGTATGAATAATTTTTTTTAAGGAAAATGTTGAACAAGATAGTAATAGCAGGCATCCTTAGCATACACCTCTACAGTTTGGAAAAAAACAAACTTTACTTCCTGATTGTTGAGAAGCTGTTTGAGTTCTTGAATAACCTGATCACATGGATCTACCTTCTTTCATAACGAAGAATCACATCACTTGGAAAAGCTGACGTGGTCCATGGTTCAAAAATGAAGTTTATCGTCATCAACAAAAACATTAACGTCATCCTCAACACCATGCCTTTTGCTATTTTTCCTTTTGCACACACATACTCACATACAAACACACACAACACACACACACACACACACACACACACACACACACACACACACACAACAACACACACACAACACAAAACACACACTGGGACACACACACAACACACACACAACACCACACACACACACACAACACACACACACACACACACACACACACACACACACACCACACACACACTCAACACACACACACACCAAACACACACAACACACACCACACCACACCCCCCTCACCACCTACTCTATCGTTTTCTAATTCTGACTCAAACCTCTATCTCCAATACAAACAATTCCCAACCCCAACCCCCCAACCCCCACCCCCGACACACACAACAGACACCGGGACCTATGTGACATCGTCGAAGCTGGAGAATCTGGAGTCATGCGTGGGAATACATCAACAGATATTGGCACGGACAAGACATATGGCGCGCCTGACTGAAAAGTAAAACCTCTCACAATGATTTGTATCAGCCAAAAGTTCCGTGATGGTTGCCATCACATTTTGAGAAACGCTGTGCTAAGAGAGAGAGAGAGAGAGGGGGGAGAAAGAGAGAGAGAGAGAGACAGACAGACAGACAACAGACAGACAGACAAACAGGCAGACAGAGATAAGAAGAAAAATATTTCAGATTAAAAAATTTAAGAGAGAGAGACAGAGACAGAAAGAGACAGAGAAAAGAAGAAGAAAAAGATATTTCAAATTAAAAAAAATTGAGAGAGAGAAAGAGAGAGAGAGAGAGAGAGAGAGAGAGAGAGAGAGAGAGAGAGAAAGAAGGAGTCGAAAATTTATTCAAAAAGTCCAAAGCCCCATTTGAAAGGGTAGGAATATATACAGCATAAACTATTTGAAAGGGTAGGCATATATACAGCATAAACCATTGTTATGTCTTTACAGTATACATAAAGATGGTTGCCATCACAGTTTGAGTAACTGTGCTTGGAGAGAGACAAAGAGAGACAGAGCGACAGAGAATTAGACGATGACTGAAACGGCCATGAAGGGGAAAACATGGGGAGTGTGGAGGAAGGAGGTTGAGGATACAGTATGGTGACTTGAGAGAGAGTGATGATGTAGAGTAGTGATATTGAGCAGAGTAATATGGATGGAGAGAATGGACGTGACAGGGTATATATAGAGAGAATAAACGTGAGAGCGTAGAGATTAAATACAAAGGATAGAGAGAATGAACATGAAAGTGAAGAGGTTAGTTTAACGTTGCCGCTGACAGGGTTGAACCGGAGATATCAGATCTTGATTTCAGGGCTCTACCAAAAAAAAAAAAAAACAGCCCGCGGAGGGACAGATGGGACAGATGCTGAAGAACAGCCGTGGGGACAGGACTGTGAGTGGGCAATAATGTGGTATGATGTTACAAGTTGGAGACAAGAGCCGGGGAGAGAGTGAAAGCAATAGAGTAAGACCGGTGGCAGCGGTGGAAGAGACTGGAGGGACAAGGACGAATGAGTGAAAGGCAGATACAGCAACGATGTCAGTTGCTGTGGCGGCGGTCATGTGACACACGCTATACAAGGAGATACCAGTAATTCACCAACGTAGAATCAGAACGCTGTTTAGTATAACGAAACAAGACGGGCACCAGTTTTCGGCCAACTATTTTTGTTTTGTTATTGTTATTGTTGTTTAAGAGCTCACCCGACTGCGTAGAGCCATATCAGGGCTATAACTGCTTTAAAACATACAAAAACAGGAAAATAAATAGAAACGAAGTACACATATCAATGCATTCGTGCACATAATCTGTGAACATGCCCCTGGTGTTGATCACTCCGTCCAATTAGTCTTTGTCAAGCGTATACATAAGACAAATAATAAACAATAATAAATGCACAAAACTTTGTGAAAGAAGCAGTAGGCGATTTCCCTGATGTTACTGTCACATAAACATATCGGGTAGAAAGAGGCCCATACCTGTACTTCACTGTCTTCAGTCTGAGACAAGATGTTGACAATGTCTGGCAAGACAGACAAACTAGCCTGTCGACTGAAAGCTTAGGATTAACCAACGTACAACCTCTCAGGTAGAAACAGGCCCATACCTGTACTTCAGTCTGAAACAGGATGTTGACAATGTCTGGCAAGCCAGACAAACCAGCCTCTCGACTGATGGCTTAAGATTAACCAACATCTAGTAGTACAGCCAGTCACACTTATGTTAGACTGTAAATGAGACAATTAAACAATAGAGTCAAGTGTACATACAGCTGTGTTGGGATGTTTTTGAGGATCGCCCCAGTGAAAGTGAGCGGTCCATTGTCTCGGTGGACAGGTTCCAGCCTGTGCTTGTCCACGTCGACCCCTCCTTTATGCATTCACTAGTAGAAGAACATTCTGGAAGGTCATCTTAAGACAGGTGGGGTTAGAGCCCCAGCGTGTTCTGATCCACCCTTTATAAATGAAATGGGAGAACACGGACATGGAGAGACAGAACGGTCAGAGAATTGACGGTCGTAGTGGGAGACAGGCCACTCAACCTGGCAGAGGTACTGAGCCTTTGCCAGTAAAAAACTGTAGTGAGTTTTAGGGCTGATAGGCAAAGAAGTAGGATTGCTTTAGGACGTAGGAAAATAAGAATAAGAGGATGAATGATCATTTTTTAAGTTGAACATGCTTAATTAAGAAACTATATTGACTTGTAATGCTATGTGTGACTGCTTTTGAAAGTTATTGCTAGTGTGCTTAAGTTAATGAGTTTCTACTCGTCTCTCTCCTTCCTTCTTGTTTTGTGTGATTTCTATGTAGAAAGGTAATTCCACATAAACATCCCCCAATTTCTAAACATCACCCCCCACATTCCAGAACATCACCCAAAAAATTCCTCACCAAAATTCCTCCCTGTGACATTACGTTGAGCACAACAAAATTATAGATACAAGCTGTACAACGCAGAATGTCACCGATGGACTAATAAGGTCACTGGTATGTTTCTGTGACACTGGTATATTTACATAGTCATTCAGTAGCATCGGTGGTCTAGTGGTAGAATACCCGCCTGCCACGCGGGTGACGCGGGTTTCGATTCCCATTGATGCATTTTAGTTATAGCTGGCTCGTTGGTCTCATCATCATCATCACCATGTGCCTTGCCGCATGGCGTTGGCAATTATAGACTTCCATTTGTCTCTATCTCTTGTTGCCTCAAGCATCTCTTCCACCCTCCTTGTCTTCAGCCACTCTGCTAGTCCGTTTAGTATCTTCTCCCTCGGTCTACCCGGTGCTCTCTTCCCTCCAGCTTTCCCATTGTAACCAGGTGTTCCAATTCCCCTTTCCTCATAAAATGGCCTATGAACGTTGCCTGACTTTTCTAATCTTCCTTATGATTGATCTACTTGTGTCTGCCTCTTTCAAGACTGTCTCGTTTGTTTTCTTTGCTGTCCATGGAACTCTCAACACTCTTCTTAGAAACCACATCTCGGCTGCCTCAGTCTTGTTCTGGCTTTGCTTGTTGACTGTCCACGCCTCGCAACCATACAATAGTATTGGTTCTATATAACATTCAAGAACATTCGTTGGTCTAGGGATATGATTCTCGCTTAGGGTGCGAGAGGTCCCGTGTTCAAATCCCGGACGAGCCCTTATTATCCGCAGGCTGGTTGGTTCTTTCGATAGAGCCGTGGACGCAAGATCTGATATATCGAGTTCAATTCTGGCCTGTAACATTGAAAACTGGCCTGTTGGCTGCCCATCTGAATGTTTCCATCATTCTGGTGTTGTCAGCTTAGTATTTAAAAATTCCCTCTCCCGTCCTCCCCAATTTCAAGATCTTGCCAGTGCATAGGGTTTTGTGCAGGCTTAGGGAGTTGCCAGTTAGTTCTTGGCAGATTTGGCTGGAGCTTATATGGAATTGTCCGAGTGCGATGGATCCCTCTTGAACAGACTACAAACTCTAAACAGCAGCGCAGTCATGGACTCTTACTCATTGTAGCCGTTATGTAGGTCACCAAAACCATTGACTTTTTCTGTCTTTTGACTTGTATGGTGTCTTGGGCTTCACAGTTATTTTTAGTAATTCCTAGCTTAACTTAGTGTGTCAGATAGAACCTAGTCCTGTCGATGATGATGATAATGTGTGTGTACGTGTGTGTGTGTGTGTGTGTGTGTGTGTGTGTGTGTGTGTGTGTGTGTGTGTGTGTGTGTGTGTGTGTGTGTGTGTACAGTGTTCCTTTATGTTGGTACTGTCAACATGAAAGTTAGTTCCTTTTTTGGATTTATTTTCCGGCAAACAGTGTCATTAATATGTATGTGCCACGTGTAGGAGATGACATTTTCCAGAAACATGATTTGAAAGTCACTGTCCAAACATAGCTTAGAAGTTCTTGTCCAAAGTTTCGTTTCCTCATCTCTCTGGAAATAAACTGGGTCATTCCTATTCAGAGTTATGCATTTTGTGATTTCCCTGTGTGGCAGATGCATTACTACAAGCTGGTTTAAAAAATGCATCCACTGACAGCAGATCAATCTTTGATGACGCGTATAGTTCACTTGCGCGCGCGCACACGCACGCACGCACGCGCGCACACACACATACACATGCACACACACCCACACATACACACACACACACACCTCTTTACTGTAGCTCCGTGAATCCATGAATAGATGTCAAATGAAAGAAGAAATAGAGTTAGACAGCAGACAAAACAAAAAAGAAAAAACAAACAAATAAAAACAAACAAACAAACAAACAAACAAAAACAAACAAACAAACAAACAAACAAACAAAAACAAACAAAAACAAACAAAAAACAAAAGAAAGAAACAAAGAAAGAAACAAAGAAAGAAAGAAAGAAACAAAAAATATGAAAAGAACAGAAAAGCTATGCTTGAGAACAACTGTTTGAAAGTTTTATGCTATCCCCTCCCTCCGTCTCTCTATCTCTGTTTCTCCCTTTCCTCCCTCTCTTCCTTTTTCTCTTTCTGTGTCTTCTCTTCCCCCCCCCCCCCCCCCCCCCCCCCCCCGTTTCTCTCTCTCCCTCTCTGTCTGTGTGCGTACGTGTCTGTGTCTTTGTGTGTGTGTAAAGAACTCAGAATTAAACTTGAAACCAATTCATGTCATAAGAACCAAAATAGTTTTTTTGTCTCCTTGTGGCAGTGTGTGCATGTATGTGGGCGTGCGTGCGTGCGTGTGTGTGTGCATGCGTGAGAGAGAGAGATAGATAGAGAGAGTGTGTGTGTATGTTTGTGTGAGTGTGTGTGTGTGTGCGTGCGCGCGCGCGCGCGCGGTGTGTGTGTGTGTGTGTGTGTGTGCTGTGCTGTGCTGTGCTGTGCTGTGTTGTGTTGTGTTGTGTTGTGTTGTGTTGTGTTGTGTTGTGTGTTGTGTTGTGCGCGCGTGTGTTCTTGGGATAAGTGTGTGCGTTTGGTTGAACAATTTTATTAGATTTGTCTGTAAGCGCTTGGAAAGCGCCATGTCTGTTATCTGGTACTACGCAGCACCAGAACGTGTCAGATTCATAAACAACCCAACGTATTAGTAATGATTCATAAACCATCTCTGATATGCCAGAATGATAACACTCTATGCCGTGCTGAAATACAGCATACTGGTCATGCTGTGCTTGGTGGCAGAAAGTGGTGGAGAGCTACCATTATGTAGTTTGTTTTAGGGCAATCGGATTCTGAAAAAATGGCCGCCAAAATAAAGTGCCTCATACAAAATGTATTGATGAACAGATGCGGATTTGCATATTATGCTACAAATACATATATGGGTATTTGGCTGTCACTGAATAAGTGCCATAAATGTTTATGCAATGTGTGTGGAGCATGTCTGCATGTGCGCTTTCGTATGTGTGTGTGTGTGTGTGTGTGCGTACGTGCGTGCGGCGTGCGTGTGTGTGTGTGTAGGTTGGGGGAGTCTGCGCACGCATGTTTGTGTATGTGTGTGAGTGTGAGTGTGTGTGTATGTGTGAGTGTGTGTGTATGTGTGTGTGTGTGAGTGTGTGTGTGTGTGTGTGTGTTGTGTGAATGAGAGAGAAAGAGAGAGAAGAGAGAGAGAGAAGAGAGAGGAAAGAGAGTGAAACAGAGATAAGGAAAGAAAGAGAGAGAGAGAGAAACAGAGAGAGAAAGAAAGAAAGAGAGAGAGAAACAGAGAGAGAAAGAAAGAGTGAAACAGAGAGAGAGAAACAGAGAATGAAACAGAGAGATAGAAAGAAACAGAGAGAGTGAAAGAAACAGAGAGAGAGAGAGAGAAAGAAACAAAACAGAGAGAGAGAGAGAGAAAGAAACAGAGAAAAAAAGAGAGAGAAAGAGAGAGAAAAAAGAGCGAAAAAGAAAGAGATAGAGGGGGGGAGAAGAAAGAGGAGAGAGAAAGAGAGAGAGCGAGCGAGAGAGAGAAAGAGAGGGAGAGAGAGGGGGAGAAGGAGAAAGAGAGGGGAGAGAGAGAGAGAGAGAGAGAGAAAAAAAAAAAAAAAAAAGAGAGAGAGAGAGAGAGAGAGAGAGAGAGAGAGAGAGATCTCTGGAGGACTGAACCGAGTCATTCCTATTTACATTTCCGCATTTGTGATTTCCCTTTGTGGCGGACAGATGACTAAGAAATGGTTGTATAAAAGAGAAAGACAGACAGAAAGAAAAACCAAAATAAACGTGCTTACGAAAACAGCAGATAAATCTTTGCTGAATTGATTTAATTGCACACACCTAATGTGTGCATGCACGCATGAATGCACGCACGCTGGCACGCACGCACGATCGCACGCACACACGAGCGAACACGCCTTCACACGCACACACGTAAACACAGGCACGCAAACAAACATGCATACAATCACACACACACACACATGCGCACGCCTACAGACACACACACACACACACACACACACACACACACACACACACACACACACACACACACACACACACACCACAACACACACGCACATCACACACACACTCACACACAAACATACACACACACACAAGCATACGCACGCACACACAGACACACGCACATGCACACACACAGACACACACACACAGACACACGGGGGGGGGGGGGGGGGGGCGGTGACGGCAAACACACAAAGAGTTAGAAAGGGAACCAACTCGAAAACAGCGAAACAAGAACCAACTCGAAAACAGCGAAACAAAACAGGCATATTTGTCATGTGAGGAACACGCCAAAGAGATGTCTGTTATAAATAAAGAGTATTTGTGACCTCCCACCACGAAATCAGTCCTAACTAGCATTTTGGGCATTTTGAGATATACACATCACTGGAAAGTGTACATTCTGCTGATTATTTTGGTACTTGAATAAAGCTTGTACTAAAAAAAAATGTAGAAGTTATGTATGTTTAAAGTCATTAAGTTGTATGACGGCCATTTTGAGAAAACGGCCTCTAAAGTTTTTGTGTGCTCTTCTAGACATTTTCCTTCAATTTCTTATTTGGTGGCTTTGACCCATTTGTTTCTAATTTTGCTGTAAATTTTCAGAAAGGTGCACAAAAAGCTTTCGTCAGTATATTACATGTGCAGGTACTGACAAAAGGTAAAAAACGGTTTTAAAATTAATAAAGCGATATAAAAACATAGGATAATTTTTGGTAGGAAATGCGTTCTTTCTGCTGCGATCAGTGCATTAAAAATACCATTTTAACTTGATTAATAATATTTTTATCAAGAAAAAAATTTCTGTGGGGGATAGATTATAGCCTACAGAAATCAATTTTGAGAAAAAATCGAAAACACCCCATATAGACCCTCAGTCACCTTTTCAGCTCCTAGTGCTGTTCGACTGACTGCGAGTTAAGACTGATTTCGTGGTGGGAGGTCACATTTGATTTAGTTCCAGAGGGATGGGGGACGGTAGACGGTAAACGAGGTAGGGTATGACGGTTATCATGGTAGTGTAACTGATTTTTTTTCAAATATTTATTTGAGATCACGGAAAGTGTTACTTCGATGGAATCGCCTTTTTCAGGTATAATTATAACCTCTGAACAGATGACACTTCTAGTCATCTTCATCATTGCAAACGGATCATAATTTTATCCAGCTTCCGAGCTGTTCTCTTTCTGCATTGAAATATTAAATCTCTCTCGGTCTATCTCTGTCTCTGCCTGCCTGTTTTTTTTTCTGTCTGTGTGTATGTGTGTGTATGTATGTGTGTGTGTATGTATGGATGGAGGACGGATGGATGGATGGATGGATGGATGGACGGATGGATGGATGGATGGATGGATGGTGTGTGTATGTATGTATGTATGTATGTATGTTGTATGTATGTATGTATGTATGTATGATGTATGTATGATGTATGTATGTATGTATGTATGTTGATGTATGTATGATGTGATGGATAGTATGGAGGATGTATGTATGTATGTATGATGTGATGGATGTATGTATGTATGTATGTGTTGTATGTATGATGTATGTATGTATGTGTGTATGTATGTATGTATATTATGTATGTAGTGTATGTATGTATATGTATGTATGTTGGTATGATGTGTGTATGTAGGGTGTGTATTGTGTGTATGTATGTTATGTGTATGTGTGTATGTATGTATGTGTATGCATGTATGTATGTGTGTATGTATGTATGTATGTGTGTATGTATGTATGTTGTATGTATGTATGTTTGTATATATGTATCTGTGTATGTTTGATATGTATGGTGTATGTATGCATATATGTTCTCATTCATCCTACCTCTGTTTCGGTCCTCATTCTCCCTCCCTCTCTTCCCTCTCTGTTTTTCCGTCCCTCCTCTTCTCTCATCCCTCTCTCTCTACTCTCTCTTTTTCCTCCATTCCTCCCTCTCTCTCTTCTCTCTCTCTCTTCTGTCTGTTTCTCTCTCTTCTTGCTCGCTTCTGTCTCTCTCTCTTTCTTTCTCTCTTTCTTTCTTTCTTTCTTTCTCTCTCTCTTCCCCATCCCCTCTGTTTTTCTCTCTGTGTGTCTCCCTCTCTGTCTTTCTCACCCCTCCATCTCTCTTCATTTTCTGTCTTTCGCTGTCTCCCATTTTTATGACCTCATGTACACAAAAATACTTACCTGCTTTATTTATAACCTGATGTACAAATCCGTTTCTGTCCATAACTTAGCCTGTCAGTCATACAGGCAGATATGAAATTATTAGCTACCAACTCTCCCCATACCTCAAAATGAGTCTATTGTTGAAATGAGAATGTATTACTTCACAATATAAGATCGATTGAAACTGGTTTTTTTTTAGTGTGAATAAAGATATGATTTAATAGATTTTGGGGGTGGGGGTGGGGGGGGACAGGACTTAAACGTTTATAAATTTGAAAAGACTGTACCGATTATAATTTCCTAGTCAAAATATCTTGCCACAAAGTATCACACAGTAGATCACAATGCAAAGTCGGCGTGGAACTTTCCTCTTTTAAAACAAAGATATCTGCTGTAACTTCAGTCATAACTGAAACTTGATACTATAGGTTCTTTATTTGTAACGCACGCATTGTCAGTATGCAGATAATAGCTATACTTAGATTCCTTAACGACTCACTGGTGTGCGTACTTTTACATGTATATGAACAACCGTTTCTTTCACTGTCTAAGAGCCATGACAGTCTAGGTTTGTCTTACTTTTATAGTCGATCCCTCGCAGTCATTCTCTTCAGCAATGTACGTGAAGATGGAAGTTCTACGTTTTAACTGCAGTTAGGTTTAGCTCCTGGTTTGTCATTTGTCTTTGCCGTTTGTTGAAATGAAAGTTTGAAGAAAGTGCAATGATCAACATTAAAAGTTTTGTCAAATTCAACGACAACTTACGTAATGACGATAAGAAAGTGCAGTGATCAACATTAAAAGTTTTGTCAAATTCAACGACAAGTTCGTAATTACGATAAGAAAGTTGCAATGATCAACCCTTAAAAGTTTTGTCAATTTCAATCGCAAGTTTACGTAAATTAAAGATAAGAAAGTGCAATGATCAACATTAAAAGTTTTGTCGAAAATTTAACGACAAGTTACGTAATTACGATAGGAAAGTGCAATGATCAACATTAAAAGTTTTGTCAAATTCAACAAGTTACGTAATTACGATAAGAAAGTGCAATGATCAACATTAAAAGTTTTGTCAAATTCAACGACAAGTTACGTAATTACGATAAGAAAGTGCAATGATCAACATTAAAAGTTTTGTCGAATTCAACAAGTTACGTAATTACGATAAGAAAGTGCAATGATCAACATTAAAAGTTTTGTCAAATTCAACGACAAGTTACGTAATTACGATAAGAAAGTGCAATGATCAACATTAAAAGTTTTGTCAAATTCAACGACAAGTTAAATAATTACGATAGTTGCGCAAAACAATGTCTTTGATGATTATGCAAAATGAATCCTGGTGTTTGTCGAAATGACAGATTCTAACCAAACACTACGTGCTGTGAGCAAGCCATGGGGTGTTGTCATCACGCCGGTTCGTTGAGGACAGGCAAACTTTGATTTGGTTTGAAACTGTTTACTCATTTCAAACATTTAAATGCTTGAGTATTTGCTTGCTCGTAGACCCGTAATTGGTGTTTAGAATGAACACATTTTTAGACTGATGAGTTTAATTTTGTTGTTCCTTTGCCATCACTAATAGCATCATGCTGATGTGGCTCTGTGTAATTACTCGAAAAGGATTGACCTATGAAATTCACTTGAAGTGCATTAAAAAGATTACTGTGCATAAATTTATGATCATTGGTGTTTCCTTTATATTGACATGACATTAATAATACGATATTTATTTCGAAGTGTACGTTATTCTGTGGTGTCGCTTACACTTTCAAAAATTTCGTCTTAGGCAATTATTAAAAAACAATTTCAGATTTCATTTGTTAAACGTATGTGGTATATAACTCACCTGATGGATGAAAACAAAGACAGAATTAAAGCATAGACAAACCCAAAAAGACAAATTTTTTCAGTTATTATTTGGAGCAAATCAAATCGTTTCTCCTTCTCTGACAACTATAATACAATGTCCAGCAACAATTAGAGATCACTATTAGAAGAAATGTGATGATCTGGAAAATATTGTTTACTGATTAATAGATCGTCCAACTCTTAAAACGTCAGTGAAATGTGCCATGTCATGTGATTTGTTATTATTCCTATGATCTCTTAACACTGTGACATAATGAGCGAAACTCCAGTACTGCCATTGGAAACAGGTTAAGTGTGAGACAGCGTCAAATATATGTCTATTCAAAAGATGAAATAAAGAAAATTGTAGTGTTTTCTGTATATACATAATCATATATCTATATATATATCTATATATAATATATATATATGAAAGTCTGCCTTCACTGAACGACTGCTCCGCCTTTATCTGCAGAGTCTCAAAAATGAATGGATTAATTCCACAAATTGCTTTACAAGGGGTCTGTCTTTAACAAACCACTGACTCTGTCTGTCTGTCTGTCTCTCTTTTCTCTCTCTCTCTGCTCTCTCTCTGTCTC
>JAPXFY010000022.1:13944405-13959405 GCA_030674185.1 Monoplex corrugatus
GAAAACATTGCAAACTTTCTGAAGCAAATGTCGTCAAGGTGCTTTTGTTGAATTCAGAATAACT
This sequence comes from Monoplex corrugatus, assembly GCA_030674185.1. Lineage (NCBI taxonomy): Eukaryota > Metazoa > Mollusca > Gastropoda > Littorinimorpha > Ranellidae > Monoplex > Monoplex corrugatus. The sequence continues at coordinate 13,944,470 of JAPXFY010000022.1, forward strand.
GTGTTTACAACGTAATTTTGTTGTCAGGGGCAAAAAGCAAAAAAAAAATGTGCTGCTTTGACAGTGGGTTTGTTTGACAGGAGTTGTGATATTGGATACAGGAAATGATGAAAAAAATGTCCCTTGGTGTATCAGTGTTTCTGGGCGGGGATTTTGTTTGGTGGTTTATTTTCTTTTTATTTTCTATTTTCTGTTGTTGTTGTTGTTGTTTTTTTTGTTCCTTTCCTTTTCTTTCTTCTGTTTTTCTCTTCGTTTGTCTCTCTTTATGTTCTCTGTCTCTGTCTGTCACTATCTGTGTGTCTTTGTTGTGTGTGTGTGTGTGTGTGTGTGTGTGTGTGTGTGTGTGTGTGTGTGTGTGTGTGTGTGTGTATAACGTACATACATACATGCATACATACACACATGCATACATACATACATACATACACACTCTATCTATCTATCTATCTATCTATCTATCTATCTATCTGTCTATCCATCCATCCATATATCTGTCTCTCTCTGTGTCTCTGTCTCTGTCTGTCTGTCTGTCTGTCTGTCTGTCTCTCTCTCTCTATATATATGTATATATATATATATATATATAAGTGTGAGTGTGTGTGTGTGTGTTGTGTGTGTGTGTGTGTGTGTGTGTGTGTGTCTGTGTGTGTGTCTGTGTGTGTGTGTTAAAATGATGTTGTCCATTTTGGTGTTATTGTTTTTTATTTTGTTTTCATTGTCATTATTTTTAGGTCACACAGTGTAGGACAGCACGAATAAAGAGCACAATAAAATGTGACGTAACATATCACAACACACATGCTTAGACATACGCACCTGCATGTGCGCGCATTTGCATGCTTGTAAACTCGCAGGTGTCATGTGTACGTCATATTCATTATATTCATAGTTTATATCTTCAGCTATAAGATCATTATCAATATCATTATCTCAGGGCTTAAAACAGTCCGCGTCTGGGCGGAATTCCGCGATTTCGGTTTGTCAAAAAAAAAAAAAAAAAAAAAAAAAAAAAAAGGAGCAAGGCATCCGTGATCGGCTTGCAAGGGTTCATAGCAACGGCGCGCAAGTTATGGCCCCTGATTTTTCTTGGAAGAAGTTTCCGGTCGGACTTCTTGAAAAAAACAAAATGGCGGAGCGCGCAGACATTGTTCAAGCGGGTCAGACTTTTGACGACTCTTTAATTAAAAACAAGTGGAAATGGGAGTGGACACTTCAGAAAGTTGACAAAGAAGTAATAATTATGTGTTTACAGCAATTTTTATGCACTAAATATCTCTTGAAATTATGTCCAGAAAGCGCGAAATGGCATAGATTTACACTTGGTTTTTAAAAAATTTTCCCGGGGGAGCATGCCCCTGGACCCCCCTAGTTTCAGTGGGTTTTTTCCTCCTCCTGTTTTAAGCCCTGTTATCTGCTAATTGTCTAGTCATAAAAGCCGATAGCGCCACATGACAAGGTGTGATTAACAATGACTAGTTATGACATAATGAGAGATCATGGTCTTTTGTTGATTAGTTACGACATAATGAGAGATCATGGTCTTTTATTGATTAGTTATGACGTAATGAGAGATCATGGTCTTTTGTTGATTAGTTATGACGTAATGAGAGATCATGGTCTTTTGTTGATTAGTTATGACGTAATGAGAGATCAGTGTTTTTTGTTGATCAGTTATGACATAATGAGAGATCATGGTCTTTTGTTGATTAGTTACGACATAATGAGAGATCAGTGTTTTTTGTTGATCAGTTATGACATAATGAGAGATCATGGTCTTTTGTTGATTAGTTATGACATAATGAGAGATCATGGTCTTTTATTGATTAGTTATGACGTAATGAGAGATCATGGTCTTTTGTTGATTAGTTATGACGTAATGAGAGATCAGTGTTTTTTGTTGATCAGTTATGACATAATGAGAGATCTTTGTTTCTGTTCATTAATTACGATATAATGAGATCGTCTTTGTTGATCAGTTATGACATAATGAGTATCATGTTTCTTGTTGATCAGTCGGAACATAATAGATCATTGTCTTTTATTGATCTGTTATGACATAATGAGAGCGTTTTTGTTGTTGATCAGTTATGACAATGAGAGATCGTTCTTTTTTATAGATCAGTTATGACATAATGAGAGATCATTTTTGTTGTTGATCAGATATGACATAATGAGAGATCATGTTTTTTTATATAGATCAGTTATGACATAACGACATATGTTTCTTGTTGATTAGCTATGACATAATGAGATATCTTCTTTTTTTTTATTGATCAGTTCTGGCATAATGAGAGATCATTGTCTTTTGTTGATTAGTTATGTCATAATGAGATCATTGATTTTTGTTGATAGATTAGGACGGTAATGAGAGATCATTCTACATTTTCAAAAGGATTTACTTAGGATTTCTTTTATGTCTCAGTTTCTATGCCACCTCACTGCATTGATCCCATGCCACTCATACTGGCGCCACACACGTCACCGAACTTGGTTTTAATCATTCGTAGCCCCAGTGCCATCCCTCAAGAGCAAGACATGTTAAGCGGCGATGGGGGCCACTTACCAGAGTAGACCCTGCACTGCTGCTGAACCATTTCAATGGAGGTTAATTAACAGCGTTCTGCAGACTCTGCCTGCTTAATTAAGCCTTTGACTCCCAGCACCCCGTCCACCAGCATTCTGCATCGTCAAGCATGCTAGTAAAGCAAAAAACGTAACCCTTTGACTCCTTCACTCTGTCCACCAGCTTCCTGCAGTAAGTTTTTTTGCAGTTGGTGGATAGGGTGCGGGAGTCAAAGGTTTAAGCCTCTACTAATGACAGCAATCGCTTAGTCACGGAGATAGGCGGAGTGAGAGACCCCCATAAGATTCTGTTGTTGTTGTTTTTTACAACAGCATGAACTGAATACACAAAAGCAATGTAAACATTGCTACTAAGTACTATGGAAAAAAATCTTTAGTTACATTGGTTCAGTCAACATGTTTGATCATAAACCTTGTTTGCACAACTTGTCCACTCCCTTTCAAAGTCAATATGCTTGATCATAAATCTTGTTTGCACAACTTGCTGTCCATTAGCATTTCCTTTCACAGTCAACATACTTGATCATAAATCTTGTTTGCACAACTTGTTGCCCACTCCCTTTCAAAGTCAATATGTTTGATCATAAATCATGTTTGTACAACTTGCTGTCCACTCCCTTTCACAGTCAACATACTTGATCATAAATCTTGTTTGTACAACTTGCTGTCCACTCCCTTTCACAGTCAACATACTTGATCATAAATCTTGTTTGTACAACTTGCTGTCCACTCCCTTTCACAGTCAACATACTTGATCATAAATCTTGTTTGTACAACTTGCTGTCCACTCCCTTTCACAGTCAGTATGCTTGATCATAAATCTTGTTTGCACAACTTGCTGTCCACTCCCTTTCACAGTCAACATACTTGATCATAAATCTTGTTTGCACAACTTGCTCTCCACTCCCTTTCACAGTCAACATACTTGATCATAAATCTTGTTTGCACAACTTGTCCACTCCCTTTCAAAGTCATATGTTTGATCATAAATCATGTTTGTACAACTTGCTGTCCACTCCCTTTCACAGTCATATGTTTGATCATAAATCTTGTTTGCACAACTTGTCCACACACCCTTTCAAAGTCAATATGCTTGATCATAAATCTTGTTTGCACAACTTGTTTCCACTCCCTTTCAAAGTCATATGTTTGACCATAAATCTTGTTTGCACAACTTGTTGTCCATTCCCTTTCACAGTCAACATGGTTGATCATAAATCTTGTTTGGACATCTTGCTGTCCACTAGCACTCCCTTTCACAGTCAATATGCTTGATCATAAATCTTGTTTGCACAACTTGTTGCCCACTCCCTTTCACAGTCATATGTTGAGAGTTCCATGGACAGCAAAGAAAACAAACGAGACAGTCGTGATGGAGGCAGACACAAGTAGATCACTCATAAGGAAGATTAGGAAAAGACAGGCAACATTTATAGGCCATTTTATGAGGAAGGGGGATTTGGAGCACCTGGTCACAAGGGAAAGCTGGAGGGAAAGAGAGCACCAGGTAGACCCAGGGAGAGAATGCTGGACGGACTTGCAGAGTGGCTGGGGACGAGGAGGGTGGGGGAGATGCTAGGGGCAACGAGAGATAGAGATGGTTGTAAGTCCATGGTCGCCAACGCCATGCGGCAGGGCACCTGATGATGATGATGATGATGATGTTTGATCATAAATCTTGTTTGCACAACGTGCTGTCCACTCCCCCTGTTGGGTACTCTTTTTTTTTTAATTGGTGAGATAAGGGTGGCAGTGTGTGCACAATGTGTTGGAAGGAGGGTTGAAGGCTGGGGGTGGCGTGGGGGGGGGGGGGTATCTGTGACCTTGATAATGGTCGGCACTCACGCGTGCGATCGTTCATGACGTATTCTCAGGCTTCATTTCAGATCAAAGGCGGCCGATGTTTCATCCATAAATCAGTTGATAACTCGCCCTCACCCCCCCCCCCCCCTACCTCCCCTCCTGTTTGTCTCTGTCTCTCTGGTGGTTTGGACGCTTTTAGAATATGAACAAGCCTATGCACACACACGCGCGCGCGTGCGCACATGCACACGCACACGCACACACACATAAACACACACACACATACAGTGATATATACATAATATATATACATATATACATACACACATATATATTTTTATATATATATGTATATATGTGTGTATGTGTGTGTGTGTTTATGTGTATGTGTATGTGTGTGTGTGTGTGTGTGTGTGTGTGTGTGTGTGTGTGTGTGTGTGTGTGTGTGTAGACAGATAGATGATAGGTACATGTATACATACATACATACATACATACACGCGTACATCCATCCAGCCATTCCATCCATCCATCCATCCATCCCATCCATCCAATATATACATACATACATGCATACATACGTACATTCATACGTACATACATCACATACATACATACATACATACACACATACATGCATACATACATTCATACAAACACATACATATATATGCATAACATAAACGTGCACTCGTGCACACACACACACACATACACTCACAACACACACACACACATACACTCACACACACACACACACAACACCACACCACACACACACACACACACACACACACACACACACACACACACACACTACACACACACACACACACAACACACACACAAAACACACACACACACACACAAACACACACTACACACACAACACACACACACACACACACACAACACACACACACACACACACACTACACACACACACACACAACACACACACACACACACACACACACTCACACATACACTCACAACACACACACAACACACAACCACACACAACACCACAACACACACACACACACACCACAACACACACACACACACCACACACACACACACACACACACACACACACATCACCACAACACACACCACACACAACACAACACACACACAACACACACAGACAACCACAACACACACAACCTAACCCGCACACAACCACACTCGTACATCGAAAACACCAGTATCCTTGACCCCACCCCACCTATCCTCTACCCATCGAACCTCCATCCCTCCTCCCGCCTCCACCCTTCACCCACCACCCCCATCTTTCTCTATGATCCCTCCTCCCCTCCACCCTTCACATCACCATCCACTTATGACTGTCATATCACAATAACAATAACGTTGTGATGTTATGATAGAATAGTGTTGATGGTGATGATAATGATAATGATGGTTATGATGATGATGATGATGATGATGATGATGATGATGATCAAAAACGAAAGCAATGGGAAAACCTGTCTCTACGTTTCACACTCTGCTGCTTATGGCTTCGTTTTCCATTTCATTCCCGATCTTCCTCTGACCCTGCTGCGACCCAAACTGATGACACCACAAATCAATTAGACTTCTTTGGCCATTGGGTTCACAACTGGTGAATTTGTTTTGGAGTCGTTACCGTTATCGCCCGCTGTCGTCGTAACCATACTGTCTTTGTAGTTCTAACAGGCCCTTGTGTGTGTGTGTGTGTGTGGTGTGGTGTGTGTGTGTGTGTGTGTGTGTGTGTGTGTGGTGTGTGTGTGTGTGTGTGTGTGTGTTAACCATACTGTCTTTGTAGTTCTAACAGGCCCTTGTGTGTGTGTGTGTGTATGTGTGTGTGTGTGTGTGTGTGTGTGTGTGTGTGTGTGTGTTAACCATACTGTCTTTGTAGTTCTACAACACACACACACACACAACACAGCGAGCGCATGTGTGTGTGTGTTTTACTTTATTGGTGGGTATGTATATGATTAACCAATACTGTTGTACGGATGCGAGGCGTGGACAGTCAACAAACAAAGCCAGAACAAGATTGAGACAGCCGAGATGTGTTTTCAAGAAGAATGTTGAGGGTTCCGTGGACAGCAAAGAAAACAAACGAGAAGTCTTAATGGAGGCAGAACACAAGTAGAATCATCATAAGGAAGATTAGGAAAAGACAGGCAACATTTATAGGCCATTTTATGAGGAAAGGGGATTTGGAGCACCTGGTCACAAGGGAAGCTGGAGGGAGAGAGAACCCGGGTAGACCCAGGGAGAGAATGCTGGACGGACTTGCAGAGTGGCTGGGGACGAGGAGGGTGGGGGAGATGCTAGGGGCAACGAGAGATAGAGGCAGATGGAAGTCCATGATCGCCAACGCCATGCGGCAGGGCACCTGATGATGATGATGATGTATATGATTGCAGTTGTGTGAAGTGAAAATGACGATTTGGGGAAATGCTGTAGATGTTTTGTTTCAATTGGTATATAGTTGTGTTATACATTGCTGTGAGCATATTTCACAGGTGATTTGTTTGTTTATTCATTTGTTGGTTGGTTTGCACGTTTGCTTCTGGTTATTGTTGATGGTATTGTTACCGATGACAGCATTTGTATTGTTTCTGTGGTACACCGTGTATTGTGAAGTATTATACTGTATGATGTCAGTCTTTCAAATTAGGTGATGAAATCAAGGTCCTGCGTGCAGAATATTCTTAGTGCGTGTAAAGATTTCATGGAAACAAAAGAGTTGTCCCAGACAAATTTGTTGTAAAAAAAATCACTAATAGGTAACCATAACTACATGCACACAGAGTAAAAATGTTAAGAAAAAGGTACTGCCATTATGAAGCTGTACTTTCCAGCAGAAGAGCAATTTGTTTCTCAAGCAGGAAAATGCCATTTTGAGGAAAAAAAAGAAAAAAAGTCTATTCCACTCCAGTATTATTCCATATCGAATCATCTTGTCTTGTATTATTGTATTGTGTTGTGTCATATATCATGTTTATATAGAATTGTGTTGTATCATATCATGTTGTACAGTGTCATGTTGTATTGTATTGTGTTTGTAATATCATGTTGTTCATTGTTTGTTCATTGTTTTAGGTCTAAGCCATTTGTGTATTTGACTGAATTGTTAGGATACTTTTGTTGTATTTTGTTGTATTGGCATTGCATTGTATTGTATTGTTCAGGTCTAACGCACTCTTGCTGCAGTGGGTTCCAGCACCCTGCTACAGTTTCATAGACTGTTGGATTTTGTTTCTGGGCGTGTACATATATGCAGTTAGTGACGGTGAGTATGTTGATTTGTGATAACGGAAAAAATGTCTAACTTATTGTGTTGTACTCTGTAATAATAAAGCATACAGACCCAAATCGTGAACCAAAATGAAACCAAGCGCGCATAAATCATTCCACGGCAATCACCCAACATCGGCCAAAAAAGGCTTAAAACTTCGGTCTGGGCATTCCGCGATTTCGGTTACAAAAAAAAAAAAAAAAAAAAAAAGCATGGCATCCTGATCGCTTGCAACGTTCATAGCAACGCGCACAAGTATGGCCCTATTGCCGACCCTAGTTGTGTTTTTTCCTCCTCCTGTTTTAAGCCCTGAAAAACTCCAGGGCGCAAAACACAAGCACACTGGGAGAGGGGGACAGGAGGGGAGTGGGGTAAAAGATAAGCACGTGAGCAGGGGGAAATTGCTGCGGACAAAATGTTTTGCCTTCAAGCTAAATTTGGACGAAGACAGATTTGCGACTATCGAACACACACGGGGGAAGATCGTTCCAGTTGTATGGACCAGACACAGAAAAAGAATGGCGGCCAACTGTAGTACAATTTGTGTCGACGGAGAAGTCGGCCAGCGGTGTACATTCGGAGATAATAAATGCAGTACCATTGATTGTAGCATCTGTATTGGATTTTGATATGATATTCTTTGAGAAAGGGGCTGGCCAGTGGAGAAAGTTCAACAAGAAGTGACATGATCAGGTTATTTTAAAAAATATTTTTTTTACGAAGGGCAAGACGGGCCGCAGAATTCTGAATACGCTGGAGGCATGCAACAGAAAAACACAGGCAAGCCAGATAGCAGAGAGTTGCTGTAATCGATGTGAGACAAGATCAGAGAAAAGTCGCAAGTTTAGATGCTGCTGAAGTTTAAAATAACGGTGAATAGATCTGAAAGTCGCAGTTGATAGTAACAAGACTGACAGGTTTCGATGATGAATTTCTGCATAGAGAGTTAAGGATCAAGAACAACGTCAAGGTTCTTGACTAATTCAGGAAGTACAAGAGAGTTGTCTCCTAAATGTATAGAACTTTTGCGTTGGAAAGCTTATGCTTTCTGCCATGAGCGCTGCTTTAGTCTTATCTGCATTCAACTGTAGCTTATTCTGTATCATCCAGTTGTGGATCTCAGAAACGTAACAACAGTCAGATGCTTTAGAAACAAAAGTTGAAAGATTTTTAGGTGATGCATTGTTGAAGAGCTAGGAGTCATCAGCACAGAAATGATATTTGTCGTGTCATATTGTATCGTATCCTATCGTATCCTATCGTATCGTATTGTATTATATCATGTCATATATCATATTCATACCATATCATATCTATATATTGTGCATTCTATCAAAGTCATATTGCATTACACAATACCTTTTGTGTTGTATCGTATTGTGTCGTGTCGTAGTGTATGTCCTGTCTCTCTGTCTCTGTCGTCTCCGTCCGTCTTTCTGTCTGTCTCTCTTATGTCCTGTCTGTCTCTGTCTGTCTGTCTCTCTCTCTCTATATATATAATAATTTACCTATCTCCCCTCCCTCCCTGTCTTTCTATCTCTACCTATTCTCCTCCCTCCTCCTTCCTCTCTCTTGTCTGTCTGTCTGTCTGTCTGTCTCTGTCTCATCTTTCATGATGCAGTCCAGTCCATCACTGATTATTCTCGCAATGTATTTAATATCTCTGATTAAAGTGGTCTATTTCTTACAACTGTTGCAGTTGTAGTCGGTTGTACTTTCTTGCATATTTATATTTTTTCCATGCACATAGAATCAAGACGCATTTTTCTAGTTTAATGAAAGCATTTGCTACATCCTTTTTGTCTGTTTTGAACGAACAATGTCTGTGGCCAGTATTCATGAAACATTTTCCTATTTGTGTGCGTTTTATCTATTTCTCTTTCTCCCTTGCCCCTTTTCCGTCTCAAATATCCAGCAGCATTGCAAACGAAAACCAGATCTGACAAGAAATCTATACAGGATTATGGAACTGTGTGTTTGGGTTGATTTCGTGGCAACATTAATAACTGTGATCTGTTTATGCAATGGACATCTGTCTGTCTGTCTGTGTTTCTCTTTGTCTTTCTCTCTTTCTTTCTATCTCATCTCTCTCTCTCTCCTCTCTCTCTCTTTCTTTCTATCTCACTCTCTGCTGTCTCTCTCTTCTCTCCTGTTCTCTCTCCTCTCACTATCCTGTTTCTCTCTCTCTGTTTCTCTTTCTCTCTTTTTTCTGTATCACTCTCTCTCTCTCTCTCTCTTTCTTATCACTCTCTCTCCTCTCCCTCTCTCTCTCTCTCTCTTTCTCTCTCTCACTTTCTTTCTCTCTCTATTTCTATATCACTCTCTCTCCTCTCCTCTCTCTCTCTCTCTCTCTCTCTCCTTCTCTCCTCCTCCTGTCCTTCCCATTCTCCTGTTTTTGTCCTGACAGAACTCCCCACACACACCCACAACACACACACACCACACACACACACACACACACACACACACACACACAACACAAGAGAGAGAGAGAGAGAGAGAGGAGAGAGAGGAGAGAAAGAGAGAGCTGTGTGACATGATCAGTTCTGGAACCCTGCGTTAGAATACATCACAGGCATCGACACAGGCAAGACACATGGCGTACTTGATTGGAAGATAAATCCTCTTGCTGTGATTCACTTTTGCCATGATCTGTGATCATCACTATCATAGTTTGGACAGCTCTTTGATTAGAGCGAGACGGGGAGGAGAGGGGAGGGAGAGAGAGAGAGAGAAGAGAGAGAGAGAGAGAGAGAGAGAGAGAGAGTCAGTCATATCATGATGATTGACTTGGTTGTTGAGAAAGAATGAGTTAGGCAATGGGGAGGGTGTCCATGTGTGATGAAAAAGCAAACTGTCCCTTATGTTCATGGAAGTGTATACAAGTTTTGCCAGTATCTTTGTGTACAATTCGTTCTCAGTCCCCCATGGAGATGCCGGGGCCTCTTTCGGTATAAATAGTATCCCCATATTCTGGAAATTCTGTGCTAAAATTTCCTCTCTTCTGTCACTCTCTTTGTTTCTTCCTTCCTCCTTTGTTTTCTGTCATTTCTTCCTATCTTTTTTCCTGCTGGTCCATTCATCTGCATATGTGTTCGATAAAATAATTATGTATTTCTCTTAGGATTAGATAATTGTGTACATGTATTGAATGCATTTTTGGTTCTAGGAAAGTGAGATATGCGGAAGCAGTTTTAGGTAAGTTAGGCCTGTTTTTACATATACTTTAAAGTCTTTAGTTCATCATCATCAGGTGCCCTGCCGAATGGCGTTGGCGACCATGGACTTCCAACATCTCTATCTCTCGTTGCCCCCAGCATCTCCCCCACCCCGCTCATTCCCAGCCACTCTGCAAGCCCATCCAGCATTCTCTCCCTGGGTCTACCTGGTGCTCTCTTTCCCTCCAGCTTTCCCGTTGTGACCAGGTGCTCGAAATCCCCCTTCCTCATAAAATGGCCTATAAATGTTGCTTGTCTTTTCCTAATCTTCGTTATGGGTGATCTACTTGTGTCTGCCTCCATCAAGACTGTCTCGTTTATTTTCTTTGCTGTCCATGGAACTCTCAACATTCTTCTGAGAAACCACATCTCGGCTGCCTCAATCTTGCTCTGGCTTTGCTTGCTGACTGTGCACGCCTCGCATCCGTAGTCTTTAGTTATGTTTAGTTAGTCTTGTCTTTAGTTACGTTTCAATTTGTATTCAGGGATGATTTTTGAATCCCTTGTGTGATAGATTAGACGGAGTGATTAAGGAATCATTGATGTGTATACTTAATTTTTTAATTTTTTTATTTTTCCCTGTTGAGATATTGTGTGTGTATTGAAATGGTTATAGCTCTGATATGGCTCTACGCGATGGGCTGGGATTTTTAACAAAAATAACAATAACAAACCAGAAACTTTAATTGTCGTTATCATTAGCATTGTGAAAAATTGCCAAAATTCTGTACCCATTAATATGCGTAGAAAATGGGACAGCAAAAACAAAAATGAAAAGGAGGGTAGGAATTGCAAAGCTTATCTATCTATCTATCTATCTATCTATCTATCATTATCTATCTATCTATCTATCTATCTATCTATCTTCTATCTATCTATCTATCTATCTATCTATCTATCTATCTATCTATCTATCTATCTATCTATCTATCTATCTATTATCTATCTATCTATCTATCTATATCATCTATCTATCTATCTATCTATCTATCTTATCTATCTATCTATCTATCTATCTATCTATCTATCTATCTATCTATCTATTATCTATCTATCTATCTATCTATCTATCTATCTATCTATGTTTATCTATTATTATCTATCTATCTATCTATGTTTATCTATTATCTATCTATGTTTATCTATCTATCTATCTATCTATCTATCTATCTATGTTATCTATTATCTATCTATCTATCTATGTTTATCTATTATCTATCTATCTATCTATCTATCTATATATCTATCTATCTATCTATCTATCTATTATCTATCTATCTATCTATATATCTATCTATCTATCTATCTATCTATTATCTATCTATCTATCTATCTATATATCTATCTATCTATCTATCTATATATCTATATATCTATCTATCTATCTATCTATCTATGTCTATCTATCTATTATCTATCTATCTATCTATCTATCTATCTATCTATCTATCTATCTATCTATGTTTATCTATTATTTATCTATCTATCTATCTATGTTTATCTATTATCTATCTATCTATGTTTATCTATCTATCTATCTATGTTATCTATTATCTATCTATCTATCTATCTATCTATGTTTATTATCTATCTATCTATCTATTATCTATCTATCTATCTATCTATCTATCTATCTATCTATCTATCTATCAACAACAACCAATTTCCAGAGAAACACCGTCGTATGTGAAAGCACTGAAACAATGTACCGTCCATAATAAGAAATCCAACTTATGCTGAGGATCAAAAAAACATAGATCATCCTTGGACGACGTTTCTCGAGCCAGACGTAAGTATACATCAAAAGCACTACAAATCTTCCTTCGTCGACGTGACTCAAGCCATATTTTAGGGACACATCATCAGATATTAGCATAGGCAGGGTACACGGCACGCCCGACTGAAAAGTAAAACCTCTTACTGTGATTCGGTCTGGCCAAGTTCCGTGATCATCACCATCATGGTTTCGGAAAGCTCCTGGCTTGGGGAAAGAGAAGACACAGATGATGATTGAAACGGCCGTTAAGGGAGGAGTGGAACAAGGATGAAGGTAGAGATCCGTAGGGCTGAGGGAGCGATATTGTGGAGCTGTGGTGATGAATATGTTGAGGATGTTGCTTAGAGGTGGGGTGGGGTGGGGTGGGGCAATCACGAGAGAATGGTGTGGTGGGGGATACTGAGGATGAAGGAGTGAAAGGCAGAATTACTTGAAGTGATACTGGGAGCAGCAGTCATATGGTGCAGAACGGTTAACAGACGTCATCAGTAGGCTGTCGGTCATTGGTGCCTTGTGTACTATGACAGAAATGTCATAAACGAACTGTCAGTCATTGTAGCAGTTTGTTTATGGTTCGCCACATCTTTCACTTTATCTGTTGTACAACTGTATGCTAAAAGGGGAAGCGTCAATGCCTGTTGCTAGATTCCCTTTTTCACTGTATGTATCTGGAAGAATCCAGTGTGTGTGTGTGTGTGTATGTGTGTGTGTGTGTGTGTGTGTGTGTGTGTGTGTGTGTGTGTGTGTGTGTGTGTGTGTGTGTGCACAGTGATAATTCATTTTGTGTGTAAAAATTTTTTTTTCACCATTATTGATACGTTAGCAGTTCAAACAGCCAACCAGTATTTCTTTCTGTATCATATGCGTTGATTTGTTGATGAATATATGACGTGTTTGTTACTGTCGTACTTCTTCTTTATTTTTTATTGCTTTTTATTCATTTTTGTTTGTTTGGTTTTTTTGTTTGTTTGTTTGCTTGCTCGTTCATCTATCTGTTAGCCATTGTTTACTATTATTATTATTATTATCACTTTATTATTATTATTATTATTATTATTATCATTTTCACTATCATCATCATTATTCTTATTATTATCATTATTATTATCATCATTAACATCATCATCATCATAATCATCATCAGCATCATCATTGATGTTATTAACATTATCTTTATTATCTATGTACTTATTCACTAATTTATCTACATGCTCATCTATCTATCTATCTATCTATCTGTCTATCTATCTATCTTTTTATCTATCTATCTATCTATCTATCTATCTATCTATCTATCTGTCTATCTATCTATCTATCTTTCTATCTATCTATTATCTGTCTATCTATCTATCTTTCTATCTGTCTATCTGTCTATCTATCTGTCTATCTATCTATCTGTCTGTCTGTCTATCTGTCTGTTTGTAAGTGCTGACTGTGTACGTTTCTTGATGTCATTGTAATGTTATCTTAATTTTAGTATTCAGCATGTATTTTTCCTTGAGCTGTACTTGTTGCAGCAAACAAATGTTATGTGTATAGAACAGCAACGGCAAGTTTGAAAAATGGCTTCTAGCCAATAGCTTTTACCGTTGGAAAATAAAGAATCATTGTCATTGTTATTGTCATTGTCATTGTCATTGTCATTGTCATCGTCTCTGGTGTGTTTATGTCCATTTATATTTCGAGGGTTGACAGCCAGAACCCAGTATCTCACTTTTTTGTCAATTTTCACTTTTTATACTGAACTGTTGCTTTTAATGTGATCTTTCACTTGGTGGACTTTGTTTTTGCCATGATATTGATTTTTGATCGGTTATCGATAAAACCAAAACCAGTATCTCAAAATGTAGATATAGCCTCTCTCCGAAAACCCAGTTAAAAATCGTCTCCTGAAAACTATCAGAAAATCGAGATACTTGATTCTGGTTGTCAACCCTCGGATTTTGGTCTTGGTCCTTTTTCAGACATTTCCTGAAAGGACAGATTTTTTTGTATTTGTGTTTTTTCGTATTTGTGTTTGTTTTAAGTAAATATTTTATGTGACTGTGTGTCTTCGGTGCCTGTGTTTATAATTTTGACAAAAAGATCCTCAAAACATACCGTAACTTTATTTAAATCAGTTTTGTTTTGTGATAATTTGATGGTGCAATCTTCTCCTTCTTCTCCTTGGCGTACGCTGCTACACAATCATCTGAGTCCGGGCGATGAATGCAGCCGTCTTTTCCAGCTCCTGTCTGCAGCCATGGAGTTTGGTTGTCAG
>JAPXFY010000022.1:13961905-13966905 GCA_030674185.1 Monoplex corrugatus
AGCCATCGACAACTTCTACGAAGTATTAGAGATGGCCAAAGTCCAATGTAAATCACACAAGAAGTTATTGTAATAATCGGAGATTTTAATGCTAAAGTGGGACAGGATAGGGTGGAGGATGTAGTTGGACCTCATGGCCTTGGTACGAAAAATGAAAGGGGTGAGAAACTTGTAGAATGGGCACAGATGAATGAATTTATAATAGGAAACACCTGGTTTGAGCAACCTAATAGAAGAAAATGGACTTGGATGAGTCCAGGAGATAATACCAAAAATCAGATTGACTACATCCTGATCAACAAAAGATTTAGAAATTCTTTACTGTCAGCAAAAACACTACCAGGCGCAATCGGCAACAGTGATCACAATCCTGTAGTGGGAAGATTTAGACTGAAATTGAGGAAAAGGAAACAGACCAAAAACAACATCAAATTAAACCTTGGACTCTTAAAGACAGATGAAGTGATACGTAAAAAAAATAATGTACATGTTCAAAACAAATTAAGTGCTCTGGAAGACGTTGGTGACAGTGAGGAACAATGGACAAAGTTGAGGAATTCGATAAATGAAGCTTGTGAGGAAATCCCTAAGGCAGATAGAAAAGCAAAAAAAAACAAAAAACTGGATGACTAATGAAATTTTGGGCTTGATGGAGGAAAGGAGGAAGGCAAAGAGAAATGAGGAGATCTACAGGAAGATAAACAAGGAGATCAGGAATAGGTGCAATAAAGCTAAGGGAGCTTGACTGAAAACAAAGTGCAAAGAAATGGAACGGATCCTCAGGGTATGTACAGACGAATTGAAGAAATTGTCTACAGAAAAAATACATGCACATCAACTGGTTGCTTGAACTCGAAAGATGGCACGCTTATCATGGAAAAAGACAAAATATTAGACAGATGGGGAGAGTACATTAGAGACCTTTTTGAGGATGACAGAAATGAAGAACACATAAAAAAGAACTTTGAAGGACCACCCATAATGAAAGATGAAGTTAGAGCGGCACTGAAAAAGATGAAACCGGGAAAAGTCCCAGGACCAGACAACATTACTACAGAGATGATTGAGGCCCTGGAGGAATTTTGGCATAGAAAAAATAACAGTCCTCCTAAATGAAATTTACGACACTGGAAAAATCCCCTAAGATCTGTCAAAATCAATTTTCATTGCGCTTCCAAAGAAGACAGGGGATATAGAATGCGAACTCCATTGCACAATCAGTTTGATGAGTCATGTAGCAAAACTCCTGTTAAGAATAATCATGATGAGGACAAGGAATAGAATCAAAAGAGAAATAGCAGGAGAACAGTGTGGATTTGTGGAAGGGAAAGGAACTATTAATGCCATATATATCCCAAGAACTATCATAGAGAGGTCAAATGAGATGAATAAGGATTTGTATTTATGCTTTGTTGACTACACCAAGGCTTTCGATCGGGTAAGACATGATGAATTGATCAACCAACTGGAGAGACTCAATGTTGATGGAAAAGATCTACGAATAATCAGAAATATGTACTGGGAAGAAACAGCTGCAATGAGAATAGAAAACAATGTAAGCTCTTTCCAAAATATCAAAAGAGGAGTCAGACAGGGTTGTGTTTTGTCACCAGATGTTTTCACTTTACAGCGAAAACATCATGAGAAACCTAGAAGAAGACCCCGGATTAAAGGTTGGAGGGAAAATTATAAACAACATTCGATACGCAGATGACACCGTGCTAATTGCAGAAAGTGAAAGAGACCTACAAAACCTTGTGAATATACTAGAAATAGAAAGCAAAGGTAAGGGGTTGGAACTAAACAGCAGGAAGACTGAAGTCATGGTGATCAGTAAAAAACATGAAATCCCCTCCTGCAAAATAACAGCAAATGGCACAACCTTGACACAGGTTGATAAATTCAAATACCTGGGAACGATCATTTCATCAGACGGCAGATGCACATCAGAAATAGCCGGCAGAATCGGCCAAGCCAAAACAGCATTCAAGAAGATGACAAGCATTCTTACCAACAAATACCTGTCAATCAACTTCAAGAGGAGAGTTCTTGAATGTTATATAGAACCAATACTATTGTACGGATGCGGGGCGTGGACGGTCAACAGGCAGGGCCAGAGCAGGATCGAGGCAGCCGAGATGTGGGTCTGAGAAGAATGTTGAGAGTTCCATGGACAGCAAAGAAAACAAACGAGACAGTCTTGATGGAGGCAGACACAAGTAGATCACTCATAAGGAAGATTGGGAAAAGACAGGCAAGATTTATTGGCCATTTTATGAGGAAAGGGGATTTGGAGCACCTGGTCACAGTGGGAGAGCTGGAGGAAGGGAGAGCGCCGGGTAGACCCAGGAGAAAATGCTGGACGGACTTGCAGAGTGGCTGGGGACGAGGAGGGTGGGGAGATGCTAGGGGCAACGAGAGATAGAGACAGATGAAAGTCCATGATCGCCAACGCCATGCGGCAGGGCACCTGATGATGATGATGATGTATGTATGTATGTATGTATGTATATATGTAAGTGTGTATATAGATAGATAGATAGACAGACAGACAGATAGATAGATTAGATAGACAGACAGACAGAGAGACAGACAGATAGATAGATAGACAGAGAGACAGACGGACAGATAGATAGATAGACAGATAAAGAGAGAGAGAGATAGGTAGATGGATAGACATACAGACAGATAGATACATAGATACATATATACATAGAAAGAAAGAGTTAGATCAAGATGTAGATGTATATATGTACACACATATTTGTCTTAAAGTGTCTATAATTCTGTGGCTTGCTATTTAGTCAGTTATGACCAAAACAAAAAACAAAAAAAAAGAGAAAGAAATCGAACGTACATTTTGACATGTACATGATTCTGTAGCTTCCATGACAATGTAGAAATCCGCCCAAGACCAACTTTTCCAAAATAATTTTTTGTTCATTGATCAAGAGCGTGGAGCATGTAGAGCATGTAAACGAGCTCGTTGACGTAATCTAAAACAAAACAAAACAAAAAAAGATACAAGAAGAAGAAGAAAAAAGAAGAAGAAAAATCACTATCATCATTTCTAGTACGTGAATTTTTTATTTTTTTTCATCGTTGATAACTGCCACAGTAAACAGTCACTCCGCAAATTCTGGGATATTAGACATAACCTGTTAAAAGTCGGGAAAAAAAATGTGCTGCGTCATTCGACGGTTTCAGCTGTAATGGAACGTGGTACTGCGACAAACGACTTGGGATTTACTGTAATGGCACTAGGACTAAGCAAAGAAATGGAACACTATTGACAGAACAAAAGATTACAAAACATAAGAAAAAGAAAGCAAAGTAAAACTAAGATTTAAAAAAAAAAAAAAAAACAGACAAAAATAAAACAATACAAAACATAGGTAAAAAAAAAGTAAAACTAAGATTTAAAAAATAAATTTGAGAGACAAAATAAAAGAATATAAAATATAGGTAAAAAAAAGCAAAGTAAAACTAAGATTTGAAAACAACACACACGCACGCACACACGCACGCACACACACACTTACACAAACACACACACACACACACACACACACACACACACACACACACACACACACACACACACACACACACACACACACACACACACACTGAGACAAAATAATAAGGAATACAAAACATAGAAAAAGAAAGCAAAGTAAAACTAAGATTTGAAAAAAAATTGTGAGACAAAATAAAAGAATACGAAACATAGGTAAATGCACATCAGAAATAGCCGGCAGAATCAGCCAGGCCAAAACAGCATTTAAGAAGATGACAAGCACTCTTACCAACAAATGCCTATCAATTAACATCAGGAAGAGAGTACCGAAGTACCACGGACAGCAAAGAAAACAAACGAGACAGTCTTGAGGGAGGCAGACACAAGTAGATCACTCCTAAGGAAGATTAGGAAAAGACAGGCAACATTTATAGGCCATTTTATGAGGAAAGGGGATTTGGAGCACCTGGTCACAACGAGAAAGGTGGAGGGAAAGAGAGCACCAGGTAGACCCAGGGAGAAAATACTAGACGGACTTCCAGAGTGGTTGGGGACAGGGAAGGTGGAGGAGATGCTTAGGGGCAACAAGAGATAGAGACAGATGGAAGTCCATGATCGCCAACGGCATGCGGCAAGGCACCTGATGATGATGAGGTAAAAGAAAGCAAAGTAAAACTAAGATTTGGAAAAGAAAAGATTGTGAGACAAAATAAAAGAATACAAAACATAGATAAAAAAAAAAGTAAAACTAAGATTTGACAAAAAATGTGAGACAAAATAAAAGAATAGAAAACAGGGTAAAAGAAAGTAAACTAAGATTTAAAAAAATTGTGAGAGACAAAATAAAAAAACACAAAACATTAGGTAAAAGAAAGCAAAATAAAACAAAGATTTGATAAAAAAAAAAAAAAAAAAAAAACCACGAAATAAAAGAATACAAAAAATTAGATAAAAAAGGAAAGTAGAACTAAGATTTGAAAAAAAAACCCCAGACAAAATAAAAGAATACAAAACATACGAAAAAGAAAGCAAAGTAAAACTAAGATTTAAAAAACATAGTGAGAGACAAAATAAAAGAATACAGAAAATAGGAAAAAAGAAAGCAAAGCAAAACTAAAATTTGAAAAAAAATTGTGAGACGAATTAAAAGAATACGAAACATTATGGAAAAGGAAGCAAAGTAAAACTAAGATTTCAACAACAACAACAACAAAAAAACAATTGTGAAACAAAATAAAAGAATACAAAACAAAGGTAAAAGAAAACAAAGTAAAACTAACACTTAAAAATTGAGACAAAATAAAAGAATACAAAATATAGGATAAACAAAGTAAAGTAAAACTAAGATTTGAAAAGAAATTGCCTCAGACAAAATAAAAGAACACAAAACAATAGGTAAAAGAAAACAAAGTAGAACTAAGATTTGAAAAAAATGTGATGTTCCTGTTATGCGGAAATATTTGCTGTTTTTTTTCCTCTG
>JAPXFY010000022.1:13971905-13989405 GCA_030674185.1 Monoplex corrugatus
GTAAATGATTATTTATTGTGGTGATTTTGGCAGCGTGAATAACAAATTCACTGGGCCCTCCACAGCATTGTCTGTCCATCATGCTCGTCATCATTATGGACATTGATCACTGATGTGTTTAGCTCACTGTCAGATTACGTGCAGACATAATCATAAAGTGTGTGTGTGTTGTGTGTGTGTGTGTGTGTGTGTGTGTGTGTGTGTGTGTGACTGTGTGTGTGTGTGTGTGTGTGTGTGTGTGTGTGTGTGTGTGTGTGTGTGTGTGTATGTGTGTGTGTGTGTGTGTGTCTGTGTGTGTCTTTGTCTGTGTGTGTGCGTGTGTGTGTGTGTTGTGTGTGTGTCTGTGTGTGTTGTGTATGTCTGTGTGTTGTGTGTGTGGTCTGTGTGTGTGTGTGTGTTTGTCTGTGTGTGTGTGTATGTCTCTGTGTGTATGTATGTGTATGTCTGTGTGTGTCTGTGTGTGTGAGTATGGTGTGTGTGTGTGTCCAACTGTGTGTGTGTGTGTGTGAGTATGGTGTGTGTGTGTGTCCAACTGTGTGTGTGTGAGAGAAAGTGAGAGAGGGAGAGAGAGAGTGTGTGTGTGTGTGTGGGGGGGGGGGGGGTCTGTATGTTTGTGTTATCTGTGTTTCTATGTTTATTGTTAAGTGAAAAGTGACATTTGTAATCTACTGATTAATGTATTATCTGTATTTCTATGTTTATTGTTAAGTGAAAAGTGACATTTGTAATCTACTGATTAATATATTATCTGTATTTCTATGTTTATTGTTAAGTGAAAAGTGACATTTGTAATCTACTGATTGATATATTATCTGTATTTCTATGTTTATTGTTAAGTGAAAAGTGACATTTGTAATCTACTGATTAATATATTATCTGTATTTCTATGTTTATTGTTAAGTGAAAAGTGACATTTGTAATCTACTGATTAATATATTATCTGTATTTCTATGTTTATTGTTAAGTGAAAAGTGACATTTGTAATCTACTGATTAATATATTATCTGTATTTCTATGTTTATTGTTAAGTGAAAAGTGACATTTGTAATCTCTCGAGCTCCACATGTCTATGAGAAAATTACCCAGACCTAAGTGCTATTTCGAAATAAAAGAATATAGTTTAAAAGATAAACAAATAGCAAATGAATACAGAAACAAGTACGTGATGAAATCAGTAAAAAAAATAGAATTCATAACGAGTGTGTATTGTAAGTTTGTCAACATGTGAGTGAGTGCATGTGTGTGAGTGTGTGTGTGTGTGTGTGCGTGTGAGTGTGTGTGTGTGTGATTGAGTGTTCGTTCTTTAATTTAACGTCTTTTCACTATAAGTGATATTAGACGGGGGAGGGGAGGAAGGGGAAATTTTAAAAAAAAAAATTAAAAAAAAACCTGAACAAAATAAAATGTAGAACGATAGTTGGACGGGTTGGATTTGGGAAGAGGGAAGACAGAGGAAAAAGACATTAGCAGGTGGGGGAACAGTAAAATGGAACGAGAACTTAACACTAACAATTAACTTCAACAACGTGAAGGGAAATTGTAACACTAAAATACAAACCGAATAAAGTTAAAGAAATGCATTAACAGGACTGTGAACTAATGATTCTGAAATTCTAACTAACAACGTTTGATCTGATGTAATAAATATTGTAACTATTGTAACTATTTTCTGGAAATGATTTTCAGAATACTTTTCTTGAGTAAACATTTTCGGTAAAAAAGAACGTAGCATTTTGCAGTAGAATAAACAGTGAAACAGTGTGAACTGTTCGCCGCAAATACACTTGACATTTTTACAATATTTTGTTTTCAATGCGTTTAGCTGAATACGAAAACAAACAGCAACAATCGATCTCAAATGATACATGGAAGAATACTGCAACTTTTTACATACATTTTGAACGGTAAGTTTTATCATTTGTTGTGACACAAACTGTTCATCTGAATGTTCATGAAATCGAGTCCATGAGGCTGATTCGAGCAAGTTGCAAGCTTCTTTTACGGAGGTATGAACATGTAATTCTATAGCATTATTAGCATTCTGGGCGCCTTGCTTAGCTGCTCTGTCAACTACTTCGTTGCCGTGAAGACCAACATGAGAAGGCACCCAGCATAAACTGATATCTGTACCTTTGACCCTTAAACGATGTATAAGATGATTTGCCTCAGTAATTAAATCAGGTCTTGTGTCGGCATTAAAAGACCGTAAGGCATATAATACAGATTTTGAGTCATCAAAGAGAACTACTTTGAAAGACATGGGTTTAAGATTTACTAGATAATGCAATGCTTGATTAATAGCGACTAATTCCGCTGTAAAGATCGATAAGTTTGCCCCAACGAAAAATGACTTTTTTATCTTAAATTTTGGAACATAAAATGCTGCTCCAGCACATTTATTTTCTAAGACTGATCCATCGGTAAAAATGTGAAGGTGGGTACGGTATTTTTCATCGATGTGTTCTCTTGCTGTGGATATCGAAATGTTGACGTTTTCAGATTTTTTAACGTCTGTATAATCAATATCAAAAGAGGCTTTTTGCATTTCCCATGTAGGGATAGGCGTTGTTGATGGTGTCTCAGCTATTTCATCCATATTTATGTTAGACTGTTTGACCAAGTCAGATATGTAAGTTGTAACAGTCATTTGTGATGAAATGCTTTTTGCTCGCTTTGGAAAGTCAACATCAGACCTGATTTTAATTTCCTTACTCACAAAATTGTCCGTTTGTGAAGTAGTTCTAACTGCAAATTTTGCTGTCGCTAGCTCACGATAGTTGTTCAGAGGCAGAATTCCAGCAACTTTGTACGTTTCCAGATTAGAGGCATGAGTAGGGACACCTAGAGCAATTTTAATACTTTTGCAGTCTAAGCTTTGTATCTTCTTTAATAAATATTTTGGTGCACTGAAGAACACTTCTTGCGCATAGGATAATTTAGATCGTACAAGTGCTGTGGATAGATGAATTAGGATGTTCGTATCCATTCCCCAAGGTAATCGGCTTATTATCTTTAGAAAATTTAGGGCTTTTCTTGCTTTTGTTGAAATATAATCAAGTGAGTGAGTGTGTATGTGTGTGCGTGTGCGTGTGTGTGTGTGTGTGTGTGTGTGTGTGTGTGTGTGTGTGTGTGTGTGTGTGTGTGTGTGTGTGTGTGTGTGTGTGCTCCTGATTGACACATTATTTATATTTCTATGTTTACTGTTACGTGAAAAGTGACAAGTTTAATCTGTCGAGCTACATGTGTCTATGAGAAAATGAACGAAACCTAAATTTTATTTTTGAAATAGAAAAATAAACAAACAGCAAATGAACACAGAAAACAACTACACTAATTAATGAATCAGTATAAAAAGATAGTAATCATGGTGCAAAATGTATTGTAAGTGATCAAAGTGCAAGTGTATGGTAAGTTCCACAACGTGAGTTTCACAGGGTCATTCACAACAGTTCCAGCCCTTAATGCTAATTACAATTGTTAAACATTTGTCATCTAGGCCAGACATGACCACAACCTCCAGGATACTTTCTACAGTTTTACCCACTGTCCAGAACTAAAAGAAATAAGCAGTGGCTAAATGTGGCCTCCCACCACGAAATCAGTCTTAACTAGTATTTTGGGCATTTTGAGATATATATATAATATATATTATATATATATATATCACTGGAAAGTGTACATTCAGCTGATTATTTTGGTATTTGAATAAAGCTTGTACTAAAAAAAATGTAGAAGTTATGTATGTTTAAAGTCATTAAGTTGTATGACGGCCATTTTGAGAAAAGGGCCTCTAAAGTTTTTGTGTGCTCTCCTACACACTTTCCTTAACTTTCTTTATTTGGTGGCTTTGACCCAGTTTGTTTCTGATTTTCGCTGTCATTATCTGAAAGTTGTACCAAAGAGCTTTCTATCAATATATTACATGTGCGGGTACTGTACAGGTTACGGTTCATAATAGGAGATAAAAATAGGTACTTTTGGTAGGAAATTGCGTTCTTTCTGCTGCGATCAGTGCATTAAAATACCGATTTAAAATTGATTAATAATATTTTTTTCAAGAAAAAAAATTCTGTGGGGATAGATTATAATCTGCAGAAATCAATTTTGAGAAAAAATTAAAACACCCCAGATAGACCCTCAGTCACCTTTTCAGCTCCTATTGCTGTTCGACTGACTGCGAGTTAAGACTGATTTCGTGGTGGGAGGTCACAAATAGGGCAGTTCTGGAAAAAATATTCTAGGACAACAAAAAAGACTTAATCAAAAGCACATCGTTCATGAAGATTTCCAGACAACCCATTCTAGCCATAACCATGCTCGAAAACTTAAGGGCGGGGGAGGGGGTGATGGTGGTGGAAGGAAAACATGCATCATGCAGTTATTAGAAATTGTATAATTAGCAGTCACTTCCATTTAACGTGTATGAGTGGTATTTGAATAAAGTATTTATTCTAGAA
The DNA here is from genome assembly GCA_030674185.1 of Monoplex corrugatus. Classification (NCBI taxonomy): domain Eukaryota; kingdom Metazoa; phylum Mollusca; class Gastropoda; order Littorinimorpha; family Ranellidae; genus Monoplex; species Monoplex corrugatus. The sequence goes on from JAPXFY010000022.1 coordinate 13,976,363, forward strand.
AGATTCATTACACTTGAATGAATTTTGTTTCAGTTCCGTTTTTTTTTTCTTCTTCTTTTCTTCTTTGTTTTCCATCTTCTGTGTTTTTACCATTAAAATGTTTATTCACAAGTATGTGATGTGAATGTGTGATATAGTAAAACATCTCATACAAGATACAAATACTCTTCCATTGTTCACAAAATACATAGATTTACACACACACACACACACACACACACACACACACACACACACACACACACACACACACACACACACACACAGACACACACACACACATGTATGTATATAGATCGATCGATAGATAGATAGATAGATAGGTAGACAGACAGATAGATGGATAGATTGATAGATAGAGAAAGATATATATATATATATATATATATATATATATATAGAGAGAGAGAGAGAGAGAGAGAGAGAGACAGACAGACAGACAGATAGATAGATAGATAGACGGACGGACGGATAGGTAGATAGATAGATAGATAGATAGATAGATAGATAGACAGACAGATAGACAGATAGGTAGATGGATGGATAGATAGATAGATTATCATGGAGGCTGTGGAGTTCCGTCTGGGATTGAGACTGCATGACACCTGTTGTAATCCGTATCACTTGTAATACACCTACAAAAGTAACATAATTATTTAATGTTTTTTTTTTCCATCTCTGTCTGTCTTGTCTGTGTGTATGTCTGTCTCCATATGATCTGTTGAGATTTTGGACACCCCCTCCTCTCTCTCTGTGTCTGTCTGTCTGTCTGTCTGTCTGTCTCTCTCCTCTCTCTCTCTCTCTCTCTCTCTCTCATATTCTGTTCTCCTCTCCAGCATTCTCCTGTCCACAATTCTCCAACTTTTTTATTAAGATTTTCAACATTTTCCTCTCGCTGTCTCTTTCTCTCTCGGTGTCAATGTCTCTGTTTCTCTGTCTGTCTGTTTGTCTGTCTGTCTTTCTCTCTCGCTGTCTGTCTGTCTGTCTCTCGGTCTCTCCCCTCCCCCTCCTTCTCTCATCTTCTCCTCTTCCACTATTCTCTCCAGCTTCTGAATCAAAGTTCCAGCCACATTGCAAACAGAACCCCTAAAAGCGACACAGAGGGTCCCCAGGAGTTTGTGACGACAGCGGCGATTTTGGAGCCGTGGGTAGGAATACATCAGCAGATATTGGCACAGGCAAGACATATGGCGCGTCTGATTGAAAAGCAAAACCTCTTGATATGATTTGTTCTGGCTGCGTTCCGTGATCGTCGCCATCATGGTTTGGGAAGCTCACTGCTTGGGGGGGAGTGGGGGGGGGGGGGGGGGGGGAGTTGGGGAGAAAGAAAGAGAGAGAGAGAGAGAGACAGAGAGACAGAAAACAGAAAGACAAAGAAAAAGAGACAGATAGACAGAAAGACAGACAGACAGAAAGACAGACAGAGAATCAGAGAGGTAGAGACAGAGAGGGACAAAGACAGAGAAACAGAGACAGAAAAGAGAGACAGAGACAGACGAACAGAGAGAAAGACAGAGAGACAGACAGAGACAGAACAGAGAGAAGACAGAGAGACGAGACAGAAGACAGAGAAGAGACAGACAGAGAGAAAGAGAAAGACAGAGAGAACAGAAGACAGAAACAGAGAGACAGACAGAAACAGAGAGAGAGACAGACAGAAGACAGAGAAGAGAGAAGAGAAACAAGAGAGAGAGAGAGAGAATCATACAGGAATTGAAACTGCGGTTGAAAGAGAAATGGTAGAGGTGGGATACAATGTAATACTAACAGGAGAAGAGAGGGCTCGGACAGTGCTGGTAGAGAAGAGATAAGGCTAGAGGCTAGGAGAGTGAGAATTCAGACTGTAGCCTTTGGATGGTATATTCACATAGATGGTATATCCAAGATAATATGTAGTAACAGCATTTCTTATTTGTAAATGCTTTCTACATACACCATAACAAATTATTTTTCGCTTCATTTGTTCGCTGATCACAAAGACAAGATATGGTTGAACAAAGAAGGTAACATCAACTTCATTCTCTTTTGTATCTGGACATCACGGACACAGTATATTACGAAGATATGTTTGTGTATAACGATAATAATGAACAAGTATATATGATCTCCTGAACCTTAATGTTGTCATGAAACTTTTAAAGGTTGATACAAGGGTAGGAACAGGCGGGTAATATAATGATGCTTTAGAAGAAGTCGAAGGAATAGGGTAAAGGAGTGAGAAAGGCGAAGTGAACGATGGTGTTAGTTGTCAGTGGTAGTCATGTGATGCAAGCTATCATCATCATCATCATCATCATCATCAGGTGCCCTGCCGCATGGCGTTGGCGACCATGGACTTCCAACCATCTCTATCTCTCGTTGCCCTAGCATCTCCCCCACCTTCCTCATCCCCAGCCACTCTGTAAGTCCGTCCAGCATTCTCTCCCTGGGTCTACCTGGTGCTCTCTTTCCCTCCAGCTTTCCCGTTGTGACCAGATGCTCCAAATCCCCCTTCCTCATAAAATGGCCTATAAATGTTGCCTGTCTTTTCCTAATCTTCCTTATGAGTGATCTACCTGTGTCTGCCTCCATCAAGACTGTCTCATTTGTTTTCTTTGCTGTCCATGGAACTCTCAACATTCTTCTGAGAAACCACATCTGGGCTGCCTCAATCTTGCTCTGGCTTTGCTTGTTGATTGTCCACGCCTCGCATCCGTACAACAGTATTGGTTCTATAGTATACAGAATATCATATATGGACTACCAGTCACGGGCATTTTAATGACTGTTTTGATTTTGACATTTACAGTCCCCCTGCACACATAGAGTATTCGTGGACCAGCATCTAAAAACATTATGACCTTTACAGTCCCTATCCAGACATAGAATATTTGTGGACTAGCATCTAAATAATCATTTTGACATTTACAGTCCACTCCGTACATAGAACATTCGTGGACTAGCATCTAAAGACGTTTATGTATTTGGAACTTTTCAATCTTGTGGACACTAACTTTAAACTCTTGTTGACACTGACTTTAAAATCTTGTGGACACTGACTTTAAAATCTTGTGGACACTAACTTTAAAATCTTGTGGACACTGACTTTAAATCTTGTGGACACTGACTTAAAATCTTGTGGACACTGACTTTAAAATCTTGTGGACACTGACTTTAAAATCTTGTGGACACTAATTTTAAAATCTTGTGGACACTAACTTTAAAATCTTGTGGACACTAACTTTAAAATCTTGTGGACACAAACTTAAAATCTTGTGGACACAAACTTTAAAATCTTGTGGACACCTCCTTTTGCTGGGCTGAGATGAGTCTACCCCTGTACGATACCTTCTGTGCCTCTAATAATATTACGGAGATGTCAGAGATGGACGACCATTGTACTTGTCTTTTTATTGGCCACCAAACCTTTCAACGTTCTCTGGCTTCTTTGCCGTTTGTGGTATTTCTCATCTTTACTATATATATATATATATATATATATATATATATAATATATATATATATATATATATATATATATATATATATATATATATACATATATATATATATATATATATATGCAGTAGCAAATAGTCCGTCATTCTCTGGTGTGCTTATGTTAATTTTCTATGGACCTTTCCCTCAATGGTTTATGTATTTATCTATGTATTCACTTATTTATTTGCTTGTTTACTTATTTGTATATTGTTACTTTGTATATGCATTTATTATTTGTTTACTTACTATTTTATTTATTTACTTGTTTATTTATTTATATATTTATTTGTTTGTTTACGCATTTATTTACTTATGTTTTTAAAAAAATTTATTTACGTATTTATTTATTGATTTATTTATTTTTCACTTCTTTATTTGTGTATTTATTTATGTTTTGTCACGTCCACCCCCCCCCCCCCCCCCCCCCGTGGGATGCGGAAAATGTGTCTATACGGTTATACCATTTTAGGGTGTATCTTTTATTGGTCACACACACACACACACACACACACACACACACACACACACACACACACACACACACACACACACACACACACACACACACACACACACACAACATAAGACAAAATGAAATAAAAGAAATAGGATGAAATGAAATAAAACGAAATTAAAACAACGAAATAAAACAACACAAAGTGAATTAAAATTTAAAAAAAAAAAAAAAAAAATAAAAAGCATAAAATATACCCCCCCCCAAAAAAAAAACAACAAAAAAAAAAAAACACAACTAAAATAGCTAAACAAAAATAAAATAAAGTAAAATAAAATTAAACAAAATAAAAATTCTCTGGTGGATCAGTGTGGACGATACAAAATCATTAGTCTCCCTTTCCTGAGGCGCGACCCTGAACACCAATTAATGGCTTCTGAATCCTGGGTCACGTGGGACAGATAACGTTTTTCGCCAAAATGCAGCTTTGAAGACAATGTCTAAAAATAACTGAGAATTTCTTGTCTAAATGTTTTCCTTTTCTTTTCTTTTCTTTTTTTTTTGTCTTTTACTTTTTTTTTTTTTTTTTCTTAACTTGGACCCAGTGAGACCAAACTGGGTCATTACCATTTAGACATATTCTCATTTGGTGATTTCCCTTTGTGGCGGATACGTTACGTTTCTGCAATACGGTTTAAAAAGTGCATCCGCTGACAGCAGATCAATCTTTGCTGACGTGATTCGTTAGCGTTCCCATGTAAACACACACACACACGCACGCACACACGCACACACACACACGCGCGCGCGCGCGCGCAACGCACACACACGCGCCACGCACGCACACACACAGACACACACACAAACACACAGACACATCACTACAAAAACAACAATATACATAACATACACTAATACACACCACACACACACACACTGCACCACGCACCGCACACACACACACACACACAGACCACACACGCACACAATACGCGACCACACACACACAAAACACACAACCACACACACACACAACCACACACACACACACACAGACCACACACACAGACAGAACACACACACGCAGCGCACACACCCACCACACACAGACACGCACACACGATGAGAGAGAGAGAGAGAGAGAGAGAGTACCGAAGCACAGACACACAACAGTCCCAATCCCAGTCTCACAGACACGATTGTTCATTTTCTATGTTAAACATTTGAACAGACACTTGCACTTTGTCAGATTATTCGAGTGGTCTCTGAAGATAAATCTGTCTGTCTGTCTGTCTGCTGCCTGCCTGCATGTTGTCTGTCTGTCTCTCTCTGTCTCTGTCTGTGTCTCTCCCTCCCTCCCCCCCCTCTCTCTCTCTCGCACTCATCATCCATCGTGACATCCATCGTGTCATCGTGTATATCATTTATGGTCAGATAACTTATTTGGTATCTTTCGCTTTTAAACACACACACACACACACAACACACACACACACACCAACACACACAGGGTAAGAGAATGAGGACACCACACACTTATCACACACACACACACACACACACATACACACTCACACACACCCCCACACACGCAGCACACAAACCCTCCCACTCACGCACACACACACACACATGCACACACACACGCGTGCATTAGTGAATAGACATGAAATGAAAGACCACCACCACGCGCGCGCGCATACACGCATACATGCATGCATCTTTCATATAAGACGATAAACTGAGGCATCACCGTGGACTTAGCGTACAACCACAAAAAATTCTCCTTGACAAAATTGTATAGAAAATCCACTTAAAAAGACACATTAGTGCAGAAAATTTTGATGGGGCCATACTGTGGCGACGTGCTCTTCCTTGGGACCATAGCCTGCAATTAACCTGATCCAGTTCAGTCTACAAGTTAAAATGTGTCTAAAAAATAAAATGAAACAATATACACCAAATCAAGAAGATTTTTCATCTACAGAATAACAAAATTTTGTATGAATAGTTCGATTTGTTCCAGAAGGTGCTGGATTTATTACGAGAGGAGTGTGCAGTTGTTCCAGGGATGTGTTAGATTTGTTCCAGGAGAATGGTGGATTTATTTTAAGGAGGTGGTGGAGAGTAGGATGTAGACGGAGTAGAGTATGATCATAAGGACGACGGTGATGATGGCACATCTCTTGGAATATGGCTGGAAGATGAATTCAATGGACTGAGGCTTGCAGACGCCTGAGGTATTGAGGTTTTATATTCTCTGTGTCTGTCTTTCTGTGTGTCTGTCTTTCTGTGTGCTTGTCTGTCTGTCTCATTGTCTAGCTGTCTCTCTGTCTGTCTGTCTCTCTCTTTCTCATGCCTATGGTATTAAGGTTTTATACTCTGTCTCTGTTTCTGTATTTCTGTCTCTCTGTTTCTCTCTCTCTCTCTGTTTCTCTGTCTGTCTGTCTGTCTGTCTGTCTGTATATATGTATATATGTATGTCTCTCTCTGCCCCTCTATTTCTGCATCTCTCTATCTCTGTCTGTCTGTGTCTCCCCCCACTCTCCTCCCTCCCTCCCTATCACTCTATCTTCCTTCTCTGTCTCTGCATCTCTCTCTCTCTCTCTCTCTCTCTCTCTCTCAATCTGTTTGTCTCTCTCTGTCCCCTCCCCATTCCCGCGTTTCTTTTCCTGCTCAGAAGGTCCCTTTATGATGATATCACATAATGGTGGAGCTGCTGCTGTAGAGCAGTGCCATGCAGACACAAATGGCATTGTCTCGTTCGGCTGCTCGTGTGCATGAACCTTTAGTGGCACTGTGGTGACAGATTACATTTCCCACAGAAAAACATGAATGCATTATTGTAATTTGACCAGTCGTCTGGTGGAGAGAGAGGGGAATTGTTTTTTCCTCTTTGTTTGTTTGTATGTTTTGTTTTCGAGTGGAGGTTGATGGGATTGTGTAAACAAAGGTGACAAGTGGCTCCGACACACACACACAACACACACACACACACACAACACACACACACACACACACACACACACACACACACACACAACACACACACACACACACATCAACACATAACACACAAAAGCAGTCAAATTACACAAAAATGCAAAGCAATTTAACCTGCAAAAGCTGTATATTACAAAACTGACCCGTAAATTTTCTAGTTGCCTGCTGTCCTCGTGTCTGTCTCTCTTCTTTCTGTCTCTCTCTTTCTGCCCTCTGTCTGTTCTGTCCTCTCTGTCTCTCTTTCTCTCTCTCTCTGTTCTGTACTCGTCTCTCGTCTCTGTGTTCTCTCTTGATTCTGTCTCTCTCTTTCTTCCCATCGTTGTTTTCTCTCGCTCTCTCTCTCTCCTCTTCTCGTTTGTTACCGCTCTCTCTCTTTCTCTCTCTGTGTTTTTACCGCTCTCTCTCTCTCTCTCTCTGTCTGTTTGTTACCGCTCTCTCTCTTTCTCTCTCTCTCTGTCTCACTGTCCCCCCCCCCCCTTCCCATGTTTCTTTACACCTCACCTTTATGATGATATCATATAATGGTGTAGCTGTTGCTGTAGAGCAGTGCCATGCAAACACAAATGGCATTGTCTCGTTTGGCTGCTCGTGTGCATGAACCTTTGGTGGCACAGTGGTGATAGATTACATTTCCCACAGAAATACGTGAATGCATTATTGCAATTTGACCAGTCATCTGGTGGAGAGAGAGGGGAATTGTTTTCTTCCCTCTTGTTTTTTGTTTGTTTGTTTGTTTGTTTTCGAGTGGAGGTTGATGGGATTGTGTAAACAAAGGTGACAAGTGGCTACACACACACACACAACACACACACACACACACACACACACACACACACACACACACAACACACACACACACACACACACACACACACACACAACAGAGCAGTCAAATATACACAAAAATGCAAAGCAATTTAACCTGCAAAAGCTGTATATTACAAAACACCCAGTAAATATTTCTAGTTGCCTGCTGTCTCTCTCTATCTCTCTGTCTGTCGTCTGTCTGTCTGTCTCCTTCTCTGTCTCTACTTTCTCTCTCTGTCTGTCTCTGTATGTCTCTGTCTCTGTCTGTCTGTGTTTCTCTCTGATCTGTCTCTCTCTTTCTGTCCCCTCTTTGTTTCCTCTCTCTCTCTGTTTTGTTTACCGCTCCTCTTCTCTTCCTCTCTCTGTCTCTCTTTCACTCTCTGTCTCACTGTCCCCCCCCCCCTTCCCATGTTTCTTTACCCGCTCTGAGGGTCCCTTTATGATGATATCACATAATGGTGTAGCTGCTGCTGTAGAGCAGTGCCATGCAAACACAAATGGCCTTGTCTCGTTCAGCTGCTCGAGTGCATGAACCTTTAGTGGTACTATGGCGACAGATTACATTCTCACAGAAAAACGTGAATGCATTATTGCAATATGACCAGTTGCCTGGTGGAAAGAGAGGGGAATTGTTTCCCCCTCTTTGTTTTTTGTTTGTTTGTTTTCGATAGGAGGTTGATGGGGTTGTGCAAACAAAGGTGGCAAGCAGCTACGTTACACGTTTGATTACGCATACACGCTCGTGTATGGACAAACTGGTAGGTTATATACATAGGAACAGGCACAAACAAATCCCTACAGAGGAGCACATAAACATAAAAGTGTGTCTGCACTACACACACACACACACACACACACACACACACACACACACACACACACACACACACACACACACACACAACACACACACACACACACACACACACACACACACACACATGCGCGCGCGCACAAACACGCATACTTTCTCACTCTCTCTGTGTCTGTCTGTCGTCTGTCTGTCTCTCTCTCTCTCTCTCTCTCTCTCTCTCACACACACACACACACACACACACACACACACACACAACACAAAGTGCAGTAACATATACACAAAAACGCAAAGCAGTTTACTCACTAAATGTGCATATATGTAAAGCATCTAGTAAATATGTCTAACTGCGTGCTCTCTTTCTCTCTTTGTCTGCTTGTGTCTGTCTGTCTGCATGTCTGTCTGCTTGTCTGTCTGTCTTCTGTCTTGTCTGTCTCTCTGTCTCTCTCTGTCTCTCTGTCTGTCTCTGTCTGTCTGTCTCTGTCTGTCTTGTTCTGTGTGTGCTTCTGTCTTTCTCTATCTGTCTGTCTGTATCTTCTGTCTCTCTGTCTCTGTCTGCTTTGTTCTGTGTGTCCTTCTGTCTTTGTCTGTCTGTCTCTGTATCTGTCTCTCTGTCTGTCTGTCTGTCTGTCTGTCTCTCTCTCTCTCTCTCTCTCAGCCTCCAACCACCCCTAATTTTTTTTTGTTTGATTTCGAGAAATGCTATTTTCTTTTATCGCGTGGTGTGTGCACGTTACTTGGCCCACACTGTGCAGGTATTACGTTGATTGCGCAGTCTGCAGAATCCGTCTTTAGTGGGTGAGTATGTTGGATGTTGTCATATTTCCATAAATCGCTGAACACAGACCTGGCTTACAGGATCTTTAACGTGCGCATGTTGACCTGGGAGATCAAAACAAGCTCCATCCTTAACCCCCTAGATGGCAGAAGTCGAGAAAAAAATCTTCCATCTTTTACCCACGAGACGGCAGATGTCAGCAAAACAGCAAAAAAAAAAAAATCTCCACTTTATCCACTGAGAGTTAAGAAAAATCTTTATCCTTTATCCACTAGATGGTAGAGATAGAAAAAAATCTACACTTTACCCACTAGAAAACAAAAGTAAAAAAAAACAAAAAAAACCCCAGCCCTTATCCCATAGACGGCAGAGGTAGGGGAAAAAAATATCTCCACTCTTTACCCACCAGACACCAGAGGTCAGAAAAAATCTCCATTTTACCCACTAGACGGCAGATGTCAGCAAAAAAGGTCTCCACCCTTAACCCACTAGATGGCATTGGTTGAAAAATTCTCCACTTTACGCGCTGGACAGCAGGGGTTGAAGAAAGAACTCCACCCTTTACCCACTAGACGGCAGAGGTCGGTCAAAAAAACAAAAAAAAAAAAAAAATCACCACTTTACCCACTAGACGGCAGAGGTCGGGAAAAAAATCTCCACTTTACCCACTGAACGCCAGAGGTCGAAAAAAAATGTCCACCCCTTACCCATTAGATGGCAGAGGTTGAAAAAAATCCTAACTGTTTATTCACAAGACGGCAGAAGTAGGGGAAAATCTCCACTTTACTCATTAGATGGCTGAGGTAAAAAAACAAACACACAAACAAAACTCTACCCTTTGCCCATTTGACGGCAGAGGTTTAAAAAAAATCTCCCACCTTTTTTCACTAGATGACAGAGATCAAGAGAAAAAAAAAGCTTCAACCTTTACTCACTAGACAAGAAAGATCGAGAAAAAATCTCCACATTTTACACACCGAGGTTGATAAATAATCCCCAGCCTTTACCCACTCGATTGCAGAGGTAAAAAAAACCCTCACCTTTTGTTCACTAGACGGCAGAGGTCAGGATAAAAAAAATCTTACCCTTTATCTCCTAGACGGCTGAAGCTGATAAAAAAAAATCTCCACCCCATACCCACTAGACGGCAAAGGTCGCGAAAACATCTCTACCCTATACTCACCAGACAGCTGAGGTAGGGAAAAAATCCCCACTTTACTCACTAGACGCCAGAGGTTGGAAAAAATGTCCACCCTTTACCCACTAGAGGCAGAGGTTGAAAAAGTCTTACCCTTTACTCACCAAGTGGCAGAAGTAAGGAAAAATCTCCACTTTACTCACTAGACGGTAAACGCCAGAAAAAAAAAATCTCCGCCCTTTACCGGTTTGATGGCAGAGGTCGGGGAAAAAATGTCCACGCTTTACTCACCAGACGGCACAAGTCGGGAAAAAAAATTCCATCCTTTACCCACTATACACGGCAGAGCTAGGAGAAAAAAACTTCACCAGTGAGGATTGATCCCAAACTTTCCACTTGGAAAGGCTTCCGTTCCCGCCAACTGGGCCATTGCTTCCATCAGTATCTCACACACACACACCCCACCTCCTTCAGTTTCCTCCCTTCCTTCCTTCATTCCTTCCTTCCTCCAGCTCTCGGCCTTATCCCCCAGAGACAGGGGGTATCGTGATATTAACAATAATGTATTGCATGCGTCTCTTGTCATTTTGCCAGCATGAATAACTAATCCACTGGGCCGTTCACGGCGTTGTCAGCCCGTCGTGCTCGCCATTATCATGCATTTCTTACGCGGTAACAAGAAATTGTGTATTTAGCCATCCCGGTCGGGCGGCGAACTTGTTGGAAATGATGATATCTTTAGTTGGGGGACTAGAATTAGAAATGTATTCCCTCGTGGGATCCATCGCATGCATTTGGATTGTGTTTTGCAGTTTCTTGGTTTTTGCTTGTTTGAGCGTTCGTTTATTTGTGTGTGTTTGTTTTCTTCTTCTTCTTCTTGTGCTTCTGGTTCTTCATTTTCTTCGTATTTTTTCGTGTGTGTGTGTGTGTGTGTGTGTGTTTGTGTGTGTGTGTGTGTGTGTGTTGTTTTTTTTCTTCTTCTTCTTCTTCTTCTTCTTTTTATGGTGTGTGTGTGTTGTGTGTGTGTGTGTGTGTGTGTGTGTGTGTGTGTGTGTGTGTGTGTGTGTGTGTGTGTGTGTGTTTTCTTCTTTCTTCTTCTTTCTTGTTCTTCTTCTTCTTTTTCTTCCTCTTCTTCTTCTTCTTTTTGGGGTGTGTGTGTGTGTGTGTGTGTGTGTATGTGTGTGTGTGTGTGTTTGTGAATGAGTGCGTGTGTGTTTGCGGAGGTGTGTGCTTTTGTATGTGTGTGTGTGTGTGTGTGTGTGTGTGTGCACGCGAACACTAGCACGTGTTTTTGACAACATTCTCAATACGCCTGCACAAACTAATGCGAATATGGTGTGTATAATAAGAGGCATCCAATTGTGTATGAAACATATACATAATTATATACCAAGTTTTTGTATAAATCGATCTATACGTATATACCAAGTTTTTGTATAAACCGATATATGCGTATATACCAAGGTTTTGTATAAATCGATCTATACATATATACCAAGGTTTTGTATAAACTGATCTCTACAGATATACCAAGTCTTGTATAAACCGATCTATACGTGTATATCAAGGTTTTGAATAAACCGATGTATACGTATATATACCAAGTTTTGCATAAATTGATCTATACGTATATACCAAATTATGTATAAACCTATCTATACGTATATACCAAGTTTTGTATAAGCCGATAAACACGTGTATACCAAGCTTTGTATAAATCGATCTATATGAATGTACCGAGTTTTGTATAAACCGATCTCCTGACATCTTAAAACAGTTTTGAAATCCAGTGTCCAGTTGTTTTTTTCATATTGAATGCCATCAGTGTGGGATATTTTTTCAATTTTAATTTTTTAATGACTTACATAAATATAATTTAACACGTGGTCCATTCATTTCAGTAGTACGCTACTGGCGCCATAATAACGATTGATCCAAACGTAACAATTTTTGTTTTGCCAGTGATGATGATATAGAAGACTCTTTCTGTTCACATGAAACCCTGTGCGCTGTTGACATCTTTTAGTGGATGGTAAAAAGGAGAACGTTTACATGCTGAAATTATTATATCAATAAAGTAAAAATGAACAGATAAATAATTACATAGAAAGAGAATGATGAATAAATAAATGATAAATTATTAATCGAATGAATAGATAAATGAAAAAAAAAAACAACATAAACAGACGAATTAACAGATAAAGGATTAATAAATAAATAAATGTGTAAATGAAAAACATTTTAAGAATAATAGAGAGATAAGAAAAAAAAAACTGTTTGTTTCTTTGCTTCTTTCTTTCTTGTTTTGTTTGCTTGCATATTTTTACATTAAGCTACACGCACACATCTTTCGCACAAACACACACACACGTATACACGAAATGAAAAAAAAACACGCGCGCGAACACACACACACGCACAAACACACACACACACACACACACACACACACACACACACACACACACACGTGCGCACGCACGCACGTACCCACACCCACGCACGCGCACACACACACACTTACAAAACTCTGCACTCAGACACCCAAACACACACACACAACACACAC
>JAPXFY010000022.1:13991905-13999405 GCA_030674185.1 Monoplex corrugatus
TCTCTCTCTCTCTCTGTCTTCTTTCTCTGTCTCTGTCTCTGTCTGTCCATCTGTCTGTCTGTCTCTCTCTCTCTGTGTCTCTGTCTTTCTCTCCTTTTTTTCTAATATGTCTGTTTAGGACTCTCTCTCTCTCTCTGTCTGTCTGTTTGTCTGTCTGTCTTTCTCTCTCTCTCTTTCTCTAATGTGTCTGTTTAGGACTCTCTCTCTCTATCTCTCTCTAATATATCTGTTTAGTACTCTCTCTCTCTCTCTTTTCTAATATGTCTGTTTAGAACTCTCTCTCTTCTCTCTCTCTGTGTCTCTCTCTCTCTCTGTCTCTGTCTCCCCTCCTCCTCCTTCTCCTCCTTTTTTTTTCTAATAAGCCTATTGTTCTTGGAAGAGAGCGGGGTCATTCAGTCCCTTAGTCTGGTTGGGTGACTGAGTAATTACTTGCTTCTGTAATTAGTTAGCGCTTTGTCTTGTGTCGTTTTTTGTTTTGCTTTTTGTGTCTTCGGTCAAAGGTATACACTCTTGAACATCAACAAAATGATGCGTCAGCAGCAATGACGCCGGGGACTTGTTCAGTATTGTGTCCCCGCCTTCTGGAAATAGTGTGCTAGAAATTTCATCTTTTCTGTCACTCTCTTTGTTGTCTGCCTTGTTCCTTTGTTTTCTGTCATATCTTCCTGTCATTGTCTGCCTTGCTGGTCCATTCACCTGTATGTGTTCGTACTTTTTCCCTAGGATTGATAATTGGGTACGTGTATAAAGTGCATTTTTGGCTCTAGGGAAATGTGATATGCGGAAGCAATTGTAGGTAATTAAGGTCCTGTTTTATATATGCAGGGCTTAAAACGTTCCGCGTCTGGGCGGAATTCCGCGATTTCGATTTGTAAAAAAAGAAGAAAAAAAAAAAAGAAAAAAAAAGAGCAAGACATCCGTGATCGGCTTGCAAGCGTTCATAGCAACGGCGCGCAATTTAGTTGACTTTCAGTATGTGCTGATTCCACAAGTTGATCTCATTTATCAAAATTTGGATATTGTGACTTTCAAAATGTGCTGATTCCACAAGTTGATCTCTGTTATATGAGACTGAACTTTAAAGTGTTTGATGCAATTACTGACTTTGTGTGCTCCAACTTCAAACTTGATATTGTGTGATCATTTAAACCTGAAAAGTGAAACTTATTGAGCAACCCAAGAAGTGAGATTTCATCCGAAGACTACGGTTGGTGAACACCTGTAAAACACTCAAGTTAAAGGGTGAGTGTTCATTTTATTATTATGTTTTTAACCCCTTCTCCCGTTTTCCCAAATATATCTTCCTGATTATGTGTTTACAGCAATTTTTATGCACTAAATATCTCTTGAAATTATGTCCAGAAAGCGCGAAATGGCATAGTTTTTACACTTGGTTTTTAAAAATTTTTCCCAGGGGAACATGCCCCCGGACCCCCCTAGTTTCAGTGATTTTTTCCTCCTCTTGTTTTAAGCCCTGTATATGGTTTAGTGTCCTTAATTGTGTTTCTGTTTGTGGTCAGGTACGTTTTTAAATCCCCTGTGCAATAAATTAGACGAAGTCGTCAACACCAGGGGCGTCTCCTTAGATTATGTGCGAGAATGCATCGATATGTGTATCTAATTTTCTTTTCCCATATTTTTTTTCCTGTTGGAGTATTGTGTATGTTTTGAAACAGTTATAGCCCTGATATGGCTCTTTGCAGTCGGCTGGGCTTTTAAACAAAATAACAATAACAAGAAAAGCCACCTGACCTGCTTTGTATCGTGCTGAAATGAAATGAAATTTCATTTTCACTAGCAGTATGAATATTCATCATTCCGTATTAATGTTCATTTTATAAATATTCATTATTCATTAGTTATATTCACTTTGTCACGATTGATTTTACCATATGAATTTTGGGTTGCTGTCTTCGTTGAGAGCGCCACCCAGTCCCCCCCCCCCCCCTTTTTTTTTTTTAAACCAAGATTTCAAAAAGGCAAGAAGGCTAATTAGCCTTCAAGGTGTTGGACCTGGGAAACGAACATATCTCTCCAATACTTTATGCCAGCGCAGCCGAGGGAATGCCCTGCTCTTCATGATTTTTGTTACAGAAGGCCCACGTGTCCAACTCGTTTTTTTGGTCCCCTTCCGAAGAAAGTTCAGTTCGATTTTCTGGTCAGTCTAAGGAGAAACATCGAGGTCTCAACGGGAAACGAACCCTGGAACCTTGAGTTTAGTTATTGGCAGGCGAACGTCTGACAGGGCTTAAAAAGTTCCGCGTCTGGGCGGAATTCCGCGATTTCGGTTTGTTAAAAAAAAAAAAAAAAAAAAAAAAAAAAACGAAAGGAGCAAGGCGTCCATGGTCGGCTTGCAAGCGTTCATAGCAACGGCGGGCAAATTATGGACCCCGGACCCCCCTAATTTCAGTGTTTTTTTCCTCCTCCTGTTTTAAGCCCTGGTCTCAACCATCCTGCCACCTTTCTCCCTGAATAATAGCCCATTGACCAACTTACATACCTGCCGTTGCTGTTCTGCTTATGAAGTATGAAAAGAACAGGAAGTTGGATGCTACTGAAGAAGTAACATTTGGAAAAAAAAATGGACTAACATCAAGTGAAGTAAGACATTTGACTATGAACACATTAAAGTGCGTATAGATAATCGAAAACATACACATGTGTGAGTTTTGTGTGTGTGTGTGTGTGTGTGTGTGTGTGTGTGTGTGTGTGTGTGTGTGTGTGTGTGTGTGTGTGTGTGGGTGTTCGTGGTGTGTTGTGGTGTGTTATGTGAGTGTGTTTGGGTGTGTGTGTGTGTGTCTGTGTGTCTGTGTGTACGTGCGTGCGAATGAATAGCCAGTAGGGACAGTTGAGGCTAAAAGTATTCAGAAAAAAAAGGGAAAAAATAAACAAACAAAAACTGTACGGCCATCAGAAAAAGAAGAAAAAACAAACGAACAAACAAACAAACAAAAAAGCCGGCTCGGCCACCAGACCACCTCGTGCTCGACGTTCCACTAAATTTTGATCGAGATCGACTTTTTTGAGTACACTTCTTTGACCTCATTTTTAACTTTCGCCACTCTGAGCTCTTAAAAACATCACATAGAAAGAGCAAAGCCCTTGATGTGGTTGATGAGACTGGGTTTTTTTTCCCCCCTCACCGTCATTTCTAAAGGAAAATAAGCTTATAGCGTCAAAAAAGTATCAGGGTCGTTCGGTACTTGTGTCTGTCTGGATCATTGCGTTAATGTTTACGACTGTTTTTGGTTTTGGTCTTTTTCAAAACAAGTGTGACTGCCGGCATTCAAGCAAAGAGAAAAAAAAAAACACGAAAAAAGAGTAAGAACGTTGTATTTAATACATCATCATCATCATCATCATCAGGTGCCCTGCCGCATGGCGTTGGCGACCATGGACTTCCAACCATCTCTATCTCTCGTTGCCCATAGCATCTTCCCCACCCTCCTCGTCCCCAGCCACTCTGCAAGTCCGTCCAGCATTCTCTCCCTGTATTTAATACAACAAGACAAGAAAGGCACAAAGTTTCGGCCAACTGGCCTTTGTCAAGCGAAAGATCACAAACAAACGAATACCAGGTACAAACATTAGAAGAAAAAGACAAAAACGTCCCTGCTGCTCTTTCTTTTTTCGTGTTTTTTTTTTTCTTGGTCTTTTTGTTTAGTTGTTGTTGCTTTTTTGTGTGTGTCTTTGTTGTTTGTGTTTGTGTGTTTGTGTTTGTTTGTGTCTTTGTTTGTTGTGCGTGCGCGGGTGTGGTGTGTGTGTGTTTCACTTTTTTTTTCGAATGTTGTAAATTCCGTGATGGCCGTCAGAATTTATTCCAAAAAATATCTGTCAGTGAAATCAGTGTTCTCATTGTGTAACTTCATTTTTGGAAAGGAAAGAAAAAAGAGATAAACTGAAATTAGCAAAACTTATCATCAGATTTTCTTAAATTGTGAGTTATCTTTTCAACTTTGAATATTCTGTCGTGAGAGAATTCTAAAAGGAATGTTGAGAGTTCCACGGACAGGAAAGAAAACAAACGAGACAGTCTTGATGGAGGCAGACACAAGAAGATCACTCTCAAGGAAGATGGGGGAAAAACAGGCAACATTTATAGGCCATTTCACGAGGAAAGGGGAATTAGAGCACCTGGTCACAACAGGAAAGCTGGAAGGAAAGAAAGTACCAGGTAGACCCAGGGAAAAACTATTGAACAGACTTGCAGAGTGGCTGAAGACAGAGACGGTGGAAGACGTGCTTGTGGCAACAAGGGATAGATACATATGGAGGGCCATGATCGCCAACACCATGTGTCACTTGATGATGATGAAGAAAATTTCAGATGAATGGTTTGTTTTTTTCCTGTTGATGTAAGTTTTCTGCTTCATGGTATATAATGATCCCTCTGGATTTTCATTATTTTGTGTTATCGTCCATGCCCCCCGTGGGATTAAAGGATCTATTACATAATAATGTTCTAATGTTCTGATGGGTGTGCGTGTGTGTGTTTAAACTGAATAACACATGTGAAATAGCGCAGGAGCAGTGCATACTGGATCATCTCCGTTGGGTGGCCTCTGTACGAATCTATACTGGAAAGTTGTTTTGCAGATTGCCGGTGCGAGGACTGTAAATGAATGAAACTGTATTTGGTGAAGTGTTGTAGAGCCGAAAGGGGCAGTTGACAGGGTCGGAAAATATGACACAAAAATTGTTATTAATTACACGAATATTTTTACAGTTGTGGTGTGGTGTACGTCACTAAACAAATAAATTAATCTGTTATTGAATAGATATTATTATATAGAAGCATCACAGAACAATCCGAATGTTCATGCTTCACTTAAAAACAGATAAAAATTTGGGTTCCATCAGGACTTTAGAATGTTTCTCGCTAGATAACTACAGTTGAGACGTACACGAACAAACAAATAAAACAAATTTGTTATGGAATAAATACTGTTCCACAGGAGCGTCACTAAACCTGAATATAAAGTGTTCATGTTTCGATTAAACATATATAAATGAAAATCTAAAACTTAGGAGACATAATCCTGCATTCTGCTGGCAAGAAACGTGTGTTAAAGAGACACACACTAGTGTACACGAAGAAACAAATGAATTTGTTATCGAATAAACACTATTGCTTAGAAGTGTCGCTAAACCTGACTATGAAATGTTCATGTTTCGAAGCACACAGGAGACATAATCCTGCAGTCTGCTTGCAAGAACTGTGTGTTAAAAGAGACACATCACTTTGTGTACATGAACAAACAAATAAATTCGTTAGATAATAAACAATATTGCATAGTAGCATCTCTAGACCTGAATGTGAAGTGTTCATGTTTCGATTTATACATAAATAAGTAAAAATCTAAAACACAAGAGATTAATCTTGCATCCCGCTTGCAAGAAGTGTGTGTTAAAGAGACACACACTAGGTGTACATGAGCAAATAAATAAAATTTGTTATTGAATAAATGCTATTGCATAGAAGCATCACTAAACTTGAATGGAAAGTGTTCGTGTTTCGATTAAACATAAAGAAATGAACATTTTAAGCACAGGAGACCTAATCCTGCATTCTGCTGGCAAGAACTGTGTGTTAAAGAGACATTTTGTCGCCCATCTGTAGATCAAGTCTGCTAAGCTTCTGACGATCGTTTGAAATGTGTGGGGGTGGGGGAGGGGGAGAAAAGGGAAGGGGGAGGGGTCCAAAACGTCTTCTTATAAACCATGGCAGCTTCTGTTGTGTCGTCATTCTGTCCGTTTCTCTTGAAGATTTAGATGGGGTTTTTTGTTTTTTTTTTGTTTTTTGTTTTGGTTTGTTTTTGTTAGAAGGAACTGGCTTTTATAATGGGTGCGTGTGTGTTTATTGGGGGATGCGGATCAGAAGGGGTGGATGGGGGCAGGAGTGTCTTCGTGTGTTTTGGCTGGGTATCGTGTGTATCATATTGGAGGAGCGGGGGTCAGTGTGTGCGCGAGTGTGTGTGTGTGTGTGTGTGTGGTGTGTTTCGTGTGTGTGTGCGAGAGAGAGAGAGAGAGTGTGGTGTGTGTGTGTGAGAAGAGAGAGAGAGAGGAGTGTGTGTGTGTGTGAGAGAGAGAGAGATAACGAGAAAGAAAGTGAGAGAGTGTGTGTGTGTGAGTGTGTATGTGTGTGTACTTGAGAGAGAGAGAGAGACAGAGAGTGTGTGTGTATGTGTGTGTGAGAGAGAGAGAGAGAGAGAGAGAGGTGTGTGTGTGTATGTGAGGGAGAGAGAGAGAGAGAGAGAGAGAGAGAGAGAGAGAGAGAGAGAGAGAGAGAGAGAGAGAGAGATGTTGTAGCCCCGATATGGTTGTGCACATTCGGCCGAGCTTTAAACAGTACGAATTAGAATAACCCATTATCCCTGCGTTATCAAAGTGCCGTTCTAACCAACTTAATCAAGCTTTCGGAGAGTCTTGAATCTGATGCTAACTAGACCCTGTAGAGAAGTTGCTTGCCTTTTTTATTTAAATTTTAAGCTGACACTTCTTGTTCGTTTATAACTACGTGTTTAGTTTTAGAAAAACTGTTGAAAATATTTCATGTACTGACTCTAGAGATATCCTTTACAACAAAAATAATGATATTATTTCGGTAGTCCAGCTGATTCTCAGATCCCATATTGGCAGATTGTTACGAAGAGTTAATTAGTTGTTGTCTGTTATTAATTGACATTGTTAACTTCATGTTCTGAATTCTTAATTGTAATTGTTCCCCTTCTTACATTCAAACTCCCACTACCCCTTCTCATCCCCGTTCCCCACCCTCTTTTTTCCCCCCTCTCTCTGTGTAGTGTGTGTGTGTGAGTGTGTGTGTGTGTGTGTGTGTGTGTGTGTGTTGTGTGTGTGTGTGTGTGTGTGTGTGTGTGTGTGTGTGTGTGTGTGTGTGTGTGTGTGTGTCTAAAATCGCTATTGTGAACAGACATTAAATAAAGATTCCATTCCATTCTTCTGTTGAAAATTTGTCAGATTTCTTTCATTTTTTGTTTTTGTTTTTTTTTCCTTAGGAAGACTAACAAAAGAAACCAACCTGGGAACGGCCGTAATTACGATCCAGCTACCCAGGTAAGCAATGAAGTCTTTTGACTTGAATGGATACATTCCTTGTCCATACGTACGTCCTTTTTTGGTTGGTTGATAGGTTGGCTGGTTGGTTGGCTGTTGGTAGGTTGGTTGGTTGGTGGTTGGTTGGTTGTAGGTTGGTTGGCTGGTTTGTTGGCTGGCTGGTTGGTTGCTGTTGGTTGGTTGGTTGGTAGGTTAATTGGTAGGCTGGTTGATTGGTAGGTTGGTTGGTAGGTAGGTAGGTTGGTTGGTTGGTTGGTTGGTAGGTTGGTTGGTTGGTAGGTTGGTTATGTTGGTTGGTTGTTACGTTGGTTGGTTGGTAGGTAGGTTGGTTGGCTGATTGGTTGGCTGGTTGGTTGGTTGGTAGGTTAGTTGGCTGGCTGTTGGTCGGTTGGTTGGCTGGTTGGCTGGTTGGTTTGTTGGTTGTGT
>JAPXFY010000022.1:14011905-14019405 GCA_030674185.1 Monoplex corrugatus
TTACACACATATGTACGCACATACACGAGCACACACAAACACACGCACGTGCACATTAACACACACAAGACACCCGCACACGCTCTCACAGAGCTACAAAAATACATGAATGGCAGAAATTAATAAATGCATGATAAATGCATGATAAATACATGCATAAACAAATAAGTAAATGCATAAATAAGCAAATACAGAAATGAATGAATGAATAGATAAGTGCATGAATAAATAAACAATCGAATAAATAAGTGCCTGAATGAATAAGTAAATAAATAAATATACAAATAAATAATAGATAAATAAATCAATAAAAAATAAGATAAATAACAAATACATAAATCTATAAAATTATTAATACATGAAAAAGTAAAAGCAAAAATGGGTGAATGAATGAATGAATAAATGAATGAATGAATGAATGAATGAATGAATGAATGAAACAATCAATCAATGAATGAAATAGCAATAAAGAACTTAACTATAATGATCCAAACAAATTCAGCTTGAAAAGTAAGCACATATATATTAATCTATCTATTCATTCATTCATTCATTTGCTTGTTTGTTTGTTTGTTTGTTTATTCATTCATTCATTTCTTTATCAATTTACTTGTTTATTTGTCTACTCAATTATCTGTATACATATCTGTTTAGTAGTCTATTTACTTGTCTATTTATCATTTTTCTATTACTGTTGGTCGTTTGTGTTGTTTGTGTGCTTGTGTCCTTGTCTGGAGAAGTGGGTCTGTTGGGATTCTAAGATGCGTTGTGTCAAACTAAAATCGCTTATTTACTCGGTTACGTGTTTTTCTTGTCTTATTTTTCTTCTAGTTTAGTAGTTGTCAAGTTATTTGTTTGTTTATATATTTCATGTATTTGTTTTTATGTTGATGTTGTTGTTGTTATCTAAATCTGCTTCTCTTTTTCACCCTCTGTCTCTGTCTGTTTGTGTCTGTGTCTGTGTCTATCTGTCTATCCCCCACTGCTCTCTCTCTTCTCTTTCTCTCTCTCTCTGTGCCTCCATCCCTCCCTTCTCTTTCTCATCTCACTTTCTTGTTTTATCAATAGCAGACATGTAAGTTGACCTGTGTTCGAATTACAGTGTATCTACACTGTTGGTAAATCGAGATTCAGTTCATTTTACTTCTCTGTCTCTGTCTGTCTGTCTGTCTGTCACTCTCTCTCACTCTCTATCTCTCTCTCTGTCTCTTTCTCTATTTCCCTTTCTGTCCTTTCTCTATCTCTTTCTCTCTCTCTGCCTCTCTCCCTCACTCTCATATCTTACTTTCTTTTGTTTTGATAATTTAATAAAAGTACATTAGCCTGTGTATTTATAATTTGTTGTATCTGTACCATTGGAATATCAAGATTCATTCCATTCTCTGTCTCCCTATCTCTGTCTCTGTCTGTCTCTCTGCCTCTGTCTCTCTGTCTGTCTCTCTGTCTCTCCTCTATTCTCCTTTCTTCTCTCTCTCTCCTTTGTCTGTCTCTGTCTCTCTCTCCTTTCTCTGTCTGTCTCTCTGTCTCTGTCTGTCTCTCTCTTTCTCTCCTCTACTCTATCTTCTCTCTCTCCTTTGTCTGTCTCTGTCTCTCTCTTCTCTCTCTCTCCTCCCTCTCATTCTTTCTCCCCCCCCCCCTCTCCTCTCTCTCCTTTCTTTGTCTCTGTCTATCTGTCTCTCTCTCTCTGTCTCTCTGTCTCTGTCTCTGTCTCTCTCTCCTCTACTCTACTCTTCTCTTTTCTCTCTCTCCTTTGTCTGTCTCTGTCTCTTCTCTCTCTCCTCCGTCTCTCTCACTCTCTCTCACTCTTTCTCCCCCCTCTCCTCTCTCTCCTTTCTCTGTCTCTGTTTGTCTCTGTCTCTGTCTCTCTCTCTGTCTCTCTCTCTGTCTCTCTCTCTCTCTCCTCTACTCTCCTATCTTCTCTCTCTCCTTTGTCTCTGTCTCTCTCTTCTCTCTCTCCTCCCTCTCTCTCACTCTCTCTTTCTTTCTCCCCCCCCTCTCCTCTCTCCTTTCTCTGTCTGTCTCTGTCTATCTCTCTCTCTGTCTCTGCCTCTCTCTGTCCCTGTCTGTCTGTCTATCTGTCTCTGTCTCTCTCTGTCTCTCTCTCTCCTCTACTCTACTCTCCTCTCCTGTCTCTCCTTTGTCTGTCTCTGCCTCTCTCTGTCTCTCTGTCTCTGTCTCTTTCTCTCTCTCTCTCTCTCCTCTACTCTACTCTCTTCTCTTCTCTCTCTCCTTTGTCTCTGTCTCTCTCTTCTCTCTCCTCCCTCTCCCTCACTCTCTCACTCTCTCTCACTCTTTCTCCCCCCCTCTCCTCTCTCTCTCCTTTCTCTGTCTCTGTCTCTCTCTGTCTGTCTGTCTCTCTCTCTCTCTCTCTCTCTGTGTGGTTGGGTGTTTCTTTATGACCTCTCCTCTTCTGCATGCCGTCATGATCGCTGGTTAGGATCCACAGTTGCACTTGTCGCTTCTCGTCACAGATTCAGATCAACAGGAAGAGGTCTTAGAACCTTTTACTGATGGCATTTCCTTTCACGCACACGCCCCTGTCTGTCTCTTCTACCTCCCATAACTGATTTTGTTTTTGTTTTTTTGTTTTTTAATTTATTATTCCAATTACTATAATCATGAAAGAGTCACAGACATTGCAACAGGCGTAGAAGAGTTACAAGCATCGCCACAGGCATAGAGAGAGTGAAGAGAGAGAGAGACAGAGAAAGGAGAGAGAGAGGAAAGGAGAGGAGAGGGAAGAGAGAGAGACAGAGACAGAGACAGAGAGATAGAGAGAGGAGTGTTCTGAGCTTACTGGTTTTGTACTTTGTGAGGAGTGTTCTGAGCTTACTGTTTTTGTACTTTGTATCTGCTTCTATGCTAGCTGAATGGGTAGCGCAAACTGTCTTAGATTTGAGAAGTACAACATGGGAGATAATTCTCAAGAGTTATGTCCTTTGATTAATAGAGAGATGTGTTACAGAGAAGAGCGCTGTACGTAAAGCTGAAAAAGGTGTTAAGAGTTGTAGTCTGTATCAGATGCAAAAATTAGGCAATGATATGCATCAAGTGTCACATATCATAACACACATACACACACTCATGCTCACACAGATTGCCACACGCGCCCACACACGCGCACGCGCACGTGCACGCACGGACACACACATACGCACTCACACACTGTCATTACAGCTTCTCTCCCTCCCTCTCTCTCTCTCTCTTTCTCTCTCTTTCTGTCTCTCTCTCTTTCTATCTCTGTCTCTCTCTCTCCCTCTCTCTCTCTCTCACATACACATGATAATACAGCTTCACCGCGCACGTGCGCGCGCGCGCGCACACACACACACACACACACGCACACACACACACACACACACACACACACCACACACACACACACACACACACACACACACACACACACACACACACACACACACACACACACAACACACATCGATGTTCAGTTTCATCTCAGATTCCCACAAACATACTACATACAGATACGTGCTTACACACACGCGCGCGCGCGCACACACACACACACACACACACACACACACACACATTCACACACACACACACACACAACACACACACACACACACACACACACAACCCCACACACAAGCAAACAAACAAACAAACAAACAGAAAAAAAGAAACAAAACAGTCGCACATACTGAAATTCAACATCGTCTCTGGCTTTTTGTAAGTGCAGATCGAAAGACGAACAACCTTCGACAAAACAATGCTATTGTTTTCTTCTCCCACCTCATGTTTCTGCTAACCCCGCAGGTGCCAGCATCGTCTGACAGCAAGCGTAAATCACACATATGTCGTACAAATAAACATGAAAACATCAGTCGTCATTGTGATCTTTGTTACTGTCAGAAGTTTTGTACGCGTGGGTGTCTTCCTTGTTTATGTAAATGTCATAAAAGATCGTGTATTTTCAGTTGCTGACGTTGTGGCTAAAGAGAGCACCAGACAGATCCAGGGTGAGAATGCTGGACAGACTTGCAGAGTGGCTGGGGATGAGGAGGGTGGGGGAGATGCTAGGGTGGCAACGAGAGATAGAGATGGCTGGAAGTCCATGGTCGCCAACGCCATGCGGCAGGGCACCTAGATGATGATGATGATGATGATGATGATGATGATGTTGTGGCTCTTGTTCTTGTCGTTTTGCTATTGTTGTTGTTTCTGTTGTTGTTAGTCGTTGTTGTTGATTGGTGGTTGCTGTTTTTAATGTTATTAGAAGCTGTTGTTGTTGTTGTTGTTTTCAGTGTTGTCAGTTGTTTCTATTGTTGTTGTTGTTGATTTAATGTTCTTTTTGTTGGTAGTAATTGTTGGTGTTGTTTTCAGTGTTGTTAGTTGTTGTTACTATTGTTGTTGTGGTTGTTGTTTTTAATGTTGTTATTGTTAGTAGTAATTGTTGGTGTTGTTGTTTTTAGTGTTGTTAATTGTTGTTTCTACATTGTGTTGTTGTTTTTGTTGTTAATGTTGTTTTATTGTTGTTGTGGTTGTTGTTGTTTTTAATGTTGTTTTTTGTTAGTAGTTATTGTTGGTGTTGTTGTTTTTAGTGTTGTTAGTTGTTGTTACTATTGTTGTTGTGGTGGTTGTTTTTAATGTTGCTTTTGTTAGTAGTAATTGTTGTTGTTGTTGTTTTCAGTGTTGTTAGTTGTTGTTTCTATTGTTTTTGTGGTTGTTTTTTTAATGTTGTTATTGTTAGTAGTAATTGTTGGTGTTGGTGTTTTTAGTGTTGTTAGTTGTTGTTTCTACATGTAGTGTTTTGTGGTTGTTGTTTTTTTTAATGTTGTAATTGTTAGTAGTAATTGTTGGTGTTGTTTGTGTTTTATGTTGTTTATTTGTAGTAGTATTGTTGGTGTTGTTGTTTTTTAGTGTTGTTAGTTGTTGTTACTATTGTTGTTGTTGTTGTTTTTAATGTTGCTTTTTGTTAGTAGTAATTGTTGTGTTGTGTTTTTATTTGTTGTTTAGTTGTTGTTTCTATGTTAGTGTTGTTGTGGTTGTTGTTGTTGTTTTTAATGTTGTTATTGTTAGTAGTAATTGTTGGTGTTGTTGTTTTTAGTGTTGTTAGTTGTTGTTTCTACATGTAGTGTTGTTGTGGTTGGTTGTGTTTTTAATGTTGTATTGTTAGTAGTAATTGTTGTGTTGTTGTTTTTAATGTTGTTATTGTTAGTAGTAATTGTTGGTGGTTGTTGTTTTAGTGTTGTTAGTTTGTTGTTACTATTGTTGTTGTTGTTGTTTTAATGTTGCTTTTGTTAGTAGTAATTGTTGTTTTAGTGTGTTAGTTGTTGTTATATTGTTGTTGTTGTTGTTTTTAATGTTGTTTTTGTTAGTAAATTGTTGTTGTTTTTAGTGTTGTTAGTTGTGTTTCTATGTTGTTGTTTTAATGTTGTTATTGTTAGTAGTAGTTGTTGTGTTGATGTGATTTAGTGTTGTTAGTGTTGTTGTTGTCGATTGTTGTTGTTGTTTTAATGTTGTTATTGTTAGTAGTAGTTGAGTTGATGTGTCCGTTTAAATGTTGCTAGTTGTTCTTTCTGTTGTTGTAAGGTCTTATTGGTGTTGTTATTGCAGTTGTTGTTGTTAATTGTTTGTTACTGCTTCTGCTGATTCTGTTGTTGTTTGTGTTGTTTGATGGGTAGAGGAGAGGGATTAAATTAGAGGGGGGGGGGGGGGGGCAGACCTACCCAGATTTGGGTACCAAGATTGTGATGTCAGTGTTTCAGTTCTAATAAACCAATCACCATGATATTTGGCAAGAAGATACCTCAGACAGTATTCTTTGGATTGAATATCTTTGTTGGGGTCTGTGAGTTATGAAAAGTTGAAAAAATTAATTTATTAATCAATTGCAATTTTTCATGAGATTGTATACATAAGACATAATATGTGCAAAAGTTTTCATCCGATTTTCTTGATATTTGGCACACATATAGCAGGAACAGGTACCTATAGCCGTTAGTAAAATCTTGCAGTTCTGCTTGAAAGAAACATTTTTATCAAAAGTTGTATTATAAATTTTTTATTAAAATTATTCTAAAAATTGGTGTGATGATTGTACAGAAAATAATGATAGTAGAGCTAAGATTTTACTACATGCCATACATACTGCACAGATGTGTTTGCTCACTAAATATCAAATTCCTAACACGAATAACTGTGTAGTTATAAATGTCACAGTATGTACTATATTTTTTCATTTTCGTGAGAACATTTTTTAATTAATTAATTTTTGTCAACTTTTCATAACCCACAGACCCCAACAAAGATATTCAATCCAAAGAATACTGTCTGAGGTATCTTCTTGCCAAATATGGTGATTGGTTAATTAGAACTGAAACACTGAACATCACAATCTTGGTACCCAAATCTGGGTAGGTCTGCCCCCTTAAGGGGTCACTGGACTCGTAAGGGCAAAATGCTCTCTTTCGTTTCGTACAGAATGTCATAAGATTGCGTCTAAAGGTGTTGCTGCTTCTTTTTCCCATTCTCTTGCTCTCCTTCTCCTCCATCTTCTTCTTCTCTTCCTCCTCTTCCCTCTTTTTCAGCTTAATGTCTTCCTCTTCTTCTTCTCGTCTGCTTTTTAAAAATTTTTTTTATTTGTTTATTTATTTATTTATTTGTTTATTTATGCTTTTTGTTTTCGTTTTCTCTTTTCTACTTGTCATCGTCTCTCCTCCCCCCCCCCCCCCCTTATTTTTGTAATTTTCTTCTCGTCTTTGTTGTCCTGTTCTTTCTTTCCTTCTTCCTTCCTTCCTTCCTTCCTTCCTTCCTTCCTTCCTTCTTCTTCTTCTTCTGCTTCTTCTGTTTCTTCTTCTTCTTTTTCTTCTTGTCCTCCTCCTTCTTCCTCTCTCTCTCTCTCTCTCCTCTCTCTCTCTCTCTCTCTCTCTCTCTCTCCCTCATTCTCTCTTTCTCTCTCTTACATACTAGCTTTCTTTTCTTTGACTTTTTCGTCTTTTTTCCTTCAACTTCACCAATTTCATCGGTTTTTTTTTTCATCTTGTTAACCTCTCTTTTCTTTATTTCTTGCTTTGTTTCATTCACTTGTTTTCTCTTTTCTTTTTTTTTTATTATATTTATTTGTCATTTCATTTCTTCATCCGTTGTGTTCTTTCGTTTCGTTTATGTTTCTTCTTTGTAGTCCTTTGTTTTTTGTTTGTTTGTTCATACTTTCTCCCATTCATTCTTTATTATTTTTTTCATTGTTCTCTGTCATTAAAAAAATGGAGATCGTTAGACATCTTCTTCGTCTTCTTCATCTTGTGCTCCTTTCATTCCCTGTTTTATATTGTTTATTCCTTTTTTTTCTCTTCTTCTTTCTTTCTGCTTTTTAAAAAAAATCCTTCTTTCTTTTTTTTTTTCTGTCAGTTAAAAAAAAAATGGAGGTCATTAAAATGACCTAAACCCGATCACGTTCCGATTCTTTTTGGGTTTTAAGACAAATGTCTTATCGATCCATTTCCAACCCGAAGCTTTTTGAAATCCCACCTC
>JAPXFY010000022.1:14021905-14026905 GCA_030674185.1 Monoplex corrugatus
TGTGCCTCTTACCTCTCTCTCTCTCTCTCTCTCTCTCTCTCTCTCTCTCTCTCCTTTCTCTCTCTCTTTCACTGTTTGTCCATCTACCTGTCCGTCTATCTATCTATCTATGTCTATCTGCCTATCTATCTATCTGTCTATCTATCTATCTATCTATCTGACTATCCATCTATCTATCTTAATTCTTTCAATCTATCTGTCTGTCTATCTATCTATCTATCTATTTATCTATCTTTCAATCTATCTATCTTTCAATCTATCTATCTGTCTATCTCGGTCTGTCTGTCTGTCTGTCTGTCTATATCTGTCTGTCTCTGTCTATCTGGGTATCTAGCATTGTCTCTCTCTGTGGCAAACACGTTAACCTGATCAAACAGTATGGTATTGTGCCATTGTGTTAACCGTTAGGGATAATCAGGAATCTCCCTTTTCCTTCCACTCTCCCACACCCCTCTGTCCACCCCCAAACCCCCATCCCCACCCACCCCCACCCCACACACATCCTTTCTGCCCCCAACTCCCTCACCTCCTTATCTCTGTCCTTTTTTTTTCCATCTTTCTTGTCCGTTTTGTCACCCTTCTACTCCCCCCCCCCCCCCCCGCCCCCGTGGCCTCATGCTAATGGTCAATCAGCTATCAGGTGGGCAGGGAGAAAAATGACATCATTCAAGCTGGATTAGTTCCGGAGACGCGTCCCTGCGAAATAATGCCTGCTAACTTACTTTGCACTCGAAGACGATCAGGCCATACTGAGAATCTTCCTCTTTTTACAAGTGCGACTGCCCGCGCCCAAGCAAATAGGAACCAGGAGAACAAGAAAACCAATGTAAGCGCATATTTAACAAAACAAGACAAAACAACATTGGTTTTCTTGTTCTTCTGGTTCTTTCCTCTTTTTGTTTTCTGTTTGAAAAAAAAATATGGTTGAGGAAAACTCTGCGGTTGTGCGGTGGTTGTGAAATAGTTGTCTGGATAGAGATTGTTTTTTAAGTGGGGTCATGATGCATCTGATGAGGAGAGCCCCGCTGGTTATGTATAGTTGTGAAATAGTTATCAGGATTGAGTTTGTTTGTTTTTCTAAAGTAGGGTCATGAGGCAGCTGGTGTGTGTTTGTGTGTGTGTTTGTGTGTGTACTCTGTGTGTGTTTGTGGGTGTGTGTGTTTTGTGTGTGTGTACTGTGTGTGTGTGTGTGTTTTTGGTGTGTGTGTGTGTGTTGTGTGTGTGTTATCCTGTATGTGTGTGTTGTGTGTGTGTGTGTGTGTGTTGTGTGTGTGTGAGTGTGTATGGGTGTGTGTGTGTTGTGTGTGTGTGTGGTGTACTCTGTGTGTGTGTGTGTGTGTGTGTACTCTGTGTGTGTTTGTGTGTGTGTTTGTGAGTCTCTGTGTGTGTGTGTGTTGTGTGTGGTACCTGTGTGTGTATAGTGTGTGTGTGCCTGTGTGCTTGCTCTGTGTGTGCTTGCTCTGTGTGTGTGTGTGTGTGTACTCTGTGTGTGTGTTTGTGTGTGTGTGTGTGTGTGTGATGTGGTGTTAACTGTGTGTGTGTGTGTGTGTGTGTGTGTGTGTGTGCTCTATGTATGTGTGTGTGTGTGTACACTCTGTGCGTCTGTGTGTGTCAATCATCCCATCATTTTGGTGTTGCCGTGTTTTCATAGACCCCCTCCCATTTTCTCGTTACTTGAAGACTTTGCCAGCGATTATACTTTTGTAGAGGCTCAAGAATTATGCCGGATAACTGCGTGTTGACACATTTGGGTGGAGAGCATATGGACATGTCCGAGTGCGACGAATTTCCTTTTGAACAAGCTCTACACTAAAGCAGAATGAGAAGGATAAAGTAAAATACTGGCAGACAGACAGACTGACAGATTTGACTCCTTCTGGTTGATATGAAACAACCTCCTTTTGTAACAAAAAAAAAAAAAAAAAGAGATATTGGAACAGAAAGTAAGGAGGAGGAGAGATGAAAAAAAAATTAAGAAAAAGTTACGTGAGGAAGAAAGAACAGGAAAAATAGTGTATCGATCGTCTCATTAGAACCTCCGTGTGTGGCCCAGTGAAGGCACAATTTTAGGGTTGGCTGGACGATTATAGATGACGTTTAATTTGACCAGCCTCTTGCTTCTGGTGACAGTAAAAGAAGATGGTTTATACCGCCGGTGTCTTGTTGAGGGTGTGTGTGTGTGTATGTGTGTGTGTTTTGGGTGTGTGTGTGTGTGTGTGTGTGTGTGTGTATGTGTGTGTGTGTGTGTGTGTGTGTGTGTGTGTGTGTGTGTGTGAGTGTGTGTGTGTGTGTGAGTGTGTGTGTTTTGGTGCGTGCGTGCTTGCGTGTGTGTGTGTGTGTGTGTGTGTGTGTGTGTGTGTGTGTGTGTGTGTGTGGTGTTTAATTTGACCAGCCCCTTGCTTCTAGTGACAGTAAAAGAAAGATGGTTTATTTCGCCGGTGTCTTGTAGATGTGTGTGTGTGTGTGTGTGTGTGTGTGTGTGTGTGTGTGTGTGTGTGTGTGTGTGTGGTGTTGGTGTGTGTGTGTTGGTGTGTGTGTCTGTCTGTGTGTGCGTTGGTGTGTGTGTGTGTGTTTTGGTGTATGTGTGTGTATGTGTGTGTGTGTGTGTAGAGTGTGTGTGCTGGGGGGTGGATGTTGGTGTGTGTGTATGTGTGTGTTGGTGAGTGTGTGTGTGTGTGTGGTGTTTAATTTGACCAGCCTCTTGCTTCTGGTGACAGTAAAAGAAGATGGTTTATTCCGCCAGTGTCTTGTAGATGTGTGTGTGTGTGTGTGTGTGTTGGCGTGTGTGTGTTGGTGTGTGTGTCTGTCTGTGTGTGCGTTGGTGTGTGTGTGTGTGTGTGTTTTGGTGTATGTGTGTGTATGTGTGTGTGTGTGTGTGTAGAGTGTGTGTGCTGGGGGTGGATGTTGGTGTGTGTGTGTGTGCGTGTGTGTGTGTGTGTGTGTGTGTGTGTGTGTGTGTGTGTGTGTTGGTGAGTGTGTGTGTGTGTGTGTGGTGTTTAATTTGACCAGCCTCTTGCTTCTGGTGACAGTAAAAGAAGATGGTTTATTCCGCCAGTGTCTTGTAGATGTTGTGTGTGTGTGTGTGTGTGTGTGTGTGTGTGTGTGTGTGTGTGGTGTGTGTGTGTGTGTGAGTGTGTGTGTGTGTTTTGGTGTGTGTGTGTGTATGTGTGTAGAGTGTGTGTGTTGGGGGTGGATGTTGGTGTGTGTGTGTGTATGTGTGTGCGTGTGTGAATGTGTGTGTATGGGGGTGTGTGTGTGTGTGTGTGTGTGTGTGTGTGTGTGTGTGTGTGTGTGTGTGTGTGTGTGTGTGTGTGTGTGTCCCTCCTTTCTTCTGGCTGTCTCTATATCTAGCTGTTTCTCTCTCTCTCTCTCTCTGTCGCTCTCTCTCTCTATCTATCTATCTTTTAATCTGTCTTCCTGCCTGTCTCTCTCTGTATCTGTGTGTCTCTCTCTGTCTGTCTCTTTCTTTCTGTCTATCTGTCTGTCTGTCTGTCTCTCTCTTACTCTTTCTCCCTGTGTGTGTGTCTCTCTGTCTGTCTGTCTCTCTGTCTATGTCTCTCTGTCTGTCTGTCTCTCTGTCTATGTCTCTCTCTCTCTTCCTCTTCTCTCTTCCTCTCTCTCTCTTTCTCTCTGGATGTATGTGTATGAATGAGCGTTAGAGAGAGAGAGAGAGAGAGAGAAAGAGAGAGAGAGAGAGAATGTTGTTTCTTCAAATCAGTGAATTTGAAATGGCATGAAAAAGAATATCTGACACAAAATTACGTTGCTCAGGCTTGACCATATTGGGGTGTTCAAAACATGAACTCGATTTTATTTTTTATGTATATATAACTAGCATGGCCTGACATAATGTTTCTGAAATGCACTCGCCCACACTCTAAATGGAGGGGTGAGAAAGAAAGAATAGAGACAGAGAGGAATTGGAAAGAGAAAGAAAAAGAGAAAAAAAAGGTTTGTTTGCTTGTTTTTTTTTTCAGTACAGACCATAACCTGTTTTAAATGAAGGTGTAGTGAAGATTTCTCGCGTGAAGAGTGCACGAGTATCTGCCCTTATTATTCTGTTTGTGAGACATCATTCCGGAAGTAAATCCTCGATAGTACGGATTTGTTCAGGAAAATAGTAAAGCGCATAAAAGTATGGACAGTCAACAAGCAAAGCAAGAACAAAATTGAGGCAGCCGAGATGTGGTTTCTAAGAAGAATGTTGAGAGTTCCATGGACAGCAAAGAAAACAAACGAGACATTCTTGATGGAGGCAGGCTCAAGAAGATCATTCATAAAGAAGATAAGCAAAATACAGGCAACATTTATAGGCCATTTTATGAGGAAGGGGAATTAGAGCACCTGGTCACAACGGGAAAGCTGGAGGGAAAGAGAGCACCGGGTAGACCCAGGGAGAAAATATTGGACGGACTCGCAGAGTGGCTGAGGACAGATAGGGTGGAAGGTGTGCTTGCGGCAACAAGGGATAGATGCATGTGGAAGGCCATGATCACCAACGCCATGTGGGCAAGGACATGATGATGATGATGATGATGACATAAAACATCAGCTAAGCTTCAGAAGTTACGTTTTGTTGTCAAGACAAGTTATTCGATAAATCCCTAATCGCACATCTGCGCTGAGACGTTAACCCTTTGACTCCTGCACCCTATCCGCCAACTGCAAAACTTAACCCTTTGATTCCCTCACCCTGTCCAGCTTCCTGCAGGAAGCTGGTGGATAGGACGAAGGAGTCAAAGGGTTCAGTGTTTGTTTGGTTAGCGTGGTCGGCAATGCAGGGTGCTGGTGGACAAGGTGCTGGAGTCAAGGAGTAAACACTTTCACTGATAACAACGGGAGTCAAGGAGTAAACACTCACTGATAACAACGGGAGTCAAGGAGTAAACACTCACTGATAACAACGGGAGTCAAGGTGTAAACATTCACTGATAACAACGGGAGTCAAGGAGTAAACACTCACTGATAACAACGGGAGTCAAGGAGTGTAAACATTCACT
>JAPXFY010000022.1:14029405-14031905 GCA_030674185.1 Monoplex corrugatus
GCACTCTATTAATCTCTTCGGTGTACAGCACCGTAAGGTAACGTACGAAAAAAAAAAAAAGGTTCAGACGCAGAGCGCACCATC
This sequence comes from Monoplex corrugatus, assembly GCA_030674185.1. Lineage (NCBI taxonomy): Eukaryota > Metazoa > Mollusca > Gastropoda > Littorinimorpha > Ranellidae > Monoplex > Monoplex corrugatus. The sequence continues at coordinate 14,029,490 of JAPXFY010000022.1, forward strand.
ACAGAGTAGAGCTACAAAACTTGGTAGAGATTTTTCAAAACGAAAGAACACAACCTCCCCACATTTTACGTTGAACCGTAACAGAGATAAAAATGTATAGGCGATGAACGTTTTGATTCTAAAATGCACTCGCTGCACCCTGATTGAAGGGGGGAGAAAAAGAGAGAGAGAGAGAAAAAAAAAGAAAGCTGAGAGAGCGGAGAAGGAAGGAGAGACAGAGAGAGAGAAAGAGAGAGGAAGAGAGAGAAGAGAAGAAGAGGGAGAGTCAAGAGGATGTTTTGTTGATTTCTCTCTTTCTCTGCGCTTCTGTCTCTGTCTGTCTGTCTGTCTCTCTCTCTCTCTCTCTCTCTCTCTCTGGCTGTCTGTCTGTCTCTCCCTCTGTCTCTGTCTCTCTCTGTGTCTCTCTGCCCCCCCTCTCTCTCTCTCTGCACCTCTCAGTCTGTCTCGTCTGTCTGTCTGTCTGTCTCTGTCTCTGTCTTTCTCACTGTGTCTCTCTGTGTCTGTGTCTCTCTGTGTCTGTCTGTCTGTCTGTCTGTCTGTCTGTCTCTCTCTCTCTCTCTCTCTCTCTCTCCCGGCCTCGTCAATATTTTCCAGGTCAGTGAGTTCATCATTTGTTTATGTATTGTGCCTTTGAAACATTAAAGATTATCAATATTTCATAATCATAGAGAGGTCAAAATATCGAGGCGAATAATTCGGCAGCAACACGCGTAACATTTGTTCATTTTTGTATGTATCTTGATTGTTTTTGTTGTTGTTATTCTTGTTTTTGTTGTTGTTGTGTTGTTGTTGTTGTTTTTTTTGGGGGGGGGATGGGGGTTGGTTGGTGTTTTTTTTTTTATGGATTACTTTATAATCAGTCGTTAAGTCAGTCAGTCATTTATTTAGTTAGTGGGCAATACATGAGTGAATGAATGAGCAGGTTCATTCTTTGATTAATTCGTTAGTTCTTCAGCTGGTCAGATTGGTCGGTTGGTTGGTTGGTTTGTTGATTAGTTGGTGGATGGGGGGGGGGGGGGTAGGTGGATGAGTGGTTTCCTTGGTAGGTTGATTGATAGGTTGGTTAGTTAGATAGATAGATAATTTGGTAAGTAGGAAGGCAACTGGAGATGATTTTAAAGGTTTCACGATAAGTTAGAAAGAAAGAAACTCGATCAAGCAGACGGACAGAAAACCAAAGAGCTAGGAGGGTATTATTCAGTATGATATAATAGACTCTTACTTTTGAGGACAACAGATAAAAATTGCGAACATATTTTTCCATCTGACCCGAGGAAAAAAAAAATAACGAAGGGGAGAGAGATGCGTCATTTCGGGTGTTGCTGAATTTTCCAGGCCCAACACTACAGATGTCTGTACCTCTCTGGCCTGGTACAGTTAGAACTGAGATATAACCCCCGTAGGGATGCCGGGGGCTCTTTCAGTATGAATAGTATCCCCACCTTCTGGATATTGTTTGCTAGAATTGTCCTCTTTTCTGTCACTCTCCTTGTTTCTTTCTTTCTCCTTTGCTTTCTGTCGTTTCTTCCTATCATTTTCTGCCTGGCTGGTCCATTCACCTGTATGTGTTCGATCGATACAGTCTTACGTACTTTTTCTTACGATTGATAAATGTGTACATGTATGACGTTTAGTTTTGGCTCCAGGGATGTGAGATATGCGTAAGCAATTTTAGGTATACGGGGGGGGGGGGGGGGGGGGGGGTGAAAAAAGAAAACATGTACAATACTCATTGCATTTATTATACAAACAAATGAATATTGCATATACGTGTATTAACAAGCACAGCCTTAATCCCTCAGATACTCAAACTGCTTGCCGTCGGTATTCACACACTCCTCTAATCGAGAGCGGAATTAAGCATTATAATAATGATGTGATACTGTATACCTACTTTTGCACTCCCCTGTATTTGTTTTGTGTGTTTTGAAGCAGTTATAGTCCTGATATGGCTCTACGCAGTCGGCTGGGTTTTAAACAGCAAAGAACGATAACAATACCTGGGATATAATTATATAATTGTTATGAAAGAAAGCGATACTGCAGCCGTAATACGCATTCTCAATCCGAAATGGAAATCCAAAGCATCATCACTACTGTCATGCCCCTTCTCATCATTAAAGCCCTGTCAGATTGTGCGGCACATTCAAGTCCTTCTCTCATCGTCACCTCAGTTCTTGTGGGTTAGGAGGGATGTTGGAAAGCTGGAATGAGCGGCGTGGGAGTAGTGATACAGGAGGAATGGAGAAAATGGAGGGACAGACAGAGTCAGAGACAAACAGGAAGAAAAAACATATTGGAAGGCAGGCAAGCAGGCAGGCAGGCAGGCAGGCAAGCAAGCAGACAAGCAGCAAGGTAGATATGCAGGCAGGGAGGCAGGCAGGCAGCAAGGTAGATATGCAGGCATGCATGCAGG
>JAPXFY010000022.1:14034405-14056905 GCA_030674185.1 Monoplex corrugatus
ATTGTTTCAGTTACAGTTAATAATTTATGCTGATTAAACACTTTCATTGTTACACTGGAAGGGAGTTTACAAAATTCTCTAGATGCTGTGCATGGTTATTGTACCTGTTGGAAAATTGAAGGTTAATAAAAAGAGGTGACCGGGTTTGATGGACGAAATAGTCTACTTGATACTTTTTATTAATTTAAAGACTGGAAAACATTTTATCAGGGTCAAAAAGACCTGCTCATGAGCAAGCTCAAAAAGCTGTATTTTTCACTGGTGGGTTAACTTGTTGGTTGGTTGTTTATTGTTTTTGTTTTTTTCGGATGGCTAGAAATCAAGATGTGCCTGTAAAGATTGTTCTTAATTTTCATGACACTTCTGTGCGCCGATATTATTTATGGTTGAACGTTTTGGGGAAGTGAGAACGTCAGTTTACATGAGAAATTCCAGCTGGAAGTTTTGAACCGTTTGGTTAAAAATTTACCAAAGAATTCTGTGACTGAGATGGTTTATGGTAAAACAGGATTATAACCACTCTCAGGCTGTGTTATTTGCATAATTATTCGTTTTCGGTGTAACCCACTGTCAATTCAGATACTCTGTTAAATTATTCAAAATCTGTTGAATTATTCAAACTGTTAAATTATTCATAACTTGGTCAGTCTGTTAAATTATTCGAACTCCTCTATGATTCATATATATAAATGTATGTGCTGCTGGGACTGGGTATGTTACATTAGGAAAATGCAGCTCTGTTAAAAAACAATGTAACTAATTATCAGCAGGACTGGCAGACAGCATCGCAAAATAGCACTAAATGCATATTGCATTGAAATTTCAAAGACCATCGCAAAACAACTGTGAATCCATATTGCGTCGAAATTTCAAAAACGGTAAAAAAAAAAAAAAAGAGAGACAAATACATAATCAAATAGTTGCCAGAGATGTGTGTTTTATCTTTGATAAAATTTTGATTACAGCTGTCACAAATTTGAAATTTAATAAGGCAGACACAAGTAGATCACTCATAAGGAAGATTAGGAACAGACAGGCAACATTTATAGGCCATTTTATGAGGAAGGGGGAATTGGAGCACCTGGTCACAACGGGAAAGCTGGAGGGAAAGAGAGCACCAGGTAGACCCAGGGAGAGAATGCTGGACGGACTTGCAGAGTGGCTGGGGATGAGGAGGGTGGGGGAGATGCTAGGGGCAACGAGAGATAGAGATGTTGGAAGTCCATGGTCGCCAACGCCATGCGGCAAGGCACCTGATGATGATGATGAATAAGGTAGACGCAAAGAAACAGAGAGAAAAACAACAACTACAAGAACAACAACAACAACAACAACAACAACAACAAAACAGAAATAGAACAGTTTTGTGATGACAGTGCCAGGAGCAGTGAATTTTCGTCCTGAATTCCTTGATAGCCAACTGGCGTGTGTGTTCCATAGAAAAACATGTCAGTTAAATCGGTGTTTCCATTATGTAACTTCGTTTGGGGAAGAAAAACAGTTCAGTTGAAATCAGCAGAAATCTTACGAAATTTTCTGAAATTGTATCGAAATGGTCTTAAACATTCAAGTGCCTTAGAGTAAAATTAATTTCATGTGCACAAATCAGTTGAAATCAGCAAAATTCTTATTAAATTTTCTGAAATTTTATAGAATTGTTCTTAAACATTCAAGTACCCTACAGTAAATTAATTTCACGTGCTTTTTAAAAAAATTTTTTAATTGGGCTATTACAGGTTGTTTTATGCTGAATGCTATGTGTTGATTCTGTTTGGAATTTCGTTTAATTGCTGTTATCGTCCATAGAAGGAGGGAGGGAGGGGAGAGAGAGAGAGAGAGAGAGAGAGAGAGTTTGGAAATTCAGATTTGGAAAATATATAGATTGTACTCAGTAAAAATATCATCATGCCCTAATGGATCTGCCTTACGGACATAAGATAATTCACAGTCCAGAGCATATTGAGAGAGAGAGAGGGGGGGGAGGGGGAGAGAAAAAAAACAGAATCAGAAATGTGTTCATTTGGGCTAAAGACCCACTAGAATGGATGTGCATGTCATTGATACAGAGATGTAGAGGATGCAAGAGAGAGAGGGGGAGGGAGGAGGGAGAAGGAGAGATAGACATTCATACATACAGACAGACAGACATGCAGGCAGACAGACAGACAGACATGCAGGCAGACAGGGAGAGGGAGAGAGGCCCACACATGGTACGGGCGACTTTTAATAACTTAGGACAACAACAGCTTTCGAAATGTCAGCAGTTCAGACTATGGTAATGCATAATAGAATAATCATGATGGTGCATTTTACACACACACACAACACATGCACGCACGCGCGCGCGCACACACACACACACACACACACACACACACACACACACACATGCACACACATACACACACACATGCGCGCTGGCACACACACACACTCTCTGTCTGTCTGTCTGTCTGTCTGTCTGTCTCTCTGTCTGTCTGTCTGTCTCTCTCTCTCTCGCACATTGGCATACATTCACACATACGTGGACGTACGCATGTGATCACTTACACATAGACACACACACACACACACGTACGTACGCACGCACGCACACACACACACACACACACACACACACACACACACACACACACACACATACACACACGAGAGAGAGAGAGAGGGAGGGGAGAGAGAGAGAGAGAGAAGAAAAAGAAGAAGAAGAAGTCAGAACTCAAAAGTTGTAATGTCAACTTGCCTTCGGCCACTATCTAGACTTTTCAAACTCGTGCATATTTCACAATCTTCGCACATGTTTTGAAAAGATAGCTCAGAAAGGGTGGGGGTGGGGGTGGGGAGAGGGGTCGGGGGACACACAGAAAGAAAGACAGACAGACAGACAGATAGAGAAAAACAGAGAAGGGTTTTAAGAACTTTTCTGCCGCCTCCATGGCGTTGGTGTTAACGTTTTTCCCCTCTCTCGGGTTTGTTTCTAATGCTTCCTTATTTTGTTAATACGCCTATATGTGTGTCGAGTGACAAGGAATAGCTGTAAGACAGGTCCCACTGGGACTTTATGCTAGTATTCTTCAGTAATAAAGTTATTTGAAGTTTTGAGGTGGGTTTTTTTTTTCCTCTCTCAAACGATGATGAATGCGGTTGCTCTTTAATTTCATTGTGTAGCGCCTTGCATGTCATTGATGTATGGGTATATTTCTTTTCCAGCATCACAGTAAGCGCTGAATACAGCTCTGTCACGTAGTCTTAATCCTCGATGGAATTCCATAGCATCAGGATCATCATCCTCCCTCCTCCTACTCATCATCTTGGCATTTTGTAAAATATGTGCCAGCTTCTGTTCCCTCCCCCCCCCCTCCCAGGGGATGCTGGGGGCTCTTTCGGTATAAATAGTATCCCCACCTTCTGGAAATTTGTGTGCTAGAAATTTCCTCTTTTCTGTCATTGTCTGTTTTTTTTTTGGTTTTTTTTTCCTTCCTCCTTTGGTTTCTGTCGTTTCTTCCTATCGTTTCCTGCCTTGCTGGTCCATTCACCTGTATGTGTTCGATAAAGTCTTACGTACTTTCTTTTAGGATTAATAATTGGGTTACATGTGTTTAAGTGCATTTTTGGTTCTAGGGATATGAGATATGCAAGAAACAATTTTAGGTAATTTAGGCCTGTTTTTACATATGTTGTAGTGTCCTTGTTTATGTTTAAATTGGTATTCAGGTATGTTTTTTTTAAATCTCCATGTGCGATAAATTGGACGCAATGGTCAACACCAGGGGCATCTCCTTAGATTATGTGCACGAATGCATTGATATGTGTACTTAGTTGTTTTTTTTTTCTTCTTTTCCTGTTGAAGTTTTGTATGTTTTGAGGCGGTTATAGCCCTGATATGGCTCTACGCAGTTGGCTGGGCTTTAAACAACAATAACAACAACAATGTATTTCTTTTTCAGCGTCATACTAAATGCCTATCAATTAACATCAGAGAGAGAGTCCTTGAATGTTATATAGAATCAATACTGTTGTACGGATGCGAGGCGGGGACAGTCAGCAAGCAAAGCCAGAGCAAGATTGAGGCAGCCGAGATGTGGTTTCTCAGAAGAATGTTGACAGTTCCATGGACAGTAAAGAAAACAAACGAGACAGTCTTGATGGAGGCAGACACAAGTAGATCACTCATAAGGAAGATTAGGAAAAGACAGGCAACATTTATAGGCCATTTTATGAGGAAGGGGGATTTGGAGCACCTGGTCACAACGGGAAAGCTGGAGGGAAAGAGAGCACCAGGTAGACCCAGGGAGAAAATGCTGGACAGACTTGCAGAGTGCCTGGGAATGAGGAGGGTGGGGGAGATGCTAGGGGCAACGAGAGATAGAGATGGTTGGAAGTCCATGGTCGCCAACGCAATGCGGCAGGGCACCTGATGATGATGATGATGACTAAGCGCAGAATACAGCCATGTCACAAAGTCTAGGTCCTCGATGAAATTCCATAGTATCAGAATTATCATCCTCCTCCTATTCATCATCATCGCATTTTGTAAAAAAAAAAAAAAAAAAGGAATCTATACCAGTTTCCATGGCCATCAAGTTGGCATAGAAAGTGGGACAAAGACGAAAGAATAAAAAATAATGGTGAACACAGATTGTTCCTTGAGTGCATCCTGCAGAACAAGATGGAAGATGGGAGAGACTGTGAGACTGTGGATGACAGGAACAGTATCATATTTCTATAACACTTCATCGATTTCAGACCAAGGATACAGGTGAAAAGTGCATGTCCCTATTCCTGGAAGTTAATTTAAAGTTTCTTTGCAACAGTCAGTGTCTTTAGTCAGGGAACAAAAAGACATAGACACTGACTCTGACAGTGGTTTAAATGTGAGGGTCATGGAACCATGCACAATACTGGCACGTGTATATGCATACATGTATGCTAACGCACGCACGCACTCATATATATGCATATGCATACATACATACATACATAATATCACTTATAGTGAAAAGACGTTAAATCAAGGAAGGAAGGAACGAACGATACATATGCATATACATACATACATACATACATATATACATACATACATACATACATACATACATACATACATGCATACATACATACATACACATATACATACATACATACATACATACATACATACATCCATACATCCATCCACACATACATACATACATACATACGTACGTACGTACGTACGTACGTACGTACACACATACATACAGTTGAAGCGAAAGTTACACATGGATCGGTTCAGTTTTGTTTGTTCGTTTGTGTGTTTGTTTGTCTTTTTGTGGGGGGGGGGGGGGGGGTTCTTTCGAAAACAAGGTGTAGATATAGACAGGTAAATTGTGGTCGGATGTGATTATTTTGGAGTTGATACACACGTGCTTTGAACTTACATATCTGCTTGAGGTTGAACTGATTATAATCTCAAGCTGAGAATGACAATAGATTTATTTCTTCACCGATGCGGCAGAGCAGACTAGTATTAAAAATCCATCTTTGATCGAAATGTCTCCAGGACTGGTACCTTGAGCCTGAAGTTCCTTTTTACAATGCAAGGCAGAGAAATTGTTAACAAAGTTCATAGTATGCTAAAGACGTGCAGAGAATTGAAACATGGATATTGATCTCTTCTTCTGCGAACATGCACCAGCGCTTCCCACGCGCGTGCGGGCGCGCTTGCACACACACACACACACACACGCACACGCACACGCACACGCACACACATTCACACACACACACACATACACACACACTCATACACACACTCACAAACACACACTCACACACACACACACAAACACACACTCACACACACACCACACACACACACACACACACACAGAAAGAGAGAGAGAGAGAGAGAGAGAGAGAGAGAGAGAGAGAGAGAGAGAGAGAGACAAAAGCAGGCACTGCATAATTATTTCACATTCTCATCTCGATTGTTGAAAATCCACAGATTTGTATGTATGGGAAAAGTTTTAACTGTTCCTCAAAAACTTAAAAAACACTCACCAAGCCTTTTTCTGCATGTACTAAAAATGAACTGGCAGACAGAACAATTTTTACAAAGCTTGTTGTGATTTAATTGACATCTAAATGAAGTTTCCCGTCGATCACATGGATGGGTAGACTTAGTCTTATATTCCATATGAAGACCCACATACCAGACGCTAAATAACCAGTATTTCTTCTCATCTGTAAGATGGAGGGGAAACTTCAGTCTTGTATCCCACGTGAAGACCCACATACCAGGCGGTAAATAACTAGTATTTCTTCTCATCTGTAAGATCGAGGGTAGACACCAGTCTTGTATCCCACATGAAGATCCGTACCAGGCGGTAAATAAGCAGTATTTCTTCTCATCTGTAAGATCAAGGGGAAACTCCAGTCTTGTATCCCACAGTCTTGTATCCCACATGAAGACCCACATACCAGACGGTCATCATCATCTTCATCATCATCATCATCATCACTGTTATTCATCGTTACGGCTGGTTGTTGGTGTCTTCCCTCCCTCTAGCCCCCCCCCCCCCCCACAACCCCCCAAAATGTTCTTTAAATAGTTTGTCCATGTGTGGGATGCTGGCTACGTAACTGTTTGGTTTGGTTTTTAGTTTTTTACGTCGACACCCGACCTCAGGTGATATAGCCGACGAGGAGACCATCCTAGGGAAGTGGGGGAAGGGGGACCTATCTAATCCTGTACTGACACCACCAGAACAACATGAAGCTACTGAGGCAAGACTGAAACAGACGAAGGGAGAGAGACAAGACATGGCATGGGAGTGTGGGGGGTGGGTGGGAGGGAGGAGTAGAAGGAGTTCAGGGGGAGGGGGGAAGGTGGGAGAAGGTAGGATGGAATGGATGGAGAGGGGGTGGGGGTGGTCATCATGGGACTTCTGATTGGTGAAGATTCAATGGATTGTTCCAGGGAGTATCGGCTTTTCGTGCTGTGATGTTAATCAAGTGCCCGGTCCCTCTGGAATTCTCTTGTCTGTCTGCCTGTATTTCTCACACTGTTTACTCACACGCACAGTGCAAATACAAACACGTGCGCGCCACGCGTGCATGCGCACGCGCGTGCACATGCGCACACCAGGCTTACACACGCTCGCGCATGTGCACGCACACCCACACATGCACACGCTTGCACCACACACACAAGAACTGAGGGGGGGGGGAGAGAAGGGCATGGCGGGTGTGAGGGGAGAGAGAGAGAGAGAGAAAGAAGGAGAGAGAGAGAGAGGTAAGGCAGAGATGGGTTGGAAAACTCTAAGAAAAAACATGAGAGAGAGGAGAGAGAGAGGAGAGGAGAGTGTGTGTAAGAGAGAGAGAGAGGGTGTGTGGTGTAAGGCAGAGATGGGTTTGGAAAACTCTAAGGAAAAACACAGAGAGAGAGGGAGAGAGAGAGAGAGAGGGTAGAAGAGAGAGAGAGAGGGAGTAGTAAGGCAGAGATGGGTTGGAAAACTCTAAGGAAAAACAAGAGAGGCAGAGATGGGTTTGGAAACTCAAGGAAAAGACAAGAGAGAGAGAGAGGGAGAGACAGTAGACAGACACAGAGGGTGAGAGAGACAGAGACAGACAGAGAGAGTCTGTCTCATTTCAATTACTGTTAAAACGTTATATCTCTTTTGTCTATCTCTCTATCCAGCCTCTCTGTATTTGTTTTTCTCTCCTAATATCTTTTTTTTTCTGTCAATCTTCCGGTTCCTGCTTAATCCGCCCAACTGTTTCCATTTGCTTTGTGAGAGTATAAGGCAGAGATGGGTTTGGAAAACTCTAAGGAAAAAACAAGAGAGAGAGGGGAGTTGAGAGAGAGAGAGAGAAAAAAAAGTTCAAAAACATATCATTGTCTGGCGATGGTGAGGGTTATTATGTGGGTTGGCTGCTGATGACAAAATGACTTTGACATACTTTTGTCTTCTTGGAGATGATGACTCGGTTGAACGAGACAGACAATAACGAGACAAACGGGCAGACAGACAGGAAGAGGGAGAGACAAACGGAGACAGACAGACAGGAAGAGGGAGAGACAAACGGAGACAGACAGGAAGAAGGGAGAGACAAACGGGACAGACAGACAGGAAAGGGAGAGACAAACAGGCAGACAGACAGGAAGAGGGAGACAAACGGAGACAGACAGACAGGAAGAGAGAGAGACAAACGGAGACAGACAGACAGGAAGAGGGGAGACAAACGGAGACAGACAGACAGGAAGAGGGAGAGACAAACGGGCACAGACAGACAGGAAGAGGGAGAGACAAACGGGGACAGACAGACAGGAAGAGGTGAGACAAACGGAGACAGACAGACAGGAAGAGGAGAGACAAACGGAGACAGACAGGAAGGAGAGACAAAGGAGACAGACAGGAAGAGGAGAGACAAACGGAGACAGACAGGAAGAGGGAGAGACAAACGGAGACAGACAGATCAGGAAGAGGGAGAGACAAATGGAGACAGACAGACAGGAAGAAGGAGAGACAAACGGAGACAGACAGACAGGAAGAAGGAGAGACAAACGGAGACAGGTAGACAGGAAGAGGGAGAGACAAACGGGAGACAGACAGGAAGAGGGGAGACAAACGGAGAGACAGACAGGAAGAGGGGGAGACAAACGGAGACAGACAGACGGAAGAGGAGAGACAAACGGAGACAGACAGACAGACAGAGAAGAGGGAGAGACAAACGGAGACAGAAGACAGACAGGAAGGAAGGAGAGACAAACGGAGACAGACAGACAGGAAGGAAAGGAGAAGAGACAAACGGAGACAGACAGAAGAGGGAGAGACAAACAGGCAGACAGACAGGAAGAGGGCGAGACAAACAGAGACAGGTAGACAGGAAGAGGGGAGGAGGACAAACAGAGACAGACAGGAAGAGGAGAGACAAACGGAGACAGACAGACAGGAAGAGGGAGAGACAAACGGGCAGACAGGAAGAGGGAGAGACAAACGGAGACAGACAGACAGGAAGAGGGAGAGACAAATGGAGACAGACAGGAAGAGGGAGAGACAAACTGAGACAGACAGGAAGAGGGAGAGACAAACGGAGACAGACAGGAAGAGGAAGAGACAAACGGAGACAGACAGACAGAGAGACAAACGGAGACAAAAGCACTAGGAAGAGAAAGACAGACGAGACAGAGTTTAACGGACAGGTAGAGAGAATGGGGGGCAGATAGAGCAAGGTAAAAGCAATAGGAAATAAAAGAGACACAAACGGACAAACAAACAGAGGATGAGACAGATACAGAAGCAGCTGGAAGAGAGAGAGAGAGAAGAGAGAGAGAGAGAGAGAGAGAGCATAATCGAATGAAAGAGAAACAAGGGGAGAGAGAGAGGGGTGGGGGAGGGGAACCAAATCATAAAATAAATAAAATCGGACAGATAGACTGACAGATATTAACAAACATTTTATCAAGGTAGGACCTCAGGACCTGGCCAGCTCGTGGGTTTATGTGCAGGCTTATCAAGACTTGTGCCGTGATCATTCTGGATTTTCTCCATCACATGGCACCTGTGACGTTAGTGCATATGGAATTCATTCCGAGTGCGGCGACATCATCTTGAGAAACTGAAACTGAAACAAACATAGAGCCATAAAGCTTTAGCCTTCCAAATATAATTAGATCTTTGAGTGGGAACATATTAGCTAAACTTACATAATCATACGTCATTGTTAATCTAAGGACGTGTGTAACCCTTTGACTCTCGCTCTCTACACATCCACTGCAGAAATACTATTCTTTGACTCCCTCACCCTATCCACCAGCTTCCTGCAGGAAGGCATAATCCTGCATAAGCCACGACCTGCAAAAATTGTTAACATTTATAGTTGTTAAAAAACAAACAACCAACTTTGTCTATATCCAGCGTTACATGTGATTTCAGTCCACGAGAATCATAAAAGAGAAAGACAGCAGAAGACAGAGAACTAGAGACACAAACATAGTGAGACAAGAAGCGGAGGGGGGGGGGGGGGAGGGAGAGGGACGGGAGGGAGTAGGACAGACCAGTAGCGTGAAAAGCGCACATCTATCATACAGCACTGTCTGTCATATTGCCCTTGGTAGATATCATCATCATCCTGGTTTTTACACACACACACATACACACACAGAGATACACACACGCGCGCGCGCGCGCACGCACTGTACACACACACACATACACACATACACACTCGCACACCCGCCCCCCCTCCCCCCCTCTAAAAGCACATGTGAATAGACATTAAATAAAAACGAACACACACACACACACATACACACGCACAGAGATACACACACACGCGCGCACGCGCGCGCGCACGCACTGTACACACACACATACACACACACTTGCACCACCCCCGTCTAAAAGCACATATGTAAATAGACATTGAATAAAAACGAAACACACACACACACTCGCTCACACACACACACACACACACACACACACACACACACACACACACACACACACACACACACACACACACACACACACGCAAACAACACACCAACACACACACACACACACGCACGCGCGCACTTACAGACACAGCGCAGAAAGACACCACACACACACACACAACACACAACACACACACACAACACACACACACACACACACACACACAAACACATATAACACACGATGCACACACACACAACATACACACACACACACACACACACACACCACATACTCACACGTTTATGCACACACACACATATACAACCCCCCCCCCCCACACACACACACACAAAACCCCATACACATTCATATACCTACACACACACACAAACACATATATACACACGCATGCACACACACACAAACATACACACACACATACACACACACACCACATACTCACACGTTTATGCACACACACACACACATATACAACCCCCCCCCCCCAACACACACACACACACAAAACCCCATACACATTCATATACCTACACGCACGCACAAACACACACACAAACATACACACACATTCACAGCACACGCACGCACGCAGTACATACACGCAGCATTATATTATAATACACAATAATGCATTAATATTCCTATAATGAGGGATTTTTCCCAGTCAGACAGACTGCCATTTGCATAAGAGAATTTCAGATTAACGATAATCGGAAATATATTCTAACAAGTTCTACAGACAATAGGGCACCTTGCGTATTATCTCCCAAAACCAGTCTCTGTCTGTCTGTCTGTCTGTCTGTCTGTCTGTCTGGCTGCCTGGCTCTCTCTCTCTCTCTTTCCCTCTCTCTTTTTTCCCCTCTCTCCCCGTCCCATCAATCTGTCTCTGTCTGCCTGTCTGTCTTATCTCTCTCTCTCACTCTCTCTCTCCCTCCCTCCCTTCCCCTCTTCCTTCTCCCTCTCTCTCCTCCTCCCATTAATCACTTTCTCTGCCTGTTTGGCAACCTACCTGCCTGTCTGTTTATCACTCTATCTCTCCCTCCCTCCCTCTCTCTTTTTCCCTCCTCCCCCTCCCATCAATCTGTCTATGTCAGCCTGTCTGTCTTTCTCTCTCTCTCTCTTTTCTTTTTTTCCCCTCCCCGTCCCATCAGTCTGTCTCTGTCTGCATGTCTGTCTTTCTCTCTCTCTCTCTCTCTCTTTTTTTTTTTTTTTTCCTTTTTTCCCCTCTCCCTCCGTCCCATCAATCTGTCTACGTCTCTGTCTGCCTGTCTGTCTTGTCTCTCTCTCTCCCTCCCTCCCTCCCTCCCTCCCTTCCCCTCTTCCTTCTCCCTCTCTCTCCCCCTCCCATTAATCACTTTCTCTGCCTGTCTGGCAACCTGCCTGCCTGTCTGCCTGCCTGTCTGCCTGTCTGCCTGCCTGCCTGCTTGTCTTGTTTATCTCTCTATCTCTCCCTCCCTCTGTCTTTTCCCTCTCTCCCCCTCCCATCTATCTATCTATGTCAGCCTGTCTGTCTTCTCTCTCCCTCTCTCTCTCTCTTTTCCCTCTCTCCCCCTCCCATCTATCTGTCTATGTCAGCCTGTCTGTCCTCTCTCTCTCTCTCTTTCCCTCTCTCCCCTCCCATCTATCTGTCTATGTCAGCCTGTCTGTCTCTCTCTCTCTCTCCCTCTCTCCCCCTCCCATATCTGTCTATGTCAGCCTGTCTGTCCTCTCTCTCTCTCTCTTCCCTCTCTCCCCCTCCCATATCTGTCTATGTCAGCCTGTCTGTCTCTCTCTCTCTCTTCCCTCTCTCCCCCTCCCATATCTGTCTATGTCAGCCTGTCTGTCCTCTCTCTCTCTCTTCCCTCTCTCCCCCTCCCATATCTGTCTATGTCAGCCTGTCTGTCTCTCTCTCTCTCTCTTCCCTCTCTCCCCCTCCCATATCTGTCTATGTCAGCCTGTCTGTCCTCTCTCTCCTCTTCTTCCTCTCTCCCCCTCCCATATCTGTCTATGTCAGCCTGTCTGTCCTCTCTCTCTCTCCTTCCCTCTCTCCCCTCCCATCTATCTGTCTATGTCAGCCTGTCTGTTCCTCTCTCTCTCTTCCCTCTCTCCCCCTCCCATATCTGTCTATGTCAGCCTGTCTGTCCTCTCTCTCTCTTCCTCTCTCCCCTCCCATCTATCTGTCTATGTCAGCCTGTCTGTCCTCTCTCTCTTCTTCCTCTCTCCCCCTCCCATATCTGTCTTGTCAGCCTGTCTGTCCTCTCTCTCTCTTCCTCTCTCCCCCTCCCATCTATCTGTCTATGTCTGCCTGTCTGCTCCTCTCTCTCTCCTCTTCCCTCTCTCCCCCTCCATATCTGTCTATGTCAGCCTGTCTTCCCTCTCTCTTCTTCCCTCTCTCCCCCTCCCATCTATCTGTCTATGTCGCCTGTCTGTCCTCTCTCTCTTCCTCTTCCCTCTCTCCCCCTCCCATATCTGTCTATGTCAGCCTGTCTGCTTTCCTCTCTCTCTTTCTCCTTCCTCTCTCTCTCCCTCTCCCTCATCTGTCTATGTCAGCCTGTCTGTCCTCTCTCTCTCTTCCTCTCTCCCCCTCCCACTATCTGTCTATGTCGCCTGTCTGTCCTCTCTCTCTCTCTTCCCTCTCTCCCCCTCCCATATCTGTCTATGTCAGCCTGTCTGTCCTCTCTCTCTCTCTTCTCCTCTCTCCCCCTCCCATCTATCTGTCTATGTCAGCCTGTCTGTCCTCTCTCTCTCTTCCCTCTCTCCCCCTCCCATATCTGTCTATGTCAGCCTGTCTGTCTCTCTCTCTTCTTCCTCTCTCCCCTCCCATCTATCTGTCTATGTCTGCCTGTCTGTCCCTCTCTCTCTCTCTCTTCCCTCTCTCCCCCTCCCATATCTGTCTATGTCAGCCTGTCTGTCCTCTCTCTCTCTCTTCCCTCTTCCCCCTCCCATCTATCTGTCTATGTCGCCTGTCTGTCCTCTCTCTCTCTCTCTCTTCCCTCTCTCCCCCTCCCATATCTGTCTATGTCAGCCTGTCTGTCCTCTCTCTCTCTTCCCTCTCTCCCCCTCCCATATCTGTCTATGTCAGCCTGTCTGTCCTCTCTCTCTCTCTTCTCTCTCCCCTCCAATCGTCTAGTCAGCCTGTCTGTCTCTCTCTCTTTTCCCTCTCTCCCCTCTTTTTTTTCCTGTTTCTTCTTTCTCTTCCCCTCTCCCTCCCATATCTGTCTAGTCGCCTGTCTGTCCTTCTCTCTCTCTCTCTCCCTCCTCCCCCTCCTCCTTGTCCCTTCTGTCTCTCTCTCCTCTCCTCTCCCCCTCCCATATCTCTTTCGCCTGTCTGCCCTCTCTCTCCTCCTCTCTCCCCCTCCTTTGTCTTGTACCTCTTCTCTCCCCCTCTCTTCCCTCTCTCCCCTCCCTATCTTCTATGTCTGCTGTCTTCCTCTCTCTCTCTCTTCCCTCTCTCCCCCTCCCATATCTGTCTATGTCAGCCTGTCTGTCCTCTCTCTCTCTTCTCTTCTCTCCCCCTCCCATATCTGTCTATGTCAGCCTGTCTGTCTTCTCTCTCTCTCTCTTCCCTCTCTCCCTCCATATCTGTCTATGTCAGCCTGTCTGTCCTCTCTCTCTCTTTCCCTCTCTCCCCCTCCATTATCTGTCTATGTCAGCCTGTCTGTCCTCTCTCTCTCTTCCCTCTCTCCCCCTCCCATATCTGTCTATGTCAGCCTGTCTGTCCTCTCTCTCTCCTTCCTCTCTCCCCCTCCATTATCTGTCTATGTCAGCCTGTCTGTCTCTCTCTCTCTTCCCTCTCTCCCCTCCCATATCTGTCTATGTCGCCTGTCTGTCCTCTCTCTCTCTTCCCTCTCTCCCCCTCCCATATCTGTCTATGTCAGCCTGTCTGTCTCTCTCTCTCTCTTCCCTCTCTCCCCTCCCATATCTGTCTATGTCAGCCTGTCTGTCCCTCTCTCTCTTCCCTCTCTCCCCTCCCATATTGTCTATGTCAGCCTGTCTGTCCTCTCTCTCTTCTCCTCTCTCCCCCTCCCATATCTGTCTATGTCAGCCTGTCTGTCCTCTCTCTCTCTTCCCTCTCTCCCCCTCCATCTATCTGTCTATGTCAGCCTGTCTGTCCTCTCTCTCTCTTTCCCTCTCTCCCCCTCCCATCTATCTGTCTATGTCAGCCTGTCTGTCTCTCTCTCTCTCTTCCCTCTCTCCCCTCCCATTCTGTCTATGTCAGCCTGTCTGTCCTCTCTCTCTCTTCCCTCTCTCCCCTCCCATATCTGTCTATGTCAGCCTGTCTGTCCTCTCTCTCTCTCTCCCTCTCTCCCCTCCCATACTGTCTATGTCAGCCTGTCTGTCCTCTCTCTCTTCCCTCTCTCCCCTCCATCTATCTGTCTATGTCGCCTGTCTGTCCTCTCTCTCTCTCTTCCCTCTCTCCCCTCCCATATCTGTCTATGTCAGCCTGTCTGTCCTCTCTCTCTCTTCCCTCTCTCCCCCTCCCATATCTGTCTATGTCGCCTGTCTGTCCTCCTCTCTCTCTCTTCCCTCTCTCCCCTCCCATATCTGTCTATGTCAGCCTGTCTGTCCTCTCTCTCTCTTCCCTCTCTCCCCCTCCATATCTGTCTATGTCAGCCTGTCTGTCCTCTCTCTCTCTCTTCCCTCTCTCCCCTCCCATATCTGTCTATGTCAGCCTGTCTGTCCTCTCTCTCTCTTCCCCTCTCCCCCTCCCATATCTGTCTATGTCAGCCTGTCTGTCCTCTCTCTCTTCCTCTCTCCCCTCCCATCTATCTGTCTATGTCGCTGTCTGTCCTCTCTCTCTCTCTTCCCTCTCTCCCCCTCCCATATCTGTCTATGTCGCCTGTCTGTCCTCTCTCTCTCTCTCTCTCCCTCTCTCCCCTCCCATTATCTGTCTATGTCGCCTGTCTGTCCTCTCTCTCTCTCTCTCTTCCCTCTCTCCCCCTCCCATATCTGTCTATGTCAACCTGTCTGTCTTCTCTCTCTTTCCCTCTCTCTCTCCCTCCCTCCCTCCCCCTCTCACTTCTCCCTCTCCCTTCTCCCTCTCTCTTTTCCTCCCATTAATCACTTTCTCTGCCTGTTTGTCTGGCAACCTGCCTGCCTGTCTGCCTTCTTGTTTATCTCTCTATCTCTCCCTCCCTCTCTTTTTCCCTCTCTCCCCCTCCCATCAATCTATGTCAGCCTGTCCTGTCCTCCTCTCTCTCTCTGTCTTCTCTCTCTCTCTTCCCCCCCCCCTCTCTCCCCGTCCCATCAATCTGTCTCTGTCTGCCCGTCTGTCTTATACACTGTATATGTGTATATATATATATATCTCACTCTCTCTCTCTCTCCCTCCCCCCTCCTCTCTCTCCCTTCTCCCTCTCTCTCCTCCTCCCATTAATCACTTTCTCTGCCTGTTTGGCAACCTACCTGCCCGTGTGCCTGCCTGCCTGTCTTGTTTATCTCTATCTCTCCCTCCCTCCCTCCCTCCCCTCCCCCTCCCATCTATGTCAGCCTGTCTTCTTTCTCTCTCTCTATCTGTCTCTCTCTCTCTCACTCTCTCTCTCACTCTCTCTCTCTCTTCCCGCTGCTTGTAAAATAAGAGAAAATAGTACTACCATTGTACACACATAAGCAGTTGTTTGTTCAGTTTGAATGGCAGTAACTTACAAGAACCTATACATTGATATATTTATATTGAATTGTCTGTAATCAAAACACGTGTGTCATTATTTCCCCAATGGAAGAAGAGTCTGTGATCCTAAATTCATCGAAAAAAAATCCAAGTTTCTCTCTCTCTCTTTCTGTTTGTCTGTCAGCTCTCTCTCTCTCTCTCTCTCTCTCTCTCTCTCTCTCTCTCTCTTTTCTCTCTCTCTCTCTCTCTCTCTCTTTCTCTCTCTCTCTCTCTCTCTCTCTCTCTCTCTCTCTCTCTCTCTCTCTCTCTCTCTCTCGCTCGTCGCTGCTGTCCTGTGTGTCCCGAGGGAAAACGAAACTAGAAAAGTTTGCGGAACTTTAAGTGAGACAAAGTACAGGCAGAGTAGGGTTAGGAGGGAGGAATGAAGTTGAGAAAGACGGACGGACAGACAGACAGACAAGACAGACAGACAGGCAGACAAGACAGACAGGCAGACAAACCGGCATGCACGCAAAAAGAGACAGATAGTCGGTGCAGAGACAGATGAGCAGAAATGAACAGATACAGACACACAGAAAGTGAACAGACCCGTTAATGCATAGGACAGGTGGCCGTGGACAGAGAAGCGAAAAGGACGACATGGTGAGGTGGTTAGGACAACGGACGACACACTGGGCGCTGGGGAGGTTGTGGGTTCGAACCTCCATCAATCCTGATTAGGTGTGTGGTGTGTGTGTGGTGTGTGTGTGTGTGTGTGTGTGTGTGTGTGTGTGTGTGTGTGTGTGTGTGGATTGGGGGTTGGAGGGGGGCAGGTTCCAGCTTCTCCCCAGAGTTGAGCGTACTATACATAGTCTTGTTAGGTAGACTGGGATCCAGCGGGCCTCAATAGCTCAGTAGGTTGAGCGTCGGATTCACATGTTAATGGTTGTGGGTTCGAGTCCTGGGGTGCGCTACACTAAAATTGGCCTTCTCACTGTCCCATCTTAACATCACTGTTGTTCTGGTGGTGTCAGTATAGGATTAGATAAGCCCCCCTTCCCCCACTTCCCTGGGATGGTTATCCCTGTCGGCCATATCACCTGAGGTGGGTGCCGATGTAAAAACTGAACCAAATCAATCAGTCAGTCACTGGGACCAACACAGTCGAGTGTCATCCACTATGCAGATGCGCCATAAAAGATGTCACTCAAATGTCGTGACCAACGCTGTAGATGGTGAATCTATCTCCATAACGTGGTTGACGCTAGGATATATTATAAAATCAAACGTAGAGTGCTTCCCTGTCACGCAGTCTCAATCCATACATGGAATTCCATGGCGTCATTACTGCCGTACCCATTCCCATCATCATCGTCGTCGTCATCATTATCATCATTATTATCATCATCATCATCATCACCACCACCATCATCATCATCATCATGCTGTGCCCTGCCGCATGGAGTTGGCGGTCATGACCCTCCATATGTATCTGTCCCTTGTTGCCGCAAGCATATTTTCCACTCGCTCTGCCCTCATCCACCTTGCAAGTTCGTCCAATATTTCCTCCCTGGGTCTATCTGGTGCTCCCTTTCCCTTCAGCTTTCCTGTTGTGACTAGGTGCTCTAATTTTTCTTGCCTCATGAAATGTCATAAATGTTGCTTGCTTGTCTTTTCCTAATCTTCTTCATTGATGTTCCTTCCTTTTCTGTCTGCCTTCATCAAGACTGTCTGGTTTGTTGTCTTTGCTGTCCATGGAACTCTAAACATTCTTCTTAGAAACCACATTTCAGCTGTATCAATCTTGTTCTGACTTTGCTTGTTGACTGCCCACGCTTCACATGGATACAACAGTATCGGTAAATACCACCGAAGAATTCTCTTCCTGGTGTTAATTGATAGGTATTTGGTGGTAAGTAAGCTTTTCATTTTCTTGAATGCCGTTTTAGCTTGGCCGATTCTGCTGGCTATTTCTGATGTGGTGACTTTTTAGAATGAATTTGAACGCAAAGTTACTGTTAGCACCAGTCGCCGTGGTGTAGTGGTTAACGCAACGGACTACCGACTGGAAGATTGTGGGTTCGAATCCCCATCAATACCTTCGAAATTCATTGTGGGATTATTCGGCTCTAACCGGCTCCTACCCAGAGTTGGGCGTGCTATGGGTTGATTGGGAAGACTGGAACCACACAGTCGAGTCTCATCCACTTCGCAGATGTGTCATCGAGGGTGTTGCTCAAATCTTCTGACCAACACCGCGGGTGTCTGTATCTCTCCGGTCTGGTTAACGTCTGGATATATTATGATAGTAAGCGTAGAATACAACCCTGTCACCCAGTCTCAATCCTAGATGGATCTCCATAGCATCATGATCATCATCCACATCGACATCATCATCATCGCATAATATAAACTGTTTCAGCTTCTGTGGCCATTAAAGTGGCGTAGAAAATGGGACGGGGGGAAAAAAAGGTAGCACAAAGGTAACCTCCCTGAGTGCAATGATCCTAAAAAAAATTAAAATAAAATAAAAAGAAATTAAAAAGGTTTCTGTTAGCCATAGATACTGAAGGGAATGTTCGTGATAATAACCAAACATAACGAACAGAGGTATTGTTACAGCTAATGTTCATGGACAGAATAGAGATGCTCTATATTGCTGCACAATATGATAACTATCGTTTCTATCATTTCTAGCTCAACAACATTATCAGGGAAGTTCTCTCTCTCTCTCTCTCTTTCTCTCTCTTTTTTTCTCTCCCTCTCTCTCTCTCTTTCTCTCTCTCTCTCTTTCTCTCTATCTTTCTCTTTTCTCTCACCCTCTCTCTCTCTTTCTCTCTCTCTTTCTTTCTCTCTCTCTCTTTCTCCCCTCTCTCTCTCTTTCTCTCTCTCTCTCTCTTCTCTCTCTCTCTCTCTCTCTCTCTCTCTCTCTCTCGCTTTCTCTGTTTATTCATGTATGATTGTCTTTTTCATCGTTGTCTTTTGTGCACGCTTGACAAAGGCCAGCTGGCGGAAATTTTGTGCCTGTCATACTTCATTAATGAGGTTTATGTTTTCATTGTCTTGATGGAGGCAGACACAAGTAGATCACTCATAAGGAAGATTAGGAAAAGACAAAGCAACATTTATAGGCCATTTTATGAGGAAGGGGGATTTGGAGCACCTGGTCACAACGGGAAAGCTGGAGGGAAAGAGAGCACCAGGTAGACCCAGGGAGAGAATGCTGGACGGACTTGCAGAGTGGCTGGGGACAAGGAGGGTGGGGGAGATGCTAGGGGCAACGAGAGAGAGAGATGGTTGGAAGTCCATGGTCGCCAACGCCATGCGGCAGGGCACCTGATGATGATGATGATGATGATGATGATGATGATGATGATGATGTTCTCATTCTGTGTTTTCATGTGTTTCTGGTTTTCCATTTGCCTGAGTGCTGGCGGTCACTCTGATTTAAGATTCCCAACAATACCAAAAACAGAAAGAAAACAATAAAACGAGACATAATGATAACGGAAATCTAGCCGTGAAAATAAATAGAAAATGAATGAATGTTATCTAAGTCTAGGTGACATCAATGTCCACTATGACAACACTCACCGTTATGACACAAGACATATCATCAACTCTCTGTCCAATCACAATATGACTCAACACATTTCTGAACCAACCCATCAAAAAGGTCACATTCTTGACTGGATCATTTCTCGTGATCACCACAATTCAGCTACTAACAACTGCTTAGTTCTTTCTACCCGTCTAACTTCAGCCCTTCCATCTGACCACTCTGCAATTCTCTGTTCTCTTGACATTTCTCCTCCTTCCCGTACCACGCGCACAGTGACTCGACGCAATCTCAAATCTATCGACCTCTCCACATTTTCATCTGATGCCTCCCTTCTCCTTTCTGAAAAGTCACATAACCTTGCCGATGAATTCTATACTACTCTCCACCATCTTCTGGACACTCATGCTCCAGCCACAACCCGTCTTTTACCTGACCGCCCCCCTACCCCCTGGCTCACTCATGAGATTGCCTGTGCAAAACGTGCCCGCCGCAGAGCAGAGCGCCGCTGGCGCAAATCCAAACTCACTGTACACAGGCAACTTTTCCAAGCCTCTAAAACAAAAGTATCCACCCTCATTGCATCTGCAAAAACAAGCTGTTTCCAAACCAAAATCCTGAATGCCTCTTCTTCAAAAGAACTCTTTACAACCATGAATCATCTCCTTGGCACACGAAAAGATTTACCTCTCCCAACAAAACATACAAATGAAGAACTCCCATCTGTATTCTCTAAGTATTTCACCACCAAAATACAAACTCTTCGTGACAGGCTTGACAGGACACCCTGTCAACCATGCCCACCTGACCCTTCCTTCTCTGGCACACCTCTCACTACTTTTACCCCAGTCTCACAAGAAGAAATTTTCAACACAATCAGATCCATGTCGTTCAAAACCTGCGAACTGGATCCTCTTCCAGGTTCTCTCTACTCCGATTGTCTCCCTACTCTCCTCCCATTCATCACTGACATCATCAACACTTCTTTTCAAACTGGAACTGTCCCAGATTCTTTCAAGTCTGCTATTGTTCACCCTCTCCTCAAGAAACACAATTTAGACCCAAATGAACTGAAAAATTACAGGCCTATCTCTAATCTCTCTTTCTTGTCAAAACTCCTTGAAAAAGTCGTCCTCAACCAGCTGAACTCTCACCTGTCTGCCAACAATCTCCTCAATCCTTTCCAGTCAGCCTACCGCCAGTGCCATAGCACTGAAACTGCCCTACTACACATTCTCAACAATCTCCTCCTTGCAACTGATACTGGCAAAGTCTCTCTCCTCACACCCTTGATCTGTCTGCAGCTTTCGATACCATTGACCATGGTATTCTCCTTTCTAGACTTCATCATACTTTTGGCATCTCTGACATTGCTCTCTCCTTTTTCACTTCGTATTTATCAAACAGAAAACAAACTGTTCTCATCAATGGCACTTACTCTCAAGCTGCATACCTGACCTGTGGTGTTCCACAAGGATCTGTCCTTGGCCCTGTTCTTTTCACTCTTTATACCTCCCCCCTGTCCACCATCATCAACTCCCACTCTATAAAACACCACTTCTATGCTGATGACACCCAACTTCAAGATAGTGACTCACCTGATAATATACAGCGCCTGTTGACTCGCACCACTGAGTGTTACTCGGACATTAAGAACTGGATGACACACAATAGACTTCAGCTTAATGACGACAAGACAGAAGCTATCCTCATTGGCACCCGTCAGAAACTTTCCCAGCTGCCTCCTCTTTCTCTCCCATTATGTAACACATCAGTCCCAATTTCTGATTCAGCTAAAAACCTTGGTGTCTGCATTGACTCTACCCTGTCCATGAACAACTTTGTTTCTCAAACTGCCAGATCTTGCTACTATCATCTCCATCGTATAAGCCTGATCAGGAAGTATCTCTCTGTCGAAACAACTGCAAAACTCGTTCTCTCCTTCATAATGGCTCGCATTGACTATTGCAATTCACTCCTGTCTGGTCTTCCTGCCTCCACCATTCACATCCTACAGCACATTCAAAACAATGCTGTACGCCTTGTACTCAAAAAGAAAAAAGCTGACCACATATCTCCTCTCCTGGCACAACTTCACTGGCTCCCTGTATCAAAGCGCATACAGTACAAACTAGACACCATGTGCTACAAAAGCCTCAATAACGCAGCCCCCGATTACCTGTCAAGCCTACTTGAGATCTATGTTCCCTCACGTACCCTCCGCTCTGCCTCCGATCCTCTGACTTTTCGCTTTCCACGCACTAAGCTCAATACCTATGGTCCACGAGCCTTCTCTGTTTCTGGTCCACTCTCCTGGAACAAACTTCCTCTCTCAGTCCGTCAGCAACCTACTTTTGCCTCCTTCAAGTCCGCTCTCAAAACTCACCTTTTCTCCTCTGCATAAAATCCTAACCTCACTCAACCCCCCTCTGCAGCCTGTCTCCGCTCGGAGGGGAATCACTTTGTTTTAATATATAATTGTATATGATGTGCTCTCTGTGGTTTTCCATTGGTTTTATTCTTGCTTTTATTGCTTTTATTCTTTTCTCCCCATTTGTGGCCATGCATGTGTGTGTGTGTGTGTGTGTGTGTGTGTGTGTGTGTGTGTGTGTGTGTGTGTGTGTGTGTGTGTGTGTGTGTGTGCGTGCGTGCGTGTGTGTGTGCGTGTGTGTCTTTTCGGCGCTTGGATTTGATTTTGTCGAGATTTGCGCTATATAAATATTGTAATTATTATGTATGCATGTGCGTACGTATGTATGTATGTATGTATGTATGTATACGCTTAGATTTATGTATGTATGTATGTATGCATGTATACGCTCAGCTTAGATTTATGTATGTAAGTATGTAAGCATGTATGTATGCATGTATACGCTCATATGTATGTAGGTATGTATGCATGTATACGCTCAGCGCTTAGATTT
>JAPXFY010000022.1:14069405-14076905 GCA_030674185.1 Monoplex corrugatus
AGTCCGTCCAGCATTCTCTCCCTGGGTCTACCTGGTGCTCTCTTTCCCTCCAGCTTTCCCGTTGTGACCAGGTGCTCCAAATTCCCCTTCACTTGGGTAGACACAAGGAATGTTCATTGCTGTCAACATAGCGATCAGCGTAACACAGAAACCGCTTAAATTAAAACTGGCATGCGCGTTATTCGTGTGGCAAGAAAAGAAACAGAAGGGGATGGAGAGAGGGGGTTGGGGGTGTGGGGCTGCGGAGATTAACCCTATTGTGACTCCCGCACCTTATCCACCAACTGCAAAAACTTTAAACCCTTTGACTCCTCACCCTATCCACCAGCTTTCTGCAGGAAGCTGGTAGACAGGGTGAGGGAATCAGGGGGTTATTTTTTGCTTTGCTGCTGGTGGTGGCAATACGGGATGCTGGTGGACAGGGTGAGGGAGTCAAGGGGTTATGTGTTTGCTTTGCTAGCATGGTTGGCAATGCAGGATGCTGGTGGACAGGGTGAGGGAGTCATGGGGTTATGTGTTTGCTTTGCTAGCATGGTTGGCAATGCGGGATGCTGGTGGACAGGGTGAGGGAGTCAATGGTTATGTTTTTGCTTTGCCAGCATGGTTGGCAATGCGGATGCTGGTGGACAGATGAGGGAGTCACGGGGTTATGTTTTTGCTTTGCCAGCATGGTTGGCAATACGGGATGCTGGTGGACAGGATGAGGGAGTCAAGGGGTTATGTGTTTGCTTTGCTCAGCATGGTTGGCAATACAGGGATGCTGGTGGACAGGGTGAGGGAGTCAAAAGGGTTATGTTTGCTTTGCTAGCATGGTTGGCAATGCAGGATGCTGGTGGACAGGGTGAGGGAGTCAAAGGATTAGAGCAGAAAGAGAGAGAGTAAGACAAGAAGATGGATAGGAGAAACGTAGAGAAAATGATAGTGAGACAGAGTGATAGAGAGCGGGAGATGCTTGCTTGCTGCTTGCTAGTTCTGTTGCTTGCTTGCTTGCTTGCTTCTTGATTGATGATTGATCTGATTAATTGATCTTTCATTCCAGCTGTAAAAACAATGACACACTATAACAGCGTTTGATCAGTGTTCCCTGTCTGCCATTGCCAGAAACTTAAAAATAAAGCTGAGATGAAACAAACGTAAGAGTGATGGATATAAATGTACAATACCTAGTTATTGGCTTACAGGGTTTTAAACTCAAAATTTTTTTATACAAACAGACCAGAAATAAGAAGTTAAAATGTTAGCATTACTTACTAAATAATGAGAAGAGAGAGAGACAGACAGACAGACAGAGCGAATCTGGTAATGACGTTTGTTTTCCTGGACAGACAGACAGACAGACATGGTATGACGCTTTTCTGGACAGACGACAGAACGAATCTGGTAATGACGCTTTTTTTCCTGGACAGACAGCAACAGACAGAACGAATCTGGTAATGACGCTTTTTTTGCATACGACAGACAATCTGGTAATGACCTTTTCCTGACAGACAGACAGAACGAATCTGGTAATGACGCTTTTTTCCTGGACAGACAGACAAAATCTGGTAAGACCTTTTTCTGACAGACAGACAGACGAATCTGGTAATGACGCTTTTTTCCTGGACAGACAGACAGAACGAATTGGAATGACGCATTTTCCGGACAGACAGACAGAACGAATCTGGTAATGACGCTTTTTTCCTGGACAGACAGACAGAACGAATCTGTAATGACGCTTTTTTCCTGGACAGACAGACATACAGACAGACGAATCTGGTAATGACGCTTTTTTCCTGGACAGACAGACAGCAGAATGAATCTGGTAATGACGCTTTTTTCCTGGACAGACAGACACAGAACGAATCTGGTAATGACGCTTTTTTCCTGGACAGACAGACAGAACGAATCTGGTAATGACGCTTTTTTCCTGGACAGACAGAAGCAGAACAATCTGGTAATGACGCTTTTTTCCTGGACAGACAGACAGCAACAAATCTGGTAATGACGCTTTTTTCCTGGACAGACAGACAGCAAACGAATCTGGTAATGACGCTTTTTTCCTGGACAGACAGACAGCAGACGAATCTGGTAAGTGACGCTTGTTTTTCATTTTCTGGTAATGGTGCTTTTTATCTTTTAACGGTAAAACAGACCGACTTTTAAGTATTGTGATTCAAACTTTCCATTGTCACTATGCATACATCTGGTTAAAAATACAAACGCGCAACCAAAAAACCAAATAGACAGACATTTTTAATATGTGACAACAAACTTTAAAGAGAGAGGGAGGAGGGAGGGAAAAACTGACAGACGAGAGAGAGAGAGAGAGAGACAGAAGACGACAGACAGAGAGAGAGAGAGAGAGAACAGACAGACAGACAGACAGACAGAGAGAGAGTAAAATCAGTGAACAGTATAGTATGAGCTGTTTGAAATACTATCTGTGTGTTTGGCTTGATTAAGAGAGCACTCTGAACAGGTTTTGGGCTTCTTTGAATCAAAATTGATAATTTATGTCTCAGAAGAGACAGGAGAGAGAACAGATAGACAGAAGACAGAGAGAGAGAGAGATACAGAGACAGAAAAGAGAGGAGAGAGAGAGACAGACAGAGACAGAGAGACATGACAGGAAGGGAAAGAACCGGTAAAGTTTGTGGTGAATGCTATTTTAAATGAGTTGTGTATAAAAATGAAGACAGAGACAAGAAGACAGACAGGAGAGGGAAGAGACCACAGAGAGGGGTGTGCATGCTATTGTGAAGTGTGTACGTGTAGTATTGATCCTTCACTGACAGTGATGATGGGTACCTGTCAAACCCACGGTGTTCATAATCTTGTCCACGTCTTTTGTCCACCTCCCGCTGTTCAGCAATGCATGTCATGTGTGATCGGTGCGTAGTGTTGTGGGCACGGGTGGTGGATTAGTTAGT
The DNA here is from genome assembly GCA_030674185.1 of Monoplex corrugatus. NCBI lineage: Eukaryota > Metazoa > Mollusca > Gastropoda > Littorinimorpha > Ranellidae > Monoplex > Monoplex corrugatus. The sequence goes on from JAPXFY010000022.1 coordinate 14,072,315, forward strand.
TGACTGGGTTGGTGTGCATGTGGTGGACTGGTTTCCCTTGGTGTGACGAGTCTTTGGCCTGTGTCCCGGCGAGTTATTTGTGGTGTGATCTGAATTTCGGTGTTTGGATGGATAAAATAATGTTTGGTTACTTATTTTGGTCTGTTGTTTGGTTGATTCGTCGGTTAGTGTGTGCGTTTCTTGTGTTTCGTTTTATGGTTTTTGTTGTTTTTTTTTTTTATTGGTGGTTGGTTGTTACTGCTTTGAAAGATCAATGTTATATCCACTATATATTGCCTACAGTGCAGAGGGAGATGCCAAGTGTTTTATTCTTCTTGTGTGCGGTGGGAGGAAATTATAGTGTTTTTTTTAAATAATATTTTTATTGACTAAATGGGCAAAACTTGATGGTGCATGCATTTCTCTCTCTCTCTCTCTCTCTCTCTCTCTCTCTCTCTCTCTCTATCTATCTATCTCTCGCTCGCTCGCTCGCTCGCTCCTCTGTCCATCTGTCTGTCTTTCTCTCTCTCTCTCTCTCTCTCTCTCTCTCTCTCTCTCTCTCTCTTTCTGTCCTGTTCCCTTTCTTCCATTTGCTCAGCACTTGAGAGTTTAGTATGTATTACCCTTGCTTGCCTGTCATTGTCATTGTGTTGTGCTCTTTGTGTCTGTCTTTTCCTACCTTTCCTTCTCCTCTCTGTCTCTGTCTGTCTGTCTCTCTCTCCTCTCTCTCTTCCCTTTCTCTCTGTCTCTCTCTCTCTTCCCCTCTTTCTCTCTGTCTCTCTCTTCCTCTTTCTCTCTTTCTCTCTCCTCTCTCTCTTCTCTTCCCCTTCTCTCTCTCTCTCTCTTCCCTTTTCTCTCTCTCCCTCTCTCTCTTCCCCTTTGTCTCTCCCTCCCCCTCTCTCTCCCCTCCTCTCCCTCGAGGTGCCCACAAGTGTGACAAGTGGGTAAACGTCGGACTTCCAATCAGAAGATCCTAAGTTCAGTTCGCCTTGACATCCCCATCCTGGTCACCATGTGTGCAGATCTGTCATTTGTGACCTCCCAGCACGAAATCAGTCTTAACTAGCATTCTGGGCATGCCGGCATTTCGAGATATACATATCACTGGAAAGTGTACATTCTGCTGATTATTTTGGTACTTCAGTGAAGCTTGTACTCAAAAAAAATGTAGAAGTTATGTATGTTTAAAGTCATTAAGTTGTATGACGGCCATTTTGAGAAAACGGCCTCTAAAGTTTTTGTGTGCTTTCCTACACATTTTCCTTAAATTTCGTTATTTGGTGGCTTTGACCCACTTTGTTCCTATAATTTTCGCTGTCATTATCTGAAAGGTGCACCAAAGAGCTTTCCGTCAGTATATTACATGTGCGGGTACGGTACAGGTTATGGTTCATAATAAGAGACAAAAATAGGTACTTTTGGTAGGAAATTGCGTTCTTTCTGCTGCGATCAGTGCATTAAAATACCAGTTTAAATTTATTAATAATATCTTTTCAAGAAAAAAATTCTGTGGGGGATAGATTATAGACTACAGAAATCAATTTTGAGAAAAAGTCAAAACTCCCCAGATAGACCCTCAGTCACCTTTTCAGCTCCTAGTGCTGTTCGACTGACTGCGAGTTAAGACTGATTTCGTGGTGGAGGGTCACATTTTATATTAGCCAGGAAATGTAAGTTTAGAGCACTGACAGTACGTGTGTACTGTGCTACATTGCCTGATATTGTGACTGGGTGTATGTGCTGTGGTGTCTGTGTGTCTTTTCCTCCTGTCCTTAGGCGGGTTGGCTAGCTGTTTTGATAGAACCGTAGATCAGACACAAGATGCCAAGACGTCTGGAGTTCAATCCCAACCTTCATAAAAGCTGGCTCGTTCATTGCCAGGTGGTCCTAGGTCTTCCTGTCTTACGTCTTCCTTCTGGTGTCTAATGAAAGGCAGTTCAGGAAATGTTATCCTGAGCTTTTAGGGGAGAAAAGAGGAAAGTAATAACGTCTGGAGGATTGCACCAAATAATGTAACATTTTAATCCACTAGAAACCAAAGCATGGATGGTTCACGTATCACGAAAGTAATACCATCCGGAGGATTGCACCAAATACTGTAACATTTTAATCCACTAGAAACCAAAGCATGGATAGTTACACGTATCACGATTGTCACTAGTATTAAAAAAAATGTATTAACCCGATCCTTGTTGGTATAACAACTACAACAATAACAACAACAACAACAACAACCAGTATCAGTAACGTTATTCAGCAGAAGCAGAAACAACAGAGTTAATCAGAAATCGATGTCCCCCCGTTGGCGTGAAGTGAACCAGCAACAGCACCCTTACACCACTGATACACTGGCCGATTGATTATTTATCACGGTACAAAGTGTCATCATACTATCAAGCAGCACACTGGACCATGTTAAAATCTGCTGACTGCAGCTAAGAAAAAGAAAACTACGTTCAGTATAGACATGTAACCAAATTCAGTGGCCTTATAGTCATGCAACCAGATTCAGTGGCCTGATAGTCATGTAACTAAATCCAGTGACCTTATAGTCATGTAACCAGATCCAGTGGTCTGATAGTCATGTAACCAAAACCGGTGGCCTTATAGTCATTTAACCAGATCCAGTGATCTTGAAGTCATGTAACCAGATCCAGTGGCCTCATGTAACCAGATTCAGTGGCCTAATAGTCATGTAACCAGATCCAATGGCCTTATTGTCATGTAACCAGTTCCATTGGCCTCATGTAACCAGATCCAATGGCCTTATTGTCATGTAACCAGATCCAGTGGTCTATATTCATGTAACCAGATCCAGTGGCTTTATAGTCATGTAACCCAGATCCAGTGACCTTATAGTTATGTAACCAGATCCAGTGACCTTGAAGTCATGTAACCAGATCCAGTGGCCTCATGTAACCAGATTCAGTGGCCTTATTGTCATGTAACCAGATCCAATGGCCTTATTGTCATGTAACCAGATCCAGTGGTCTATATTCATGTAACCAGATCCAGTGGTCTATAATCATGTAACCAGATCCAGTGGTCTATATTCATGTAACCAGATCCAGTGACCTTACAGTCATGTGACCAGATCCAGTGGCCTCACAAAACCTTTAACAAGATCCAGTGACCTTATAGTCATGTAACCAGATCCAGTGACCTTGAAGTCATGTAACCAGATCCAGTGGCCTCATGTAACTAGATTCAGTGGCCTAATAGTCATGTAACCAGATCCAATGGCCTTATTGTCATGTAACCAGATCCAGTGGTCTATATTCATGTAACCAGATCCAGTGACCTTATAGTTATGTAACCAGATCCAATGACCTTATGGTTATGTAACCAAATCCAATGACTGTATAGTCAGGTAACCAGATCCAGCGACCTTACAGTCATGTGACCAGATTCAGTGGCCTCACAAAACCTTTAACAAGATCCAGTGACCTTATAGTCATGTAACAAGATCCAGTGGCATTATAGTCATGTAACAAGATCCAGTGACCTTATAGTCATGTAACAAGATCCAGTGACCTTATAGTCATGTAACAAGATCCAGTGACCTTATAGTCATGTAACAAGATCCAGTGACCTTATAGTCATGTAACAAGATCCAGTGACCTTATAGTCATGTAACAGATCCAGTGACCTTATAGTCATGTAACAAGATCCAGTGACCTTATAGTCATGTAACAAGATCCAGTGACCTTATAGTCATGTAACAAGATCCAGTGACCTTATAGTCATGTAACTAGATCCAGTGACCTTATAGTCATGTAACAAGATCCAGTGACCTTATAGTCATGTAACAAGATCCAGTAACCTTATAGTCATGTAACCAGATCCAGTGACCTTATAGTCATGTAACTAGATCCAGTGACCTTATAGTCATGTGACAAGATCCAGTGACCTTATAGTCATGTAACCAGATCCAGTGACCTTATAGTCATGTGACCAGATCCAATGACCTTATAGTCATGTGACAAGATCCAGTGACCCTGAAGTCATGTAACCAGACCCAGTGACCTTATAGTCATGTAACCAGATCTAGTGACCTTATAGTCATGTAACTAGATCCAGTGACCTTATAGTCATGTAACCAGACCCAGTGACCTTATAGTCATGTAACTAGATCCAGTGACCTTATAGTCATGTAACCAGATCCAGTGACCTTATAGTCATGTAACCAGATCCAATAGCATTGTTAAATCATCTTCCTGGGAATTGTCGAAAGAGGAAGACGGAGGGATAGACAGAAAAAACAACAACAAACAAACAAACAAACAGAAAACAACAAAAAATGCAATGGACTGACAATATTACGGAAGGGACAGAGAAACCATCTGCAGCATCCAGGCTTTGGACAATCGACGGAACTGAAAGAATCTGGTGGCCTGTTCTTAAGTGCAATGCCCCATTGACTCTTGATTTGGTTGAGGAAGAAGAACACAGTGTCTTCATGCAGTATTATACTCGTATTTGACCTGTAAGACTGAAGTCATGGTGATCAGTAAAAAACATGAAATCCCCTCATGCAAAATAACAGCAAATGGCACAACCTTGACACAGGTTAATAAGTTCAAATACCTGGGAACGATCATTTCATCAGACG
>JAPXFY010000022.1:14084405-14086905 GCA_030674185.1 Monoplex corrugatus
CTCTCGTTCTCTTTCTTTCTTTCTCTCTTTTCTTTCTTTCTCTCACTCTCTTTCTTTCTTTCTGTTTCTTTCTTTCTTTCTCTCTGTCTCTATCTCTTTCTCTCTCTTTCTCTCTCTCGCTTTTCTCCCTTCTCTTCTCTCTCTCCTCTCTGTGTTTCTTTCTCTTTCTCTATCTTACTCTCTTTCTTTACACCACACACTCTCTCTTTTCTCTCTCTCTTTCTCTCTCACTCTCTCCCACTCTTGCTCTTTCTCTCTCTCTCTCTCTCTGTCTCTCCTCTCCCATCCTCTCTCATTCATAGTAACAAGTATATGTCACAGTGTACCTAGAGGTGATATAATGTCATGTGAGAGTGTTGATATGATATTTTTAATTATGTGCATAAGCTGGGCAAAGCGCGCTAGAGAAACTTCACGCACAAAGGTTCTGTCCATGTATTGCTTGGCGTGACTCCAAACGAACCGTGAGAGTGAATTATTGATGGGTCATATCACTTTTACCTTGTCTGAGTGTGGGAAGAGGACAGTCGCCATGTTTTGGGGACCAGAATGGTGTATTGTTTCTGGGTTCTTGTTGAGATACACTGTTCTGGCAGAAACCTTGGAATTATAGTAGTGAGTATGTGTGTATCTGACTGACTCTGTTGGTATGTATATATTATGGTCTGTCTCTCTTGTCTGTGTTTTCTTTGTCTGTCTGTCTGGTTCTGTCTGTCTTCTCTCTTCTTCTCTATGTCCTCCTCCCTCTCTCTTCTCTCTCTTTCTTTCTGTCTTCTCCCCCTCCCTGTCCTACCCTTCCCTCTGTCCTCTTCATTCTCCTCCTTTCTTCTCTCTTTCTGCCTACTTTTCTCTCTGTTTTTTGTCTGTGTTGTCTTTCTGTCTGTGTTTTTGCCTTCTGTATCTTTGTCTCTCTTCTCTTTCTGTCTCTCTCTCTTCTCTTCTCTTCTCTTCCTTCTCTCCTCTTTTTCTTCCTTCTCCTTCTCTCTTTCCTCTCTTCTCCCTTACACCCTCTGTCACTCCTTCTCTCTCGCTCTCTCTCCTCTCTCTCTCTCTCTCTGTCCCTCTTGTCTTCTTCTTCTCTGTGTCTGTCTGTCTGTATCTGTCTTCTGTTTGTCTCTCTCATTCATAGTACAAGGTATATGTCACAGTGTCCTAGAGGTGATATAATGTCATGTGATAGTGTTGATATGATATTTTTAATTATGTGCATAACCTGGGCAAAGCGCGCTTAGGGAAACTTCACGCACAAGGTTCTGTCCATGTATTGCTTGGCGTGACTCCAAACGAACCGTGAGAGTGAATTATTGATGGGTCATATCACTTTTACCTTGTCTGAGTGTGGGAAGAGGACAGTCGCCATGTTTTGGGGACCAGAATGGTGTATTGTTCTCTGGGGTTCTTGTTGAGATACACCGTTCTGGCAGATAACCCTAGAATTATGGTAGTGAGAGTGAGTGTGTTATCTGACTGACTCTGTTTGTATGACTGTCACTGTCTGTCGTCTGTCTGTCTCTCTTTGTCTATCTCTTTCTCTCTCTGGCCTCCTCCTCTGTTTCTCTCCCTCCCTCCTCCCTCCCTCACACACCACTCTCTTGCTCTCTGGCCCCCTCTGTTTCTCTCCCCTCCCTCCCCCTCTCTCTCTTCTTTCTGTCTCTACCTCTCCTTTCTCTCTGTCCCCTCCATGTCTGTCTCTCCCTCCCTCCCTCTAACCTCTCGCCCCCTCCCTGTCTCTCTCTCTCTCTCCTCTCTCTCTCTCTCTCCTCTCTCTCCCATCCATCCTCCCTTCTCTCTGTCTATCTGTGTGTGTCTGTGTGTGTGTCTTTCTGTCTGAGTGTTTGCCTGCGTCTCGTGTAATGTGAAAAATGAAATCAATAAGTGTTGAAATCATTAACTGTTGTGTCAACGTATTACAACCAGTCTGTGTGTTATAGCCCTATTTTGTGTTCTTATGACAAAGTTAATGTGTTCAAAAGTCAGGGGTCATTTCAGAGTTCAGTTCATACACAGATTTTGCGTACATGTTCTCTCTGATACTGCCACTGTCTTGTACTTGTACTCATAACCAGCCATGGTGCAGGCGATATGTCCCATCAATAATTCACTCTCTTGGTACGTTTGGAGTGAAGCCAAGCAACTCATGGATGATACAAGCTATCGTTAGAAGGTGAAATTTGTACTGTGCATATTTGGCCAACACATGATCATGGCTCCGTCTGTCTGTTTCCCATGGCAATAAACCATTTTCAGTTTCAGTTTCAGTTTCTCTCTCTCTCTCTCTCTCTCTCTCTCTCTCTCTCTTTTTTTTTTTTTTTTTTTTTTTCTCTTCTCTTCTCTTCACTTTCTCTCTCTTTTTCCTCCCTTCCTCCTTCCTTTGTTTCCCTCTCTGTCTCCCGTACCTCCCTCTGTCACTCCTCTCTCTCGCTCTCTCGTCTCTGTCTCTGTCTCTGTCTCTCTTCTCTCTCTCTATCTCTCTCGTGTCCCTCTCCGTCTTCTGTTTTCC
>JAPXFY010000022.1:14096905-14099405 GCA_030674185.1 Monoplex corrugatus
ACATGGCGTTGGCGATCATGGTCTTCCATCTGTTTCTATCCCTTGTTGCCTCAAGCACTCCCTCCACCCTCTTTGTCTTCAGCCACTCTGCAAGTCCGTCCACTATCTTCTCCCTGGGTCTACCTGGTGCTCTCTTTCCCTCCAGCTTTCCTGTTGTGACCAGGTGCTCCAGTTTCCTTTTCATAAAATGGCCTATAAGTGTTGCCTGTCTTTTCCTAATCTTCCTTATGAATGATCTACTTGTGTCTGCCTCCATCAACACTGTCTCGTTTGTTTTCTTTACTGTCCATGGAACTCTCAACATTCTTCTTAGAAAACCACATCTCGGCTGCCTCAATCTTGTTCTGGCTTTGCTTGTTGACTGTCTACGCCTCACAACCGTATAACAGTATCGGTTCTATATAACATTCAAGAACTCTCTTCCTGATGTTAATGGATAGGCATTTGTTGGTAATAATGCTTTTCATCTTTTTGAATGCTGTTTTGGCTTGGCCGATTCTGCTGGCTATTTCTGATGTGCATCTGCTGTCTGGTGAAATGATCGTTCCCAGGTATTTAAACATATCAACCTGTTTTGGCTAGGCAAATACGTGGTACAGTGGCTAGCGTAACGGACACCTATTGGAAGGTTACCGGTTCGAAACCAGTCAGTCCTATCAAAAAGTCATTGTGGCTTTTTTAGGCCCTATTCGGCTTGGTCAACGCCAGGGCCATCTCCTTGGATCATGTGCGCGAACGCATTGATATGTGTGCTTAATTTTTTTTCCTTTTTTCCCCCTCCCTGTTGAAGTCTTTTGTGTATTGAAATGGTTGTAGCCCTGATATAGCTTTACGCAGTCGGCTGGGCTTTCAATAAAAATAATGATAACAATAGCTCGGATTCTACCCAGAGTTGAATGCGCCATGGGTTCATTTAGAGACTGGGTCACATCCGTCTTGATGGATGCGTCATTCAGGTTGTCTTGGGCCAGGTTGGAGCCAGGATATTTTGTGAAAGGGAGCTAGAGTGCAGCTTTTGTCACGGCAGTCTTAATCTAGAATGGAACTCTGTTACATCATGATTATCAACTCTGTTACATCATGATTATCATCCTCATACTCATCATCACCACGGTGTTGTTAACCCTTCGACTCCCGCGTCCTATCCAACAAGTGCAAAAATCTTAAGACCAGGGCTTAAAACGTTCCGCGCCTGGGCGGAATTCCGCGATTTCGGTTTGTCAAAAAAACCAAAAAAACAAACAAACAAACGAAAGGAGCAAGGCATCCGTGATCGGCTTGCAAGCGTTCATAGCAACGGCGCGCAAGTTATGGTCCCTGATTTTTCTTGAAGAAGTTTCCGGTCGGACTTCTTGGAAAAAACAAAATGGCGGAGCGCGCGGACATTGTTCAAGCGGGTCAGACTTTTGACGACTCTTTAATTAAAAACACTCAAGTTAAAGGGTGAGTGTTCATTTTATTATTATGTTTTTAACCCCTTCTCCCCTTTTCCCAAATATATCTTCCTGTAATAATTATGTGTTTGAAGCAATTTTTATGCACAAAATATCTCTTGAAATTATGTCCAGAAAGCGCGAAATGACATAGATTTACACTTGGTTTTTAAAAAAAATTTCCCGGGGGAGCATGCCCCCCTAGTTTCAGTGATTTTTTTTTTCCTCCTCCTGTTTTAAGCCCTGTCAGACCCATTGACTCCCTCACTCTCTCCACGAGCTTCCTGCAGGAAGGTGGTGGATAGGGTGAGGGAATCAGAGGGTTAAGTTTTGCTTTGCTAGCATGGCTGACAATTCAGGATGCTGGTGGACAGGGTGCGGGAGGCAAAGGGTTACAGAATTGTCCCAGGTTCTGCAGCCAAAGGTGTGACATTGGACATACCACCACCACAACAACAACAACAAAATCATTTGAAAAATTGTTAAGGCAAATAAAAGACAAAATGCTGTGTCAAGACTTACAACTGAATACCAAGTGAACATTTTCACCCTTGGATAGGCTGTAATCGTCAAATTTTGTTAGAGTATTGCAAGTCCGTCCAGCATTCTCTCCCAAGAGAGCACCAGGTAGACCCAGGGAGAGAATGCTGGACGGACTTGCAGAGTGGCTGGGGATGAGGAGGGTGGGGAAGATGCTAGGGGCAACGAGAGATAGAGATGGTTGGAAGTCCATGGTCGCCAACGCCATGCGGCAGGGCACCTGATGATGATGATGATGATTGTTGTTTAAAGTTAAAGCAGAATGCTCGTGTGAATGAATATTACCTTTTTTCCAACCCTTTTTTCTTTTAACTTCAAAATGCCTTGTTACTCAAGGACCGTAACATTAGGCTCCTTTAACCTGTCATACAGCTTGTCCTTTCTACTCAATACACATATATGTGACCTGCCAGCACGAAATCAGCCTTAACTAGCATTTTGGGCGTTTTGAGATATACGTATTACTGGAAAGTGTACATTCTGCTGATTATTTTGGTACTTGAATAAAGCTTGTACTAAAAACAATG
>JAPXFY010000022.1:14104405-14126905 GCA_030674185.1 Monoplex corrugatus
GGTTACCTTATAAGGCTTACCAAATGTTAGTGGAACCCTTTACAGGGCTGGGAAAGAATGCTGGGCTTCAAAAATAAGGGAAATTTTGTGTGAAACGGGATTTAATATCGTGTGGCTGCAACAGGTGTTGGTGATGTAAAAGCCTTTTTGCGTGTATTTAAACAGAGACTTGTAGACTTATATATTCAAGAATGGTCTGGGTCACTCAGAGACAGAGATAGGTATGAAAGCTACAGATCATTTAAGACTATCTTTGAAAAAGAGAAGTACATTGACTCTATTGATATATACTGTTTCAGAGTTGCCCTTTCACAAATAAGGTTGAACGTTTTACCACTAAACAATAATATAAATAGATACAGTGAATCTGATCAAGAAAAGGTGTGTCCATTTTGCAGGACAGAATCTGAAAACGAAGAACACTTGTTATTTAGATGTTCCACTTACGCTGATCTCAGGGCGAAATTTTTAAAGGATTTAGTCAGCATGCCTATGTGCATACTGCTCCAATCAACAAATAGCCACCGAAGTCACAGCGTATCCAGATACGTTTTCCACGCCATGAATAGGAGAACAAAATTGTTAAAAGGAGAAGAAAAGTAAATAGTTATGTAGATACTAGTACTAGAATTTCAGACAATAATTAATTTCAATTGTAAAGAAAAAAAATGTTTATTTGAATATGAAAGGGGTGCTCATATAGAGACACATGTGCATAGGTGCCTGTGTATTCACATTGACGTTGGTGTACTTATGTGCATATATAGGTGATAGTATCTACATTATGTATATGTGTGGATACATATGTATATATCTATGTGTGTATATATGTATGAGTGATTATGTATGTGTGCGTGTATATAGATGTGTATGTGTGTATGTGCGTTTATACATAACCTTCAATTCAGTCTATGGCCTGAACCATTGCTGACCGCCGAAGATTGAGTTATCTCTGAACTAAAAGATGCACGAAGTGCTAAATATGCGTTGAATGATCATTTGGTATTGTCTTAATGTCAATTGTTTTGGTAAATGAATGACTGATCTGCGATTAGTCTGATTAATGGATTGGCATTATGAATGTCTGTTTTTGCCAATTAACCGACTGTTTTGGGGTCGAATTGCTCTTATGTCATATATTTCTTGGTTCACTTCATTGTACATTAATTCCATTGATTGGTTTAGATTCACTGGTGAATAAATTGATAAACTGAACGCATGATTAGCTGTCAACGGAATGATTATATAATTTGTTAATTGATGGCGATGGGTGGCTCACCGACTGATCGATTTATAGATTGATGGTTTTAGCTATTGATCGATCAGTGATTGAATTATGGAATGTATGGATGATTGATTCGCGTTATTTGGAGTAACGATTGCAAATTGATATATTGAACTCAGTTAAATTCTAGGTTATCTGGTCGATTAAGTCACTGGATGACTGATTAACTGGTTAAATGATTGATCGATTGATTGATTGAGAGAGGGAGTGATTACGTGAAGTGATTGTTACTGAAGTGATATCGATTGTACAGTTGGATGATGCATCTGACCCAGTCAATTGAAAGCTGATTTGTCAGTTGATTCACGGGCTGAATGGCGGATTATTTGATTGATCAACTGGTAAATCAGTTGATTGATTGGCTAATTGATTGGTTGACTGATTGATTGATTGGTTGGTTGGTTGATCGATTGATGGATTGAGTGTTTATGTCAAGTACCTGCGGTTGAATATATTGATTAACTGTATGATCTCCGAAGGGTACAAGAAACGTCAGATCTGTGCACTAATTGAATGGTTTGTTTGTCTGATAGCCAGTTATTGTAAAATTGACAATTGGACGAATGATATAGATGCGGTTAATGACAAATATTCTTAGCTGGCCAGTTAAGGAATATGGACTAGAATACAAATGAAAGGACCACTGTAAATGCAAAGATGAATGTATCCCAGCTTATGTGACGGTAAACGATAGAAGGGGACAATGTGACAGAGTTCACTGCAGTTTGATAGTATAACTTGTATGAATGTATAAGAAAACCTGATCTCCTCCCCTCCCCTTTCCCATGCATGTATTGTGGCCTAAGGCCGATGTACAATAAACATTTTCTGAGTTCTGAGTTCCCTCTGTCTGTCTGTCTGTCTCTGTGTGTGTGTGTGTCTCTCTCTCTGTGTCTTTCTTTCTCTCTCTCTCTTTCTCTTTGTCTGTCTCTCTGTCTCTGTCTGTCTGTCTGTCTCTTCTCTCTCTCTCTCTCTCTCTCTCACACACACACACACACACACACACAATCTCAGTCTCTCTGTCTATGTCTGTCTCTCTCTCTCTCTCTCACCCACCGACACCACCACCCACCCACCCACACACACACACACACACACACACACACACACACGCACACGCACACGCACGCACATAACCATTCATACCAATGTCCAAACACATACACTTCATTATTACCACCACTCACCCTTGATTATACCATACCACTCACCCTTGATTATACCATACCACTCACAACTGATTATACCATACCACTCGCACTTGATTATACCATACCACTCACCCTTGATTATACCATACCACTCACCCTTGATTATACCATACAACTCACCCTTGATTATACCATACCACTCACACTGATTATACCACACCACTCACACTTGATTATACCATACCACTCACCCTTGATTATACCATACCACTCACACTTGATTATACCATACCACTCACACTTGATTATACCATACCACTCACCCTTGATTATACCATACCACTCACAACTGATTATACCTTACCACTCACACTTGATTATACCATACCACTCACACCTTGATTATACCATACCACTCACACTTGATTATACCATACAACTCACCCTTGATTATACCATACCACTCACCCTTGATTATACCATACCACTCACCCTTGATTATACCATACCACTCACACTGATTATACCATACCACTCACCCTTGATTATACCATACCACTCACACTTGATTATACCATACCACTCACCCTTGATTATACCATACCACTCACTCTTGATTATACCATACCACTCACACTTGATTGTACCATACCACTCACACTTGATTATACCATACCACTCACCCTTGATTATACCATATCACTCACTGATTATACCATACCACTCACACTTGATTATACCATACCACTCACACTGATTATACCATACCACTCACAATTGATTATACCATACCACTCACACTGATTATACCATACCACTCACAATTGATTATACCATACCACTCACACTGATTATACCATACCACTCACAATTGATTATACCATACCACTCACACTGATTATACCATACCACTCACACTTGATTATACCATACCACTCACTCTTGATTATACCATACCACTCACACTTGATTGTACCATACCACTCACACTTGATTATACCATACCACTCACCCTTGATTATACCATATCACTCACTGATTATACCATACCACTCACACTTGATTATACCATACCACTCACACTGATTATACCATACCACTCACAATTGATTATACCATACCACTCACACTGATTATACCATACCACTCACACTGATTATACCATACCACTCACAATTGATTATACCATACACTCACAACTGATTATACCATACCACTCACAATTGATTATACCATACCACTCACACTGATTATACCATACCACTCACAATTGATTATACCATACCACTCACAATTGATTATACCATACCACTCACAATTGATTATACCATACAACTCACAATTGATTATACCATACCACTCACAATTGATTATACCATACCACTCACAATTGATTATAGCCTGGCCCACAACCCAGCTCTATATGTCCACGCCTCTCAGTGATGATGATTAGTCTCAGCCATGTTATGGTCTAAGCTCATTAAAGGGTCGTTCCCGCACAACGATATTGCCGACTTCATCTGGTGTTAGTGGCTCAACGACTACCCTTAAATATGTCTTTGCCAGGGGTACATGTGTCAAACCTATTTCGTAAAACTGCTAATTCCGCGTGAGAGGCAGCGATTTTTACTGGTTCCGTAAAAATCAGCATATATATGTATGTATGCCCGTATCACAAAATGAGTCGTGTTTTTGTGGTGAAAAAAAAACTACGTAGGGTCGATTTGAATTCGACGATTATGTGTTCTTCGAAAATGGTCGGTGTTTTGTTCTGTTTTTGTTTGTTTGTTTGTTGTTGTTTTGTGTGTTTGTGTGTGTGTGTGCTTGTGTGTGTGTGTGTATGTGTGTGTGTGGGGGGTATGTGTGCTTGTGTGTGTGGTGTGGTGTGTGTGTGTGCTTGTGTGTGTGTGTGTGTGTGTGTGTGTGTGTGTGTGTATAAAAATCACACAGAAAATCCGTATTTTGTAACAAGATGAAAATACAGCACAACAGTGTACAATACATTACAGTACAAAACATTACATATCTCTTTATCAGTAGTAAACCTTGTGTCCCCATGAAAACCGCTATGAACGCTTTGAATTTAGCTTCCTGGAAAAGTCCAGCCGTGTCCCTGTGAGGTCACTCGTCTCCTCGAAGCACACAGGTCTTCTACTACCTCCACCCGCCTTAACAAAAGTTCCGTTTCAGTTTGTTGATGGTTTCCAGGATGTCTCGCACTTTAGTTCATTCTCTGATTCACTGAGCCGTTCTGCGATCTTTCCAGGTGATACCACGCATGATTCTGTAGTGTGCTTGCTGCATGGTTCTTAGTTTCAAAGCGAGTTTTTTTTTTAGATTCCACGTTTCTGCACCGTAGGTAGTGACCGTGGGCAGAATGCATTGGTCGTAGACTTTTTCGCTTCAGGACAGCTGGAATTTCTCAAGCAAATGAAAAATATGCTAAATGAACTAAATGAATGCAGTAAAAGAAAATAAGGACTCACAGTAAACTTGAAGAAAACAAAACTTATGGTCGACAACTACATCGAAGACTTAGACAGAAAAGTACAGATCGAAAATGAAGAGCTAGAAACGGTTTGCCATTACAACTATTCAGGCCAACGCATCTCAGCAGAATCCTTCTCCAAAGAAGAAAATCAAACGTAGGACAACCATTGTCTGGCAAGCGTTTGGAAGAGCAACTTCCCAAGATCACGTAGCTGAAATCTCTTAGATCCAACCATTGTCTTTTTTTTTTTATTATTATACTAATCTGTAACCAACATCCATCCATCCATATATTCAGAGTCAATCATGTTCACCTTTTATGCAGTTGGGCGTTGTTCGTGTTGTTTTGAGTTCAAAGGTTCAAAGACATGGATGGGAAGGGAGGCGACTAGTTGTGTCAGAAGACTGTAGGGAAATGGCTTTGCTGTGAGGAGCAGGTGAGCATGCAGTGTTAAAAGGTTAGTGTGCCACTCAGTAGCCTCATTTGAGATTTGTAGCTTCTTCTTGCTTCTAGAAAAACAGAAGATAATTTGTACCGATAAGTTTACGATAAAAAAAAAATGCCCGAGATTTAAACAAGAAAGAGAGAGAGAGAGAGAGAGAGAGAGAGAGAGAGAGAGAGAGAGAGAGAGAGAGAGAGAGAGGAGTTTTGTTAAAAAGGTCTTGTCTTGTTTAAGGATATACAAATAAAAGCAGTCTATCGTCGCATGAATACACTATTATTTTTTAAACAGCGATCTTTGATATATTGCAATTATTCTCCACACTTTTTTTTTATAGTGCTACTCTAAATTCATGTAGACTCGCTGCACATTACAACAACAAAAAATCAGACTTTTCTTTTGTACTGGAAAGCATAGACTGCACAACCAACCTTTGCTTGTAATTTACGTCAAAAATTGTCCCCGTGGGGATGTCAAGTAATGTCCTCTTCTCTGTCACTCTTTGTTTCTGCTTTTCCCGTTTGTTTTCTGTCATCTTTTCCTATCATTTTCTACCGTGCTGGTCTATTCACCTGTATGTGTTCTATGAAGCCTTACATAGTTTCTCTCGGGATTTATAATCGGGGTATATGTATTAAGTGCATTTACGGCTCTGAGGAAATCTGATTTGCAGAAGCAATTTTAGGTAATTTAGACCCACTCATATTTATGTTTTATGGTTCTCATCATCATCATCATCATCTCATCATCATCTCATCATAGGTGCCCTGCCGCATGGCGTTTGCGACCATGGACTTCCAACCATCTCTATCTCTCGTTGCCCCTAGCATCTCCCCCACCCTCTTCATCCCCAGCCACTCTGTAAGTCCGTCCAGCATTCTCTCCCTGGGTCTACCTGGTGCTCTCTTTCCCTCCAGCTTTCCCGTTGTGACCAGGTGCTCCAAATCCCCCTTCCTCATAAAATGGCCTACAAATGTTGCTTGTCTTTTCCTAATCTTCCTTATGAGTGATCTACTTGTGTCTGCCTCCATCAAGACTGTCTCGTTTGTTTTCTTTGCTGTCCATGGAACTCTCAACATTCTTCTGAGAAACCACATCTCGGCTGCCTCAATCTTGGTCTGGCTTTGCTTGCTGACTGTCCACGCCTCGTATCCGTGCAACAGTATTGGTTCAATATTGGTTCTTAGTTATGCTTAAATTTGTATTTAATGCCCTAGTGATAAAGTGGAAGGAGTGGTCAACGCCAGGCGCATATCCTTAGATTATGTGCACCAATGCATTGATATGGTACTTTTTTTTTCGTTCTTTTGCAGTGAAATATTGTGTACGTTTTGAGATAATAGATATAGCATGAGATGGCTATGCGCAGTCGGCTGTGCTTTAAACATAAATAACAACAACAATAGCATCTACAGCTTATGTCAGCATCCTTCACCTTTCAGTCCTGCTATTGTGTGGAAAGACAGTCATCAGCGTTATATCTGTCCCTGTGGAGATTCGATATTCTCCATGACACTTTTATGCTTGTTGTTCGCGCTGTTTCCGGGAGAGATAAATACGGACACACGAAAATATATGTGACCTCCCACCACGAAATCAGTCTTAACACGCAGTCAGTCGAACAGCACTAGGAGTTGAAAAGGTGACTGAGGGTCTATTAGGGTATTTTGACTTTTTCTCAAAATTATTTCTGTAGACTATAATCTATCCCCCACAGAAATTTTTTCCTTGAAAAAATATTATTAATCAATTTAAAATGGTATTTTAATGCACTGATCGCAGCAGAAATAATGCAATTTCCTACCTATTTTTGTCTCTTATTATAAACCGTAATCTGTGCAGTACCCGCACATGTAAATATACTGACGGAAAGTTCTTTGGGGCACCTTTCAGATAATGACAGTGAGAATTAGAAACAAACTGGGTCAAAGCCACCAAATAAAGAAATTTAAGGAAAATGTTTAGGAGAGCACACAAAAACTTTATAGGCTGTTTTCTCAAAATGGCCGTCACACAACTTAATGACTTTAAACATACATAACTTCTACATTTTTTTTTTTAGTACAAGCTTTATTCAAGTACCAAAATAATCAGCAGAATGTACACTTTCCAGTGATATGTATATCTCGAAATGTCCAAAATGCTAGTCAAGACTGATTTCGTGGTGGAGGGTCACAAATTGTTTGTTCGTTTGTTTGGTGGTGGTGTTTTCGAGAGAGAGAGATATAGAGGAACACACGAAGATATACAGTTTGTTCGTTTGTGTGTTTGGTATTGTTGTTTTCGGGGAGATATATAGACGGACATACGAAGATAAAGAGTTTGTTCGTTTGTTTGCTTTTTATTTGTTTGGGGGGTTTGTTTGTTTGTTTTGTTTGAATTTATTTGTTGTTTTGGTTTGATTTTGATTTCTTTTTCTTCTTTTTACCTTCTGGTTTTAAATAATGTGGGGTTTTTTTTTCCCTTCTATAGGGTCGGAGATATACTTGCAGATAGATTCGTATGAAGAGCTATGATCGTCAACGCCAATGCGGCAAGACACATAATGATGATGATGATGATGATAGTACTTAATTGTGGAGGCAGGGAAGAGGGGGGGGGGGGCAGATGGGCTCTGTTATTGTCTTCCTTACACGGTCTGCGTCAACGTACAGTTAGGAAACCACTAGGAATAAAAATGAAATTCAGCAAACATCGCATGATTGTAACCATTGTGTGTGTGAATGATAGTGACACGAGTGGTCCTGTTCTGACAACAACGGTCGGTCAGTGGACAGGTCATCGATACTGCTGACGTCACTTTTGACGTCACGTGAGCGGGCTAACTGTGTCTCCGCCAAGTGCCAACATCATCCGCTACGAGCGGGCGAAACTGGTGCAAGAACACAAAGCAAATGCTGGTAGTTTCCGCCTCTTCCCCTTCCTCCCTCCCCCCCCCCCCTTACCCCCTGCAGTGCTTCGATTCTGTCTCAAGGCACAAGACCTTGACTTGTAAGCAACCGTGAAATAAAGGCTGTTGGTTGTTTTGTTTGGCTGCATTACTGCCGTAAGCCATCGTCTGAAGTATTCCGATATACGTCAGAATTGGGGGGGGGGGGGGATGGAGGTGTGGGGGGTGATGAAGAATAGGTAGAGAGGAGGGAACCTTAACGTATTATTTGTTGTTGGTTTTGTTCGGTTGAATTGCTACTATATCAACCCCTTCCCGCCCCGCCTCCCCCCCCCCCCCCCTGCCCCCGTCAGACGTTTTTTTTAGTTTTCCGATATACGTCAGAATTGGGGGTGGAGGTGGTGATCAAGAACAGGGAAAGGGGAGGGAACCATAACTATTATTTGTTGTTGGTTTTGTTTGGTTGAATTGTTACTATCAACCCCTTCCCTCCCTCTCCCCCTCCCGCCTCCTCTCCGCCCCCCCCCCTCTCGCCCTTCTGGATGTTTTTAGTCTGTGTGTGGTGGGGGTGGGGGGTCGGGAGAGCAATAGTGTGGCTAAGGAGGAGGCAAGCAGCCATTACCAAACGTTGTCAAAAAAAAAGGAAGAACGAACTTGCTTGGGTGGTTTGACAGCCCCGTTGAGAGACCGATATGTCTGCCAACGAGTGTAAGTCGAAGGTTGGTGTTCAATTTTATTCGACAGTTTGCTGAAGTTGGCGTATATTACTCACAGCACACTCTGTTAATAACGAATTTGTTAAATAAAAATAATTTTTCTGTAATAAATAATTCTGTTAAACCAGATTTGAAACCTGAAATGAGCTATGATCGATTGCTGGTAGTACATCTGTGTGTGTGTGTGTGTGTGTGTGTGTGTGTGTGTGTGTGTGTGTGTGTGTGTGTGTTGTGTGTGTGTGCGTGCGTGTCGTGGTGGTGTGTGTGTGTGTGTGTTTGTTGTTGTTTTTTAGTTTTTTGTTTTTGTTTTTGTTTGTTAATTTGTTTGTTTGTTTTCAATTTTTGGTTAGTATTGAGGTTTATAGATAAAAAGGAAAAATGCGCCCGAGTATCCGTGTTGTTCTAACACACATGCGAATGACATATTTAGTTCCTGCAGAGGGTGTATGCTTAGATGTACTCTCAAGGAAGGAAAATGATTTCAGTAACATAACAATTGTTTCCATTTGAGGAAGGATATTATTGGACAACATTATATCAAGCGGTATACGAAATATGAAATTGCTTTCAATTCACTGAGAAAGGGAGGAACCTTCTTTTCCGTGTCTGTTCACAATTGTGGTATTAGATGAAAAAGGTGAGTTTAGGATATATGAAATGAACACCAAATCAAATAACAATTCATAAGAAAATCGAATAACAATCGATAAAACCCTACCAACAGGAGATTTGAAAATTTATCGAATAATCTTGTCTTTTTTTCTTTTCTTTTTTTTTTTTTTTCTTTTTTTTTCTCTCTCTTATTTTCTCTTTATGGAGACTTAGTGAAGACCATTATATGGCTTGTTCTTATAAACAGATCAAAATGTTACGTAACCATTTTTCCACAATAGGCTCATACATCACTTTAGGCCTGTGATATAGATTTTGAGTGTCATCATTTTTACTGTGTTGAGCCATTATGTTTTCGCCGTGTGTGATAAGCTGGCGCTTTGAAACGAAGGTTGAATGGTCTCAAAAAACAAAAAAACAAAAAAGATAACGGTGTCTTTTTTTGTTTTTCCTGTTCCTTTTTAATTGTTTATAGGTTTATTTGTTCGTTTTTATGTATTGAAATTATCCCTAGAGTTTGTTCTTTTTTATTTATGTGTTTATTCATTCACTTATTGTATGTATTTGTTTATTTGTTTGTTTATTTATTTATTTATCTATTTGTTTATTTATTTATTTAATTGCTGCTTTTGCTGAGCCACAGCAGATGATAGTTCTGTGATCTGTATTCAAGTCAGAAATAAAACAATAAATAGCGCGTTTGTCACTTTTTAGGCCTGAAAATGAATTCTGAAGTCTATTACTAAAAACATAAGATCATTTAGGACTTTACATATGTCACGGACATTTTCTCAAAATAGTTCACTTCAGTGGTTCATAATATGAAATAGTTGTAAATCCTGGAAACTTTGCATCAAAATAGAGCTGAAAGATATACGGTACTTGAAAGATATACTTTTCTATGTATTAGAAACATCAACGAACAGAATAATTAGTCTTACTGATCCCTTCGTCACCTATAATAATCTTGAAAAAACAACAACAACAACAACAACGCTGAAATGATCATACGGCAAATGTGAGTGACATTTTGCAGGTATGTTTTCTGTAATATTTTTTAGTGGAAAGGGATTTAGTGTGTGTAATCCATAACCTCATGACCTCTACTGACTAACACTTTGAAATATCCAATACAAAACAGGAGAAGATGCCAGCAAATATCTCATTGTTGCTGCCACTGTGGTGAGTGACAGGTACACAAATGGTCCGATTGTGACAGCAGCGGTACGTGAACAGGTCGCTGAGACTGCTAGCATCATATTTGGCCATGACGTGGGCAAACAAACAACGTCACCGGAAAACGCGAAGGCAGCTGCACCACAGTGGCGGAAGTGACGTCAGAATGCAAACCATCAGCGTTGAGTTTCCGGATACCCCCCCCCCCCCCCCCCCACTTACACCTCCTGCAAAGCTTCGAGTCCACCACCACGAAGCTTTGATTGTGGACAGCCATTACACAACACTAACATAACATTTCTGAAGTTTTTTCCTCTAATCGCTTGTGTGAGAAAGAATGGTGGTCAGGGTTTTAGGAAGGGATCTATAAAGCAGTGCTGTTGTTTGCTCTCTTATGCTGTATTACCTCCATGAAACAACAGTCTTAAGTTGTCAAGAGTTGTTCGTACGTGTGGGAAAGGAGGATGGAAGGCAAAGGGGAAGATGAGTGCAACCGTCACTCAGTACCCTTTAAAAGAAAGGGCAGGGATTTGTGAAGCTGTCTCAGTACTGTAACTGCTTGCTTGGGGACATGGGATGAATTGACAGTCAGCTGCATGTGAAGCTCGAAGGTGGGTGTTTCAGTTTTTTCTGTAGATTGATTGATTGATTTGGTTCAGTTTTTCACGTCGACACCCACCTCGGATGATATGGCCGACGGGGATAACCATCCCAGGGAAGTGGGGCAATTAGAACTTATCTAATCTTATACTGACACCACCAGAACAACAATGACTATATTTATACATCTTTGTTTCGAGAAAACGTCGCCAAAAAAATTTGATGACTTTGTTTTATGCTCCTTGCCACAAGGACAAAAATGTCAATGGAAATAAACCATTTTCAGTTTCAGTTTCAGTTCTCTCTCTCTCTCTCTCTCTCTCTCTCTCTCTCTCTCTCTCTCTCTCTCTCTCCCCTCTCTCTCTCCCCTCTCTCTCTCCCCCCCTCTCTCTCTCCCCCTCTCTGTCTGTCTGTCTCTCTCTCAGACACACACACACACACACACACACACTCTCGCACACACATTCACTCACACACACTGCACTTAGACACAATATAGACAACACAGAGAGATAGAAAAAGAAAAAGGGGGGGGGGGGAGGGTATGGACTCACCCAGAAAATATATGCTCAGAAAAACTGTCAGTACTTGTGGAATCAGCTCTCTTCCACCCACCCACCCCCCAACACCCCTCGATACTACCCCCCTCCCCCCTTGCCTTCTGGGCCATATAGCCGATGGTCAGTGGTACGGCGAGGGGAGGGGTGGGGGAAGACGTGGCGAGGATGGGTGGCAAAGGGAGAGCACTGTAGGGAGAGGAGGAGGTGGCGAAGGGAGAGCACTGTTTGCAGACGAGGACAGAGTGAAGGGTATTGTCTACATGTTGCTTTCAGCTGTCATAATGGCCACGAACAGTTAACCTGTTAGGGCAAAATTAATGTGTCATTTGTGATGTGTGTGTGTGTGTGTGTGTGTGTGTGTGAATACGAGAGTTAGTGTGAATGTGTGTGTGTGTGTGTTTATGTGCACTTTGAGTGAGTGTGTGTACTATGATAGGTGAGTGTGGATGTGTGTTTGTGTGTGTGTGTGTGTGTGTGTGGATGTATTTGTTAGATACACACACACATACACACAAACAAACAAACACACACACACACACACAAACAAACAAACACAAACACACACACACACATGCATACACTTCTTTACAAGATATGCTTGCTCCTCCTGACAAAATATTTGAGCTGCTCAAACAAAACAGGTAATCAAACCAATGAATCCAAACACGACATAAAGAAAATAAAAAAAATAATAAATTCTTTCATCAGAACTTCAAAGTTGAAGAAATCTATTTCATGTTATTAGAATGAACGAAATTCAATTACAGTAAAATGATTTATATTCAGTCTGCAAAAACACGTTGACGTTCAATCAGGCTTTTCTCTGGGAGCTTACCTCAAAATATGAAAGAAAACTGTGTTTTTATTTTGTGTTGTTGACAAATCGATTGAAATAAACAGATTTTTTTTTTTGGTGTACTTTTTGTTTTATTTTGTATTGTTTTCTTTGTTTGTAGGCTGTAGTTCTCACGTGCGCTAGCATATTTATTTTGAAAGAGGATTTATATGCGTGGCCATTTCTTTGCCTCGCAATAAAGAGCTGGTGGGGATACACGGACAGCCGTGTGTGTGTGTGTGTGTCGGATTTATCAGACTTGACTGCAACCGTTTTGTGTACGCACATCAGCCACATCTCTCCAGTGTTTTTGTGAGTAACTCGAGACAGAAGACCCAGCATGGTTTCATATTTGCTAGAATAGTGGCCATTTTTACCTTCAAATTTTACCCTCGTGGGGGTGCCGGGGGCTGTTTCAGTGTAAATAGTATCCCCCACCTTCTGGAAACTCTGTGCTCAAACAATGCCCGCTTTTCTGTCACTGTCATAATCTCTTCCTTGTTCCTTTTGCTTTCTGTCATTTCTTCCTATCAATTTCTGCCTTGATGGTCCATTCTCCTGTATGTGTTCGATAAAGTCTTGCGTACTTAGAATTGATAATTGGGTACATGTAGTGGGTGCATTTTTGGCTTTAGGAAGGTGAGATAAGCGGAAGCAGTTTTAGGTAATTTGTGTCTTTTTTGTTATACAGGGGGGTGCAAAAATAGGTATACAGTAAGTATCACATCATTATTATAATGCTTAATTCATTAAAATTATTAGCACATTAAGTTAGTTAGCCTTTATTTTTGATATTTTCAGTGTCATTAATTATACTTTATCGTAACTAATAATATGCAAGCCGCGCACTGGTAATGACATGATTCAGTTCATCTTGCAGGCTTGTCAAGAAATTGATGCTGATAAAGATCTTTGTGCTTGAGTGTGCATGAGTGTCCGCTCTCGATTAGAGGAGTGTGTGAATACCGACGGCAAGCAGTTTGAGTATCTGAGGTATTAAGGCTGTGCTTGTTATTACATGTATTTGCAATATTCATTTGTTTGTTTAATAAATGCATAGAGTATTGTACGTGTTTTCTTTTTTTCATAACTGTATACCTACTTTTGTACCCCCCCCCCCCCCTGTATGTTATGGTGTCCTTATGTATGTTTTTTAAATCCCCTGCGTGATAAATTGGACAGAAGCGATCAACGCCAGAGGCATGTCCTAAGAATATGTGCGCAAATGCATTGATATGTGTACTTCATTTTTCTTTTCTTTTGAAGTTTTGTATGTTTTGCATCGGTTATAGCCATGATATGGCTCTACGCAGTCGGCTGGGCTTTAAAAAAAACAACAACAACAAAAACGGTATTGTTATTATTGTTGTTATTGTTATTTTTATTATTATTTATATTATTATCATTATTATTATTATCGTTATTATTGTTATTATTATCATTATTTTTATTATTATTATGTTTGCTGTTGTTTCTGTTGTTGCTGTTAATATAAGTATTATCATCATCATCATCATCATCATCATACCTGATGAGATTTTCTTCTGTTCTTTTGCATGTGCTGTGATGGTGTGCTGTGGTCAACAACAGGTAAATTTAATCTCTTCCTCTTTTTCTTGTTCTTCTGATTCTTCTTCTTCTCTTCTTCTTCTTCATCATCTTCTTCTCCTCCTCCTCCTCCTCCTCCTTTTTCCTCCTTTTTTTCTTCTTCTTCTCCTCCTCCTCCTCCTCCTTCTTCCTCTTTTTCCCCTCCTTCTCCTCCTCCTACTTCTTCAACACCGTCTTCATTTCTTCTTTCACCTTTTGGTTGTATGTATCTTCTTATGTGTGTGTCTGTATCCTGGCTATCTGTGTATGTCTGTGTGCCTGCATGTAGCTAGCTATCTGTTAGTCTGTGTGTATATCTGTCCTGTCTTTCACTTGTTCTGAGCCTGAAACGAGCTGAAGGTTTATAGGCGTGTACAGAGAATAGGAAACCATAAACGGATGGATTTCTTGGATGTTAAATTATCAGAAACCCGATCACTTTCAAAACCAAAAAGTAAGTGAGTGAATAGACAATTGGAACCTTGCCTTGAATGTACTCACAGAGGATAGGTACAGACAGACAAACACACAGAGAAATGGAGACAGAGACAGAATGGTATTTTGACGTTTTATTGACGATAACCCTGTTACGGCTTTTATGGTCAAGGGGCACAACCTATGTCATAACAATAATGTATCAGAGGGGAAAAAAATCACATCGGTACAACGCAAATAAACTCTACTTTGCAGTCTGACTTAAACTGTTTATCTTGGTTCATACTCAATGTATTATGTCACATAATGATAAAGATACTGTGTTTTCCAGCGGCGGGAGGTAAAATTAGCTAAAAGCCATTTTTCAAACTTGCCGTTGGCTTGAGTGCTGTATTTTTTAGGAGCAGAAGGTAAAATTAGCTAAAAGTCATTTCTCAAACTTGCCGTTGGTTTGCGTGCTAAATTAGCTAAAAGCCATTTTTCAAAGTTGCCGTTGGCTTGTGTGCTAAATTAGCTAAAAACCATTTCTCATACTTGCCATTGGCTTGCGTGCTGTATTTTTTCCAACGACAGAAGGTAAAGTTAGCTAAAAGCCATTTTTCAAACTTGCCGTTGGCTTGCGTGCTAAATTATTTAAAAGCTATTTTTCACACTTGTCATTGGCTTGCGTGCTGTATTTTCCAACGACAGAAGGTAAAATTAGCTAAAAGCCATTTCCCAAACTTGCCATTGGCTTGCGTTTTGTATTTTCCAACGGCAGAAGGTAAAATTAGCTAAACGCCATTCTTTTCAAACCTGCCGTTGGCTTGCGTGCTGTAATTTTCAACAGCAGAAGGTAAAATTAGCTAAAAGCCATTTCTTAAATTTGCCGTTGCTTGCGTGCTGGGTTGTTTTCAGGATCCTAGAAGCTAGCCCAGTCACGAGAGAGAGAGAGAGACAGACAGACAGACAGAGAGAGAAAGAGAGAGAGGACAGAGACAGACAGACAGAGAGAGAGACAGACAGACAGACAGACAGACAGAGAGACAGAGAGAGAGAAAGAAAAGAGAGAGAGACAGACAGAAAGACAGAGAGAGAGACAGAGAAACAGACAGAGAGAGACAGACAGACAGACAGACAGAGAGAGACAGACAGACATAAAGACAGAGAAAGACAGACAGACAGAAAGACAGACAGAGAGAGAGACAGAAAGACAGACAGAGACACAGAGACAGACAGACAGACAGACAGAGAGAGCATTCATCAATTCACTTTGAAAATGCACAGGAAACGCTGTCATAAATCACACCAGTATTGCAACAGTCTGAATCAACACTACGTTGACATTTGCAAGGTGCATCCTCAGATCGCCCATGGCTGGAAGGCCTGACCAGAGTGAACATGAATTTGTTGCATTGAGGATGGGGCTGCGGAGAGAGGAAGACTGTAGAAGGGAGAAAAACCTGGAGGTGACACAGAGAGGGAAGGAAAGAGAGAGAGAGAGAATGAGACAGAGAAAGGTAGAATGAGACAGAGAGAGAGAGAAAGAGAGAGAAGAGAGAATGAGACAGAGAGAGAAAGATAGAATGAGACAGACAGAGAGAGAGAGGAGAGAGACAGAAAGAGAGAGAGGGGGAAGAGAGAGAGATTTAATTGTAAGGTCAGTGGCCTGCATGGGAAGGGGGGATGGGAAGGAACTGAACGGAGTAACTAACAGAATTGAATAATATGACAACAACAACAACAACAAAAAACCACCAAAGTTTCATATCACAATCATTTACAAAAATATAAAACAGTACGCTTTCGCTATATTTTCGGACACAACGGTCAAATTCTTTCAGTACATAATCATACAGACAGACTAACAAACAGATCACAAACAGACGGAAACGCAGAAAGAAAAACAGAATACATTTTTAAGAACATATTTTTGTTTTAGAGGGTAGGGACATAAAGCACATTAATGCAGACAAAGAGAAAAATAAACAAAGAGAGAGACACTCAGACAGAGGAATGCATGGACAAAGAGAACTAAGCAAAGAGAGAGACACAAACAAACAGAAGAACGCATGGACAAAGAGACAAGTAAGCAAAGAGAGAGACACACACAGACAGGAGTGCATGGACAAAGAGACAAATAAAGACACACACACACACGCACGCACGCACACGCACACACACACCACACACACATACACAGAGAGGGAGGGGGAGAGAGAGGAATGCATGGACAGAGAGACAAATAAACAGAGACACACAGACAGGAATGCATGGACAGAGAGACAAATAAACAGAGACACACAGACAGGAATGCATGGACAGAGAGACAAATAAACAGACACACAGACAGGAATGCATGGACAGAGAGACAAATAAACAGACACACAGACAGGAATGCATGGACAGAGAGACAAATAAACAGAGACACACAGACAGGAATGCATGGACAGAGAGACAAATAAACAGAGACACACAGACAGGAATGCATGGACAGAGAGACAAATAAACAGAGACACACAGACAGGAATGCATGGACAGAGAGACAAATAAACAGACACACAGACAGGAATGCATGGACAGAGAGACAAATAAACAGAGACACACAGACAGGAATGCAAGGACAAAGGAACAAATAAAGATACAGAGAGAGAGAGGGAGAGAGAGAGAGAGAGAAGAGTGCATGAACAAAGAGACAAATAAACAGAGAGACACGCACACACAGGAATGCATGATACGAATACTAATCAGTTGTAGTTTAATTGGATTTTAGCTAGCTGTTAATGCGAAGGTTGAAAGTCGTTGCTGTGCCGATGGTGACACGTGGAGATGTGGGGAATTTTGTGCTTAAGTGTTAGGGTTGTAACGAGTGATGTCTGTAATGAATATAGTCTGTAGCATCACTCCTTGGGATGTTGGCTGCACGCACTGCTCTCCGGGTCTCTTGTCTTCCACATGTCTTTCCTCAACCAGGCTTAAAATCTCTGGACTGTTGCGACCTGTCCACTTTTTGATGTTTCCTAAGTAATCTGTTTGTGGTCTTTCCCTTCCTCTTTTGCCTTCGATTTTTTCCCAGAATGACGTCTTTCATGAGAGTGCTTTTTGTTGTTGTTTGTTTCTGCACACATGTCCAAAGAAGGTCAATTTCAGTTTTTTGTAAGGATGACATGTACTTGTTTTCTTCGGGTTTTCAGCTCGTCGAGTATGCTCTTGTCACTCCTTTTGTCTTTCCAGCTCACTCGTAGACACAAATAGATCACTCATAAGGAAGATTAGGAAAAGACAGGCAACATTTATAGGCCACTTTATGAGGAAGGGGGATTTGGAGCACCTGGTCACAACGGGAAAGCTGGAGGGAAAGAGAGCACCAGGTAGACCCAGGGAGAAAATGCTGGACAGACTTGCAGAGTGGCTGGGGACGAGGAGGGTGGAGGAGATGCTAGGGGCAACGAGAGATAGAGACAGATGGAAGTCCATGATCGCCAACGCCATGCGGCAGGGCACCTGATGATGATGATGAGCTCACCCGTAATGAATACAAAGCGTCTGTAGTGACAAGAAATGATGCTGGCAGTCCCAGTTGCAGGTGATACCTGTGCATCCTGATCGTCCCTGACTACAATTTGGTAGATCTGGAAAAAAAAATGTTAAGGTCTTACTACTAGTAGTAAAAAAAGTGACCTAACCTGAAATACTTGCTGTTTTTACAACCAGGTTTAATAGAAACAATAAACTCCCACACGAAACGCTTGCAAATAGGCGTGAGGTGTATACCACATTTTTGGCATTCATTTTGTTTAGTTGCTTGTATGTATATGTGTATGTATACGTGTATGATGTGTATATATCTGTACATATGTATGCCTGTGCATGTATATGTATATGTATGTATATGGCATAGATGTGTGTCATGCTTGCTCAAGTAAATGGTTGATGCGTGTATGCATGTATATGCATATGTAAATGTATATGGCATTGGGTGCGTAACATGCTTACTCAAGCAAATGGCTGAACAAATTCAACTAAAAACGCATTAGCAAACACTTGAAGCAGACTCAGACACGTAGCTGGCATTTTGCTGAAACGGACGCCATCCTTTGTAGGCCTCCTGTTTGTTTAGCAGACGTTGGCATGATACATTTATGGAATCAATCACTCGCGTTACACTGTACACCTGCTTGAGCAAATATTGAACAAACCCAAACCCTCGCCTCCTCTGTGCAGTCAATACACCATAATGGCCTACCAGCCAGTTCCCACCACCACAGAAAAAACCAGGTTCACACTGTTTGTCCATTTTTAATTTAAAAGGTATTGTCCGAAATATTGCTTTCCTCCTCCCTTTTTTGCTCCTTCTCTTCACCTTCCCTTCCCAGCCCCAACCCTCTCCCATACACAGAGAAATCATGAAAGAGAAAGTCTGAAGGTAGCTGGTGGTTTCGCTGGTACATAGTATGCGGCCAAACAAACCAAACTATAACAACACACTTTTTTTTTTTCGATCATGTAATTCACCTTCTCATTATTTTGTAAACACTCTCTCTCTCTCTCTCTCTCTCTCTCTTCTCTCTCTCTCTCTCTCTCTCTCTCTCTCCTCCTCCCTCTCTCTCTCTCTGTCTCTGTCTCTCTCTCTCTGTCTGTCTCTCTCACACACACACACACACTCACACACACACACACACACACGCGGCGCGCGCACACATATACACTCATAGAGTATTCCTCTTTTTCTCTTTCTGTATCTATATCTGTGAAATTTTATGTATGTATGTACATACGTACGTATGTATGTAAGTATGTATGCATGTATGTATATATATATATATATATATATATATATATATATATATATATATATATATATATATATAGTGTGTGTGTGTGTGTGTGTGTGTGTGCGTGCGTATGTGTCCGTGTGTGTGTGTGTGTGTGTGTGTGTGACATAACTTAGAAATTTGCTGACAGCAGGCAAGTAACAGCGCAAACCAAACCAACCAAACCAAAGCAAACCACAATACAATACCATTGCATAATGGTGTCCCACAGTCAAGGTCTTGCAGCGGAATAAAAAGCTTTGCAGGGGGGGGGGGGAGGGGTGGAGACTAACAAACAAACAAGGGCCCAGTGTTTGTGTTTCTGCTCCAGTACCGCCATACTGAAACCCAGCCTTTGTGCTTTGCTTCGACACGGTCTGTTTGTCCATGTCACGACAAACGTGACGCCATCAGTCTCACTGACCGCTGTGCATTGATCAGCTCCTGCCACAACAGGACCATTTTGTGTTTGTATCGCTCATACAGAGGTAGGTTTTTTTTTGGGGGGGTGGGGGTGGGGGTTGGATCTGTCTTCTGGGCATTTGTTCTATCCTCTGATGTTTCCTAATTGTTAGATGGTAACTATGGACACGAAGAATGATGAATATAACACTGACTGTGATCTGCTTCTGGGCTTTTGTTTTATCCTCTGAGGTGTCCTAATTGTTAGATGGTACCTATCAAGGCTTAAAACGTTCCGCGTCTGGGCGGAATTCCGCGATTTCGGTTTGTAAAAAAAAAAAAATAAATAAATAAATAAAAGAAGCAAGGCATCATGATCGGCTTGCAAGCGTTCATAGCAACGGCGCTCAAGTTATGGCCCCTGATTTGCCCCCCCCCCCCCCCCGGACCCCACTAGTTTCAGTGTTTTTTTCCTCTTCCTGTTTTAAGCCCTGACCTATGGACAGGTAGAATTAATATTACACTGACTGTGATCTGCTTCTGGACTTTTGTTCTATCCTCTGATGTTTCCTAATTGTTAGATTTGGTAACTATGGAAGGTAAGAATTAATATAACACTGACTGTGCTCTCTGAGGTTTTCTAATTGTTAGATGGTATCTATGGACAGGTAGAATTAATATAACACTGACTGTGATCTGCTTCTGGACTTTTGTTCTATCCTCTGAGGTTTCCTAATTGTTAGATGGTAACTATGGACAGTAAGAATTAATATAACACTGACTGTGCTCTCTGAGGTTTCCTAATTGTTAGATTTGGTAACTATGGACGGTAAGAATTAATATAACACTGACTGTGCTCTCTGAGTCTGAGCTTTCCTAATTGTTAGATGGTAACTATGGACAGATAGAATTAATATAACACTGGCTGTGATCTGCTTCTGGACTT
The DNA here is from genome assembly GCA_030674185.1 of Monoplex corrugatus. NCBI lineage: Eukaryota > Metazoa > Mollusca > Gastropoda > Littorinimorpha > Ranellidae > Monoplex > Monoplex corrugatus. Next base: position 14,125,327 of record JAPXFY010000022.1, read on the forward strand.
TTGTTCTATCCTCTGAGGTGTTCTAATTGTTAGATGGTAAGTATGGACATCCTGGAAAAAATGAATATAACATTGACTGTGATCTGCTTCTGGACTTGTTCCCTGTCCTCTGATGTTTCCTAATTGTTAGAAGCAAACTATGCATAGGAAGAATGAATACAACATTGTGATCTGCTTCTGGACTTTTGTTCTGAGTTGTCCTAATTGTTAGATGGTACCTATGGACAGGAAGAATTAATACAACATTGACAGTGATCTGCCTCTGGGCTTTTGTTCTGTCTTCTGATGTTTCCTAATTATTAGATGGTACCTATGGGCAGGAAGAATTAATATAACACTGACTGTGATCTGCTTCTAGGCTTTTCTTTTGTTCTCTGACAGACAGACAGAGAGAGAGGTGGGACAGGCAGACATACAGATAGACAAACAGGCTGACAATGATTGTATACAGGAACAGAAGCAAGAAAGGAACACAATGTTGACTCGGCGAAATGAATGTGCAAGAAAAGTGTCATTTAGTATGAAATCAGTTCCCACTAACCATCTTCTGTCTCCTGTGGTCAAAGTGATGTTTTGAAGGTACGGAAGGAGAGAGGGGAGTGAGAAGAAAAGTATAATACCAATGGGTCATCATCATCAAGTGCCCTGCCGCATGGCGTTGGCGATCATGGCCCTCCATAATTATATATCTCAGCCACCCCGCAAGTCCGTCCAATATTTTCTCCCTGGGTCTACCTGGGTTGTTTTGTGTGTGTGTGTGTGTGTGTGTGTGTGTTGTGTGTGTGTGTGTGTGTGTGTGTGTGTGTGTGTGTGTGTTCGTTCTTTGATTTAACGTCTTTTCACTATAAGTGATATTAGGACGGTGTGTGTGTGTATGTGTGTGTGTGTGTGCTTAGGTTAAACGCAGTAGCTTATACCAATGGGTGGTTAACAGGAGAAAAAAAAGGGGGGGGGGGGGGGGGTTAGAGAGAGGAAGGCAGAAGGGGAAAAAGTATAGTGTTTGGTTAACCCTTTGACTCCCACATCCTGTCCTCCAGCATCCTGCATTGTCAACCATGCCAGCAAAACAAAAACATAACCCTTAAACTGACTAACCCTATCCCCCAGCTTCCTGCAGAAAGCTGGTGGGTAGGGTGAGGGAATCAAAGATTAAGTTTTTGCAGTTGGTGGATAGGGTTCGGGGGTCAAAGGGTTAAAGGACAGGGATTAAACGGCAGTGTATGCAGACTGCATGGAACAGTCGAAATTGTTATGTACACATCTCAGGGCATAATTAACGTGTGATAGTTGTTTGTATATATGTCTGTAATATATTTCTGAAGTAGACAATTCAATTTAAATGACTAGATAGATATGTAAATTGATTACTCAGATCATATTTGTGGATGAGGAAGGAGAGGTACTGTTTCTTGAAGTTTACTGTTGTGTGTTTTGAGTGAATCAGAGAGAGAGAGAGGCAGTTTAAAAAACAGAAGCAGATATTGAGGGCTAGGTTTATAAAGGCTAATTCTTGGAGCTCAGATGTTGATATTTTTTTAAATTAAGGGATTGTAGTGGTGGTGGTGGTAGTGGTTGTGTG
>JAPXFY010000022.1:14131905-14141905 GCA_030674185.1 Monoplex corrugatus
GTCTGCCTCCATCAAGACTGTCTCGTTTGTTTTCTTTGCTGTCCATGGTACTCTCAACATTCTTCTGAGAAACCACATCTCAGCTGCCTCAGTCTTGGTCTGGCTTTGCTTGCTGACTGTCCATGCCTCGCATCCGTACAACAGTATTGGTTCTATATACATGTAACATTCAAGGACTCTCTTCCTGATGTTAAGTGTTAGGCATTTGTTGGTAAGAATGCTTGTTATCTTCTTGAATGCCTTTACTAATACAGTTGTATTATCGTATGATTATACTAGTGAGCAAAATATAAGTACCCACACACAAAGAGAGAGGAGACAGACACACAGACAGATACAGCGCAGAACAGAGCATAGACACAAATATGATAAGAAAGAGATGCAGACAGAAGAACGCATTGCATCCACAAAGAGAGGAGAGAGAGAGAGAGAGAGAGAGAGAGAGCATAGTAATAAAGAAGAGATGCAGACAGAAGAACGTATGACATTGATTGCTGCGGTACCATTCGTCTCTAGCTGCAAGAGTTGAGGGTTTTACCATGGCATTGTTGTTAGTATGAGAAGATGTTGGAGTTACTGATAAGACTGTAAGGCAGTCGTGGGATTAGAAATGCCAAAAGATGGTAGCAATGACAGTGGCCTTTCCAAGTCTCTGGGTATCACTTGCTAAGTGCGGCAAATTGTCATATCTCCAGATGGTAACAATGTATCCTATATCAAATACAGACTCCACAAATTTTTTATTTATTTCTTTTTAAGTTTTTGTTATTTTGTCGTTGTTATTAATTTTTGAATTGTTTGTTTGTTTGTTTGTTTGTTTGTTTATTGTGGTGATTCGTCAGTTGATTGGTTCGTTCGTTCGTTCGCTCGTTTGTTTGTTGTTGTTGTTGTTGTTTGTGTGTGTGCTGTTCTGTTGTTCTTTTTCACTGATGTTGTTGTTCTTCTTCTTTTTGTTCTCGTAGATTTTTCTTAGAAGGGGGTCATAGTTGTACTTATCTTTACCCTTCCATTCCTTAACACCTAGGAAATTTGAAGAATAAAGGGAAAAAGCCCAGCAAACCTGAAAAATATACAGGGAAAAAACAACAACAGATCTCTTCCAATTGCTGTGCTGCCCTTACATGAGTGATACGCACACCACATGTGGTGCCGTCCTGGCAGAGGCGGTCAATGAACGCAGGTCACTACAGACTGCTGGCATCACATTTTTCCATGACGTGGGCAAGCAAACAGCGTCACCGGAAAGCGCAGAGGTCAGCTGCACAGCGGCGGAACTGGCGTAAGATTACAAACAATGGCACCCGTCTGTGAGTTTCTGGCGCCCCTCTGCGAAGCTATTGGTTCTACTACATGACTTTGACTGTGGAGCAGGTATACACAACATTCTGTGATCAATCATCTTCTGAAGCTGATTTTTTTTTTATGTTATGTGCGCCTGTGTGTGTGTGCGTTTGTGTGTGTGTGTGTGCGGGTGTGTGTGTGTGTTTGCGGGCATGTGTGTGTATGTGCAAGCCTGCGTGTCTGCGTGTGTGTGTTTGTGGATTCGTCAGTTGGTTGGTGGTTGGTTGGTTCGTTTGTTTCTTTGTTGAGTTTGAATTTTTAGTTTTCTGGTTTTCGTTTTCTAGATTTTTTTTTTAGTTTTGTTGTTTTTGTTTTTATCATAGGTTCAACTTTTTTTGTTTTAGGGAAGAAAGGGATGGTCATGGTCGTAGTTACTTTAACCCTTCCATTCCCTAACAACTAAGAAATCTGAAGAATAAAAGGAAGCAATCCCAGCAAACCTGACAATTAAACTTTAAAGGGGGAAAACCAACAGATCTCTTCCAATTGCTTTGCTGCCCTTACATGAGTGATACGCACACCACATGTGGTGCCGTCCTGGCAGAGGCGGTCAATGAACGCAGGTCACTGCAGACTGCTGACATCACATTTTTCCATGACGTGGGCAAGCAAACAGCGTCACCGGAAAGCGCAGAGGTCAGCCGCACAGCGGCGGAACTGGCGTAAGATTACAAAAAATGGCGCCCGCCTGTGAGTTTCTGGCGCCCCTCTGCAAAGCTATTGGTTCTACTACATGACCTTGACTGTGGGGCAGGTATACACAACACTGTATTCAGTAATCTTCTGGAGTTTGTTTTTTTTTATGCTATGCACCTGTGTGTGTGTGTGTGTGTGTGTGTGTGTGTGTGTGTGCGTGTGTGTGTGTAACCTAGGTCTGTTCACAGAGCCTGATTTTGAAAACACACATACACGTACATCAGAAAGAGAGAGAGAGAGAGATGAAAAAATAGTTAATCAATTAATAGATATTTATGGTATTAATGAATCACTGTTTCTTCGGCTGTTCTAAACAGGAAAATGTGTGTTTGTATACGTATATGGTTATGTGTATGTGTGCGCGCAGGCGCGCGCGTGTGTGTATATGAAAATATATGACACACTTTACAGATATTTATTTGTTCCTGTTTATCAAATATTCCTACATCTATTAAAAAGATACATTTTAATCAGGCAAATGAAAAGAACACACGCACGCGCGCGCGTGCACACACACACAATACACACACCGCGCGCGCGCACACACACGCATGCACACATGCACGCATAGAGAGAGGGAGGGGAAAGGAGAGACAGAACGAGACATGTACGTTTTGTGTAGAGAATGTCAAAGTGATGAATTGTCATTTCATTTCAGAATGTCCTGAAGTTTATGACGATAAACTGACAGTTATTTCTAAAAAAAAATTAAAAAAAGTATATAAAACGCAGATATTTTGCGTGTGTAGTTTCATGTCTAGAAGCAAAAACTAAAGAACTGAAAAGGTGTTTGTGTTTTCAATCTGCGGAAAGGGTTTTAATGATGAAGTTTCGATAAGTGTTGTCCAAAACGTTTTTTTCTTTTTTCCCCATAATCATTTGTCATAAATTGCGCACTTTACACGACGTTCATTTATTGAATGTGTTAGGCCTTTGTTTTTATTATTATTATCACTATTATTATTATTACTATTATCACTATTATTCATTATTATTAATATTATTATTATCACTATTATTATTTATCACTATTATCACTATTATTATTATCATCATTATTACTATTATCATTATAGTATTATTATTGTTATTATTATCATATTGTTGTTGTTGTATTTATTCTTATGATTATTTGTAAATATCAGAAAGAACATACAAGTTTATATTTGAACTCCGTGCGTGTGTGTGTATGTCTGTGCGTCTGTCTGAGTTTGTGAGAGAGAGAGAGAGACAGACAGACAGAGAATAGAGGGGGGCAGGAGAGTAGCAAAGACCAATAATAAATCTACTTTAAAAGACACAAAAAATACCATCGTAAATCACACAAACATTGGAACCGCCAAAACCAGCATCGCGTTAACATTTGAAAGATGCAGCAGATAGCTTTTGGGCAGTCTTTAATGTTGACTTGAATTCACGACAGAGACAAAAAAAATTTAAAAAGAAAGAAAGATTGGGTGAATTGAAGATGGGCAAGGAAAAGAGACAGAGGGGGCTGGGAAGGGGGACAGAGGAAGATTGTAGGAAGGAGAAACAAATATTTGATTTGAAATTGTAAGTCTTTTTCTTTTTGGTCATCATGGTTTACCATATGAAATTTGGTCTGCTCAGCCTGGCCGCATCCAGGTCATGACCCTCAGTCTATCATCTTTGACTTGTGTATTCATTTCTGGTACTCTGTTGTATCTTTTCTTGGTATGTAATTTACAACGTTGCGTTCAATTTAAGTTTCCATGTTTTCCAAATGTAATCAATAGGCAAGCTATAACTTGACGATCATCATTATTATCCTCCCCCCTGTCTCCGTCCCCCCCCCCCCCGTCTTTCTCTTTCTCTGCCCCTCTCTCTCTCCTCCCCTCTCTCTCTCTCTCCCTCTCTCTCTGTCTCTGTGTGTGTGTGTCTCTCTCTGTCTGTCTCTCTCTCTCTCTCTCTCTCTCTCTCTCTCTCTCTCTCTCTCTCTCTCCCTCCTGTTTCTTTTTGTTCTGCTACCTCTGTCTCTCTTTGATTCTGTCTGTCCTGTCTGTCTGTCTGTCTCTCTCTCTCTCTTTTGTATGTGTATATGAGTGGACACATACATGTGTATGTGTGTGTGTCTCGTGTGTATGTGTGTGTCTGTGTGTGTGTATGTGTGTATGCGTGTGTGTGTGTGTGTGTGTGTGAATCAACAGTTTACGTGTTGATGAATGATACAGTTTACCTTTTGTGTTAGTGAATGTGTGTGTTGGTGAATAAGACGCTTACAGGTTAGTAAATAAGACTATGTATCTTTCATGTTAGTGAATAGGACTATATACCTTTTTGATGTTAGTGAATAAGATCATATACCTTTTTGTTCGGTTCATTTACCTTTCGTGTCAGTGAACGTGTGTGTTAGTAAATAAGATCGTTTCCGTGTAAGTGATCCTCCTGTGGGGATGCTCGGGGCTCTTTCAGTATAAATAGTATCCCCACTTTCTGGAAATTCTGTGCTAGTAACTTCCTCTTTTCGGTCTCTCTCTTTGTTTCTGCCTTGTTTATTTGAGTTCCTTCATTCGTTCCTACCGTTTTCTGCCTTAATGGTCCATTCACCTGTATGTGTTCGATAAAGTCTTGGGAATGATAATTGGGTGCACGTATTAAATGCAGTTTTGGCACTAGGGAAATGGGTATGCGGAAGTAATTTTAGGTAATTAAGGCCTATTTTGTGTACGTTTTAATGGCTTAATTTGTTTAAATTTGTTTCCGTTGATTTTAAAATCACTTTGTGATTATTGGACGGTGTGGTTCAGCGCAGGGCGGGTCTCCAGATATGTGCTCGAATACATTATGATTAGTGCTATTAATTATATTGTATGTTTTTTACTTGTTGAAGTATTGTGTATGTTTTGAAACAGTTATAGTCTGTATGTTTGAACAGTAAGTCGGCTGGACTGTCAAATCAGGAACAGTTAAATTAGTAGTGATCAAGACATTACCTTTGTGTTATGAATAAGGCCATTTCTTTCCTTTTAGGTGTGTTCTATCACCATGTGTTCATTGTATATATGACAATCACGAAGAAGCAACCCAACCTGAAGATCTGACGAGATGCTGTTTGCAGAGATCAAAGCCTTGCACATGAAAAAGAAGGGAACTCAGAAACGACAACCTGAACACAATGTGAGAACTTCGGCATGAAAATCAGTATAGCAACCGAGACACTGAAAGTCAGAACACGGCGCTCAACATCAACATCGAGGGGACAGCACTGAACAATCAGCGAGTTCAGTATCTTGGAATATCTTCACAAAGATGAGTTCAACAGAGAGATGAGACAAGATTCAAGGCCAACAGCGTCACTACAGCTTGCCCACTCTAAGACCCCCAATCCCATTGAGACAAAGCCAAACCATCGATCATATTGACCACCTTGACCACAGTGTCAGACATGGACCTTACCAAAAGTCTGAAAGAAGATCCCACCTGCGAGATGAGATGTTAAGGAGAGCATCAACAAACAGACATGATAGTCAAGAACATCAAGATCAGAGAAATGATTGAACAACACAATTCCACTAACGTTCCAAAGCAGAGAACCAGGTGGTTCGGCACCTGACACGCATGGCACTCACAGCTTGCCATAAAGCTTACACACAAAGTGTCAGGGTACAGGAGGGTAGACCGAGGAAGACTGGATCGAGGTGTAAGAATCACTGAAGCACAACATCCACTAACAGCTTCCAATTGCCAGACAGAAAGTCCCTTTCCTCGACGCCAAGATGGTATAAAGGACGGTAAGTAAGTAAAGTAAGTAGAATAAGGCATTCACCATTTTGATGTATACCAAAAAAAATGTATCACGTGAATTACAGTCCCATTCCTACCTGAATCTTTACGACAATGTGAAGGGCTGTTGACTTAAAACATAAATTCTCGAGTCTTTGATACATGATCTTGACTATCTAGTCTCTGTATTTCTCCGTGTACTCGTGTATGTGTTTGGTTTTTTTTTTCTTCTTTTTGTTTGTTTTGTTTTTTTCTCCCTGCACATCTTTTAGATCAGCCCACTAAGACTGATTTAATAATTTAACGATAGAACCAATTTCCCAAACGTCATCGCCCATTCTCTCCCTCCCTCCCCCCCTTTGCACACACACACACACACAGCCTCTTTCCCTCGAGAAAAACAACTTTCTCCAAGCACTAAACCTGGCAGCACTAAACCCTTTTGCCACAGCTGAACAAGAAGAGGGACCCAGAATGTGTCGATTATATCCCACTCCAAACAGGATTAAGAGAGAGGGCACGTCAGCAGCTGGACGACTGAGAGACAGACAGACACACAGGCAGTCAAAGGGAGGGAGGGAGGGAGAGAGAGAGAGAGAGAGAGAGCGACTGACAATTTGAGGCAGACATGCAGGCAGTCGGACGGACAGACAGAGAGAGTGAGAGAGACAACATTTGACAATTTGAGACAGACATACAGGCAGATAGGGGAGAGAGACAACAGTTGACAATTTGAAACAGACATACAGGCAGATAGAGAGAGAGACAACAGTTGACAATTTGAGGCAGACATGCAGGCAGTCGGAGGACAGAAACAGAAGAGTGAGAGAGACAGCAGTTGACAATTTGAGACAGATATACAGGCAGATAGAGAGAGAGACAACAGTTGACAATTTGAGACAGATATACAGGCAGACAGAATGAGAGAGAGAGAGACAACAGTTGACAGTTTGAGACAGATATACAGGCAGATAGAGTGAGAGAGAGAGACAGCAGTTGACAGTTTGAGACAGACATACAGGCAGACAGAGTGAGAGAGAGAGAGACAACAGTTGACAGTTTGAAACAGATATACAGGCAGATAGAGTGAGAGAGAGAGAGACAACAGTTGACAGTTTGAGACAGACATACAGGCAGATAGAGTGAGAGAGAGAGACAAACAGTTGACAGTTTGATGACAGATATACAGGCAGATAGAGTGAGAGAGAGAGACAACAGTTGACAATTTGAGACAGATATACAGGCACAGTAGAGTGAGCGAGAGACAACATTGACAATTTGAGACATATAAGGCAGACAGAGTGAGTGAGAGACAACAGTTGACAATTTGAGACAGATATACAGGCAGATAGAGTGAGAGAGACAACAGTTGACAATTTGAGACAGATATACAGGCAGATAGAGTGAGAGAGAGACAACAGTTGACAGTTTGAGACAGATATACAGGCAGATAGAGTGAGAGAGACAACAGTTGACAATTTGAGACAGACATACAGGCAGATAGAGTGAGAGAGACAACAGTTGACAATTTGAGACAGATATACAGGCAGATAGAGTGAGAGAGAGAGAAGAGAGAGAGAGAGAGACAACAGTTGACAGTTTGAGACAGAAAATACAGGCAGATAGAGTGAGAGAGAGAGACAACAGTTGACAGTTTGAGACAGACATACAGGCAGATAGAGTGAGAGAGAGACAACAGTTGACAGTTTGAGACAGACATACAGGCAGATAGAGTGATAGAGAGAGAGAGGGAGAGACAACAGTTGACAGTTTGAGACAGATATACAGGCAGATAGATGATAGAGAGAGAGAGAGAGACAACAGTTGACAGTTTGAGACAGATATACAGGTAGATAGAGTGATAGAGAGAGAGAGAGAGACAGCAGTTGACATTTGAGACAGATTACAGGTAGATAGAGTGATAGAGAGAGAGAGAGAGAGACAGCAGTTGACAGTTTGAGACAGATATACAGGCAGATAGAGTGAGAGAGAGAGAGAGAGAGACAGCAGTTGACAGTTTGAGACAGATATACAGGTAGATAGAGTGATAGAGAGAGAGAGAGAGAAGCAGTTGACAGTTTGAGACAGATATACAGGTAGATAGAGTGATAGAGAGAGAGAGAGAGAGAGAGAGAGACAGCAGTTGACAGTTTGAGACAGATATACAGGCAGATAGAGTGAGAGAGACAGCAGTTGACAGTTTGAGACAGACATACAGGCATATAGAGTGATAGAGAGAGAGAGAGACAACAGTTGACAGTTTGAGACAGATATACAGGCAGATAGAGAGAGAGAGAAGACAACAGTTGACAATTTGAGACAGATATACAGGCAGATAGAGTGAGAGAGAGAGACAACAGTTGACAATTTGAGACAGATATACAGGCAGATAGAGAGAGAGAGGAAGAGACAGCAGTTGACAGTTTGAGACAGACATACAGGCAGTCAGAGGGACAGACAGAATGAGTGAGAGACAGCAGTTGACAGTTTGAGACAGACATACAGGCAGTCAGAGGGACAGACAGAATGAGTGAGAAGACAGCAGTTGACAGTTTGAGACAGACATACAGGCATGCAAGGACAGACAGAATGAGTGAGAGACAGCAGTTGACAGTTTGAGACAGACATACAGGCAGCCAGAGGGACAGACAGACAGAGAGAGTGAGAGACAGCTGTTTACAATTTGAGACAGACATGCAGGCAGCCAGAGGACAGACAGTGAAGTCAGTAATTGACAATTTGAGACAGACATACAGGCAGTCAGATGGACAGACATAGTGAGTAAGAGGCAGCAGTTGGACAATTTAAGACAGACATACAGGGAGCGAGAGGAACAGACGGACAAAGAGACAGCAGTTAACAGTTTGAGACAGACATACAGGCAGTCGAGAGGGACAGACAGAATGAGTGAGAGACCAGCAGTTGACAGTTTGAGACAGACAAAGGCAGTCAGTGGGACAGGAGTGAGTGAGAGACAGCAGTTGACAGTTTGAGACAGACATACAGCAGCCAGAGGACAGACAGACAAGAGAGTGAGACAGCTGTTTACAATTTGAGACAGACATCAGGCAGCAGAGGACAAGACAGTGAATCAGTAATTGACAATTTGAGACAGACATACAGGCATCAGATGGACAGACAAGTGAGAAGAGCAGCAGTTAGACAATTTGAGACAGACATACAGGGAGCGAGAGGAACAGACGACAAAGAGACAGCAGTTAACAGTTTGAGACAGACATACAGGCAGCGAGAGGAAGGGCAGACAAAGAGACAGCAGTTAACAGTTTGAGACAGACATACAGGCAGCGAGAGGAACAAAGAGACAGCAGTTAACAGTTTGAGGCAGGCATACAGGCAGCAAGAGGAACAGACAGACAAAGAGACAGCAGTTAACAGTTTGAGACAGGCATACAGGCAGCGAGAGCAACAAAGAGACAGCAGTTAACAGTTTGAGACAGGCATACAGGCAGCAAAAGGAACAAAGAGACAGCAGTTAACAGTTTGAGACAGGCATACAGGCAGCGAGAAGGACACAGAATGAGAGACAACATTTGACAGGTTGATGGATTAATATCCACTATAGAATTAACCGTCGTCAGGACAATGGGACTGATTCCAGTGTTCACTTCACGGGGGGGGGGGGGGGGGGGGGGATTCGTTGTACTGGGATTGATAACATATGCATTCCGTCCAGATCTGTCAGCAGTTATCTGACAGACTCCTTGAGCCTGTGCGAAACCCAATTCGCGAAAGAACAGAATACTAAATATTAAAGTGCGTGACATTCAGATTTGTGGTTCCACTGTTTCCAGAAGTGTTCGTAGCACACTTAGCTCTGGTTAGGAGCTGCCTACAATTGTAAATATTTGTTCTTGTTGTTGTTGTTGTTGTCTGTGAGGTAGTTTTGTGTGTGGAGGTTGTTTTGCTCTGTTTTGTTTAGTTTTGATTTGTTTTAACTACATGTAATACCGATTAAAAAGTCACAACGTTCGTTTCAGTATCCTAACAAAGCGAATGATTTTCAAAATGATTGGTCGTCCATATGTAACAAAAACATGTTAATGATATTGGGAAAGACATTAAAAAAGATACATTCAAACAGACAGACAGACAGACAGAGTGATAGGAGATGCAGAGAAACCGGAGACACAGAACTAGAGGAAAAACAAAACTGGCTCTCAGAAAAACGCGTGACCAGAAAAAGATTTCATTAATTATT
>JAPXFY010000022.1:14146905-14179405 GCA_030674185.1 Monoplex corrugatus
ACACACACACACACACACACACACACACGTACACACACACACCACACAGAGTCTCTCTCTCTCTCCCTCCCTCTCTCTCTCTCTCCCTCCACCTCTCTCTCACTCACTCCTCACTCACTCTCTCATTCATCTCTTTTTCCTCTGTCCTCTCTCTCTCTCCCTCACTCCTTCTCTCTCTCCCTCTCTCTTGCTCTCTGTCTCATTCACTCAGTCTCACATTTTTCTCTCTTCGCTCTCTCTCTCTCTCTCTCTCTCATTCCTCTCTCTGTCTCTTTCTTTCTCTGTCTCTCCTCTCTTTCTCCTCTCTGTCTCTCTCTGTCTCTCTTCTCTCTCTCTCTCTCTCTCTCTCTCTCTCTCTCTCTCTTTCTCTCTCCCCTTCTCTCTCCCCTCCCCAATCTCGCCATCAGTCCACTAAAACTGATTTAAATTATTAATGATGGAAATTCTTTCCAAACGCTATTCCCTTCGATCCCTGAGGACAACAAATTTCCCCCAAGCCTCACTGCTGGCACTACTAAAACGTTTCTCTGCTGAGGCCAAACAAGAGAAAATGGCTCCCCAGTGGGTCCATTGTATCCAAGTCTAAATTGGATTAAAAGAGAGGGTAGGTCAGAAACTGGGCGAGAGAGAGCAAGAGACGGAGAGAGGCTGGAGAACTCAAAATTTTGACTCAAATAACACAGGCCAGCGGCCCTATCGCAGTGTCAAGAAGAGGTTTTTGGGTGGAAGTGAGGAACTAAAGACAGAGTTTATTTTATGATATGTGACCTTCCATCGCGGAATGAGTCGCTTGACCATTGGCAGCGTTTTGCACAATGGGGCAAAATATGTGAAAAGGGTGTCAGGGCTCATTATGGAGTTGTTGATTTTAGCGGATGCCGGAACCCTTCCTACACATTCTACATTCAATAAATTACGCAGGTTGTGGTTCTTTCTTAGTGAAAAAGCTATTTGCATTACCCTACCCAATATGTAGATGCTGAACTTTCACTTTAGTTTTTCTTGATTTTCTCAAAACTGTGTTTCGGAAGAGTGCCATGTTTGGAAGGATGTACCTCAGGTATTTATTGTCCGATTTTAAAATGGTTTTCTTCGTTAGAAAGAGCAGTAAATGTACATTTAGAAACAATGAAAAAGTGAAAACTGCCTGAAGTGGACAAGAGACTCATTTCGTGGTGAAAGTCACATATTATATCCAGTAAGGTGAACGATCATTTTCACTCACACACGCACTCTCTCTTTCTCTCTCTCTCTCTCTCTCTCTCTCTCTCTCACTCTGTCTCTCTCTCTCTCTCTCTCTCTCTCTCTCTCTCTCACACACACACACACACACACACACACACACACACACACACACTAATATCACTTATAGTGAAAAGACGTTAAATCAAGCAACGAACGAACACTCTCTCTCTCTCTCTCTCTCTCTCTCCACACACACACACACACACACACCTCTCTCTCTCTCTCTCTCTCTCCTCTCTCTCTCTCTCTCTCTCTCTCTCTCTCTTACACACGTCATACGTACGTACAAACACGTGCTTGTACTCACATTATTCTCACATGCATACACGTATACACTTATACATGCACACACACGCGCGCGCACGGATGCGTTTGTGTATGCACATACACACGCACACTCACATACCCTACACATAGATGTACACGCGCATCCTCTGACATCCACCAGATAATGTTATAGGCATATGTATCATAGGCATTGAGCAAATTACATAAGAATATGAGAATATGTAAATGCATAATGGGATGAAAATTATCAACTTAATGGAGAGAGAGCGGGAAACAAACTTGATGATGATGACGACGACAATGATGACAATGAGACGACGACGACGGTGATGGTGCATATGATGATTGATCATGATGATGATGTTGATGATGATGATGATGATGATGACGATTGATGATGGTAGCCTACGTGCTTTACTAATCTTTTATTATCTTGCTTACGTGAACCTTTTAACCATATGGGTGTTGTTTGTTTTATGTGTTTTTCTTTACTGTAAGAGATTATTTGATACTTCAGCTGCCACATAGCATATAATGTTTCACGTAATGTGTGATTTATTTTTCTGGTGTTGATGTTGTCGTTGTCGTTGTTGCTGCTGCTGTTGATGTTATTGTTTTGTTTTATTGTTGTCCATCCTTAAGCATCCCTTTCTGTGATTCTGCCCCCCCCCCCCCTCACCTCACACCGCTCACTTCGAGTTTGTGATACGCCTCAAATCCCACCAATTCTGAGGTCAGATTGGGGGCAGGGCAGGAAGAAGAACAAGCAGACCAAAGCATGCGCGTATTCAACACAACATGACAAGACAAGCGCAAATTTTTGGCCAACCGGCCTTTGTCAAGCGCGAATGCACGGTCACAAACAGACCACAGACAACACCAAACAACGGATAATAAAAAGAGGACTAAAAACTTCCCTGCCGCCTCGTCCAGTGGATAAAAAGGGGACCAAATGAAATGCCCATGTATTCATGAGCAGCAGTAAGAAGTGGGGAGAGGGGAGGCAACTATACCAAATGGAATGCTCATGTGTTCATGAGCAGTAGTAGTTGAAGTGGGGAGAGGGGAGGCAACTATGATGTCAAAGGGGAAGTGAGATGAGTTCCGCAATTTCAGAAGTGGACATGCCATATCGGTATCGCCCTGTTCTGAAGAAGGTACAGGGCAAGAGGTAAGGGAGTGGATTGTGCCCAGTGCAACGAATCAGGTAGACCTGGGAACAGGAAGAAACATGAAATGGCATTTCTGGATTCTGTTGCGTAATAGATCAGAAAAAAGTTTTCAGAATGTCATAACGAAGAGAGTGTGGTTGTTAGTGATCATGACATGAAATTCGACCCAGGTCTGTGAGTGCATGACAGGGGTGTACTCTGTGATTACTTTCACAATATATCCTGGCGTCAGCCATGTTCGGGATTTGCAAACATATGCGGTGTTGATCAGGAAATGTGAGCAACGCCCTCAGTGACGCATCTGTTAAAGTGGATGAGACTCGACCGTATGGTCCCACTCTTCCTAACGAATCCATTACGTGTTCGGCAGCTGCCGGTCGAACCTGAAAATCCTACAGTGATTTTTGTGTGTGTTTTTGCTGCTGGTTTTGTTGTTGTTCGTGTTATTTTTGACTAATAGGATTTGAACCCAAAATACTCGCAGTCAGTAGTTACTTTGCGCTAACAGTTTTGCCATGGCGACTGGACGAATGTGTGATGTATTGATGTGGAATGTCTTAATATTATCTATGAACGTATGTTGCTTGTCTATTTGTCTGTTTTGTTTATAATAACAACAAAAAGGTACATTTATGGTGCGCCTAATAGAACTCTAGGTGCGCCTAATAGAACTCTAGGTGCGCCTAATAGAACTCTAGGTGCACCTAATAGAACTCTATGTGCACCTAATAGAACTCTAGGTGCGCCTAATAGAACTCTAGGTCCGCCTATAGAACTTGTCCACCTAATAGAACTCTAGGTCCACCTAATAGAACTCTAGGTGCACCTAATAGAACCTAGGTCCACCTAATAGAACTCTAGGTGCACCTAATAGAACTCTAGGTCCACCTAATAGAACTCTAGGTCCACCTAATAGAACTCTAGGTCCGCCTAATAGAACTCTAGGTGCACCTAATAGAACTCTAGGTCCACCTAATAGAACTCTAGGTCCACCTAATAGAACTCTAGGTGCACCTAATAGAACTCTAGGTCCACCTAATAGAACTCTAGGTCCACCTAATAGAACTCTAGGTCCGCCTAATAGAACTCTAGGTGCACCTAATAGAACTCTAGGTCCACCTAATAGAACTCTAGGTCCACCTAATAGAACTCTAGGTGCACCTAATAGAACTCTAGGTCCACCTAATAGAACTCTAGGTGCACCTAATAGAACTCTAGGTCCACCTAATAGAACTCTAGGTGCACCTAATAGAACTCTAGGTCCACCTAATAGAACTCTAGGTCCACCTAATAGAACTCTAGGTCCACCTAATAGAACTCTAGGTGCACCTAATAGAACTCTAGGTCCACCTAATAGAACTCTAGGTCACCTAATAGAACTCTAGGTGCACCTAATAGAACTCTAGGTCCACCTAATAGAACTCTAGGTGCACCTAATAGAACTCTAGGTCCACCTAATAGAACTCTAGGTGCACCTAATAGAACTCTAGGTCCACCTAATAGAACTCTAGGTCCACCTAATAGAACTCTAGGTCCGCCTAATAGAACTCTAGGTGCACCTAATAGAACTCTAGGTCCACCTAATAGAACTCTAGGTCCACCTAATAGAACTCTAGGTGCACCTTAATAGAACTCTAGGTCCACCTAATTAGAACTCTAGGTGCACCTAATAGAACTCTAGGTCCACCTAATAGAACTCTAGGTCCACCTAATAGAACTCTAGGTCCGCCTAATAGAACTCTAGGTGCGCCTAATAGAACTCTAGGTCCACCTAATAGAACTCTAGGTCCACCTAATAGAACTCTAGGTGCGCCTAATAGAACTCTAGGTCCACCTAATAGAACTCTAGGTCCACCTAATAGAACTCTAGGTGCGCCTAACAGAACTCTAGGTCCACCTAATAGAACTCTAGGTCCACCTAATAGAACTCTAGGTCCACCTAATAGAACTCTAGGTCCACCTAATAGAACTCTAGGTCCACCTAATAGAACTCTAGGTGCGCCTAATAGAACTCTAGGTCCACCTAATAGAACTCTAGGTCCACCTAATAGAACTCTAGGTCCACCTAATAGAACTCTAGGTCCACCTAATAGAACTCTAGGTCCACCTAATAGAACTCTAGGTGCGCCTAATAGAACTCTAGGTCCACCTAATAGAACTCTAGGTCCACCTAATAGAACTCTAGGTCCACCTAATAGAACTCTAGGTCAATGACAATGGTCACACAGTGCTAAACATATTGATATTTGCCATGGTGTGTGTGTATGTGTGTGTGTGTATGTGTGTGTGTATATATATGTGTGTGTGTGTGTGTATGTGTGTGTGTGTGTGTGTGTGTGTGTGTGTGTGTGTGTGTGTGTGTGTGATTTGACAGATTTGGGTTTTAGTGTTAAAATCTTCGGTCACTACTTTTCGCTGCTGTCATTGTGTCTGCAAGATAGGTTGACAGATTAGATTGATAGATAGAGAAATAGCTAGATATATAAATAGACAGACATAGACAAATGGCTGGATAGATAGACAGATATGGATAGATAAATGGATAGATGACAGACAGACAGACAGACAGATAAATAGATAGATAGATAGATGAATAGGTAGACAGACAGACAGATAGATGAATAGACAGACAGATAAATAGACAGACAGATAGATAAATGGATAGATGGACAGACAGACAGACAGATAGATGAATAGATAGACAGACAGACAGATAGAAAGATTGATACATAGATAGATACATAGATGGATAAATAGACAAGCAGATAGATACTAGATGGGTCGACACACAGATTTAAACAGAGACAGGCAAACAGGCAGACAGAGATAAACAGACGAGGGATAGCAGATGGATAAACAGAAAAGAACAGGGTCGCCAGACACAAACACACAAAGACAGATATAAAAGATCGACAGATAGGCACGAGAAGACAGATATTCAAAGAGATGTAGGGCACTCATTGTGGTGGTTCCGTGGGACTCCAGCTGCTAATGAATTGCTGGTGGTATGAGGGGACTTTGAGCATGTGGTGCTAAAAAGATATGGATGTTGATGGTGAGGCATATGCGAGGCACCTAAGGTGGACGAGGTACATGGGAATTGAAGCTAGGTGCAAATGATGCCGAAGGCTCCAACTGTAGGTGATACCTGTATCGAGTGTGTGTGTGTGTGTGTGTGTGTGAGAGAGAGAGAGATGTGTGTGTGTGTGTGAGAGAGAGAGAGAGAGAGAGAGTGATTAACATTACGTGAGAGTATAACCACATGAATTTCTGATTTGTTAATGCATCCATTTTAATGCCCAGACTCACAGGCATGTGTCACAGAGAGAGAGAGAGACAGACAGACAGACACAGACAGACAGACAGACAGAGCACGCATGCGTGCTTGATAGCGGTTTGTGTGTTCAGATGTTGCATTTAATTTCGTCCTGACAGTTTTGAGAGAATAGCAATGATGACCGTAGGAAAATAATGGTGTGCTTAACGTTATGTGGAAATATAACCGCATGCATATCCTGATTAATGTATTCATTTTAATGCATGGACTCACAGACATGTGTCACACACACACACACACACACACACACACACACACACACACACACACACACACAGAGAGAATCTTGACTGACAGAGACTGGTTTCTAAAAGCGTGTGCACAGTGTGCACATGTCGCTTGATAAATCTTCCATGTTAAATAATTCATTTGTGTTGGTGTAGAACCTCCATGGCTCGGGGCTAGACGTAAAAAATGGCATTTTTATGCTTTTGACACTACTTTTTGTAAATTTCTTCTTCTTTCCTTCTCCTCCTTCTCCTCCTTCTCCTCCTCTCTCCTCCTCCTCCTCCTTCTTCTTCTTCTCTTCTTCTTCTTCTTCTTCTTTCTTCTTCTTCTTCTTCTTCTTCCTCCTCCTCCTCTTCTTCTTCTCCTCCTCTTCTTCTTCTTCTTCTTCTTCTCTTCCTCCTCCTCTTCCTTTTCCTCCTCCTCCTCCTCCTCCTCATTCTCTTTCTGTCTGTCTCTCTCTCTCTCTCTCTCTCTCTCTCTCTCTCTCTCTCTCTCCTCTCTCTCACGCACACACATATATACACACACCGCTCTCTCTGCCTCTCTCTCTGCCCCCCCTCTCTCTCTCTCTCTCTCTCTGCCCCTCTCCTCTCTCTCTCTCTCTCTCTCTCTCCTTCCCTCCCTTTATGTCTGTTATTGTGGAACATTTCCTACCCTCTGTTCTAATCCCATCCAGTTTAGGAGATGACTGATTCTCTGGGGAGTCATTCTCTCGTGTTCAGCCGGAGCTGAAAGTTTTAGTGATGCCAGCAATATGGCTTCGAGAAAATTGTTTGTTGTCCTTTAAGTTGTAGGGAAGTGGGAAGTGGGAAAATATTTTCATCATTTCATTAAATTTTACATTCAGTAGCTTTGTGTTTGTCAAAAAAAACATAACTGCTGATATGTAACAGTAGGGCTGGGGCTAAGATTTGGAGATGTCGGTGTCCCTAGCAAGACATAATGTTGTTGTTGTTGTTATCGTTGTCGTGTCGTTTCAAAAGTTGTGTGTATTGTTGTTGTTTTTTAAGTTTGCATGTTCGTTCTTTGATTTAACGTCTTTTCACTGTAAGTGATATTAGACGGGGGAGGGGGGAAAGGGGAATAAAAAAAAAAAAGTATAAATAAAATAAAATGGAGAACGACAGTTGTACGGGTTGGACTGGGGCAGAGGGGAGACAGAGGAAAAAGTCATAAATAGGTGGTAGAATAGTAAAATGGAATGAAATCTTAACTCTAACATTAGTAACAATTAACTTCAACAATGTGAACGGTAGATTTAACAATAAAACACAAAATGCATAAAGTATAAGTAATGCATTAACAGGACTGTGAACTAATGATTCTGAGTTTGCGTGTGTATGTTTGTATGTGTGTGTGTGTGTCTGTCTGTCTGTTTGCTTATCACTTTCTCTGTTCCTCTCTCTCTCTCTCTCTCTCTCTCTCTCTCTCTCTCTCTCTCTCTCTCTCTCTCTCTCTTATCTATCTATCTATCAATCTATCAATCTATCTATCTATCTATCTATCAATCTATCTCTGTTCACACACACACACACACACACACACACACACACACACACACACACACACACACACACATCAGCACTCATACACACACCTCTCTCTCTCTCTCTCTCTCTCTCTCTCTCTCTCTCTCTCTCTTTAACGTACTTACATACAGTCTTCGTTCTTAATTCCATCGTGAATGGGATATGGCTAACTCATTGGGGAGCCGTTTTCTCTTGTTCAACCCTAGCGGAAAAGTTTTAGTGAGGCCAGCGGCGAACCATGGAAAGAATAGATGTTGTCAGGGGCTGATGGGATGGCGTTTATGAGAACGTTTCCATCATTAATTATTGAATCAAACTCTGTGACTTCATGTTTTTTTGTTTTGTTGGTGGACGAGGAGGAAAGTGCTGATGTATGTTGGGTGAGTGTGTGTGTGTGTGAGTGCACGTGCGTGTGTTTATGTATGTTTGTGCAAGAGCACATCTTTTTCTACTATATCTATCCTCCTCTCTCTTCTCTCTCTCTCTCTCCTCTCTCTCTCTCTCTCTCTCTCTCTCTCTGTCTCTGTCTCTGTTTCTCTGTCACTCTTTCTTTCTCTCTTTCTCTCTCTCTCTCTCTCTCTCTCCTCTCTCTTCTCCCACACACACACACACACACACACACACACTCACACACACACAACCACACACACACACAAACACACACATGTTGTTTTGTTTGTTACGTTTAAATTGTACAGGTACCTAGTTAGTTAATTTGTATTCTGTGTACCTTTAGTTACGTTTAAATTTGTATTCAGTGTACCTTAGTTACGTTCAAATTTGTATTCAGGTACCTTAGTTAATGCGTTTAAATTTGTAAGGAAATCGAAGTTGTACCTTAGTTTACGTTAAAATTTGTATTCAGGTACCTTAGTTACGTTTTAAATTTGTTAGAATTCTTTTTTTCAGTCACTTTCTTTTAGTTTATTCAGTTTTCTAATTTTCTGCTTTTCTATTTGTATTCAGGTACCTTAGTTACGTTAAATTTGTATTCAGGTACCTTAGTTACGTTTAAATTTGTTATTCGATGTACCTTAGTTACGTTTAAATTTGTATTCAGGTACCTTAGTTACGTTTAAATTTGTATTCAGGTACCTTAGTTACGTTTAAATTTGTATTCAGGTACCTTAGTTACGTTTAAATTTGTATTCAGGTACCTTAGTTACGTTTAAATTTGTATTCAGGTACCTTAGTTACGTTTAAATTTGTATTCAGGTACCTTAGTTACGTTTAAATTTGTATTCAGGTAGGGCCTACCTTAGTTACGTTCAAATTTGTATTCAGGTACCTTAGTTACGTTTAAATTTGTATGCAGGTACCTTGTTACATTGAAATTTGTATGCAGGTACCTTAGTTACGTTCAAATTTGTATTCAGTACCTTAGTTACGTTTAAATTTGTATTCAGCTACCTTAGTTACGTTGAAATTTGTATTCAGTTTTTTTTTTGTAATCCCCTGTGTGATAAATTGGACGGAGTGGTCAATGCCAGGGGCATCTCCCTAGATTATGTGCGCAAATACATTGATATGTGTACTTAATTTTCTGTTCCTCTTTTTTTTTTTTCCTGTTGAAGTAGTGTGTATGTTTTGAAAGGGCTGTAGCCCTGATACGGCTTTAAGCAGTCTGCTGGGCTTTAAACAAAAAGAGCAGTAACATCACTGAGAATGTACCTGTGTCATTTGTTCCAGAGGGACATTCGTGTTGATGACTTCTTGTGCGATGCGTGTGGCTCCCGTTAAAATGGTGGTGTGGGAGGATAACTGAACCAAGATCGAACGTTAGATCTGTACTTTCAGTTCATGGTGTTTGTGTAGATACCAAAAAAAAAAAAATCATGTAATGCAGTCCAGTCCCCACCCCACCCCCCACCCCATTTACTTGTGAAAGGGCTAAGAGGCCTTATAAAAAAATGTTAGTTGTTCATTGTTCTGTCTCTGTCTTCTCTCTCTCTTTCTCTCTCTCTCTCTCTCGTCTTCTCTCTCTCTCTTCTCTCTCTCTCTCTCTCTCTCTCTCTCTCTCTCTCTCTCTCTCTCTCTCCCTTTCCTCCAGTTGTCAATCCCAATCTTTCCTCATCAGTCCTACATCATGGATAAAGTACTAGTGATCATTTCTTCTGTTCAGAATCTAACTGAAGTGTTAGCGATACTGCCAGAAGAGACAGAAAGAAGGGAGATGAGCAGCAGTGGTGAGAGACTGTAAAAACGAGTGCTTCCATCCTTAATGATCAGGTAATTCATCGTCCTTGCCTGAGAGAAGGGTGGGGGTGGGGTGGTATGGTGGTGATGATTGACAGTTTATATTGATAGGGGATGCTGTAGATGATTAACCCTTGGACTCCCGCACCCTGTCCACCAACAACAGCAAAAACTGAACCCTTTGATTCCCTCACCCTATCCACCAGCTTCCTGCAGGAAGCTGGTGGATAGGGTGAGGGAATCAAAGGGTTCAGTTTTTCCTTTGCTAGCATGGTTGACAATACAGGATGCTGGTGGATAGTGTGTGGTTGTCAAAGGGTTAATCAAGCGGTGATTAATAATGGTGAGCCTGCAGACAAATTGGAGGATTATGTCTATTTACAGGCGGCGACACCTTTTGTGTGTATGGACTAGTAATTAACAGTTCAGGGACTGAGGGAGGTAGGCACGTATCTCAAAATGGATGTTTGTATTCCTGAATTGGGATTTAATTGCTCTCGTGCATGTTAAATCAACGGGCTTGGGTTCCGTTTGTTGTTTTTGCGGTCGTTGCTGGCAGGTTTGGAGAGCAGTGTATGTATGTTGGGAGAAGGGTGGCAGAATGGTTCAGACGTCCGCCTGTCAGTAACTTAACTCGAGGTTCCAGGGTTCGCTCCTCGTAGAGGCCTCGAGTTTTCTCTTCAGTTTGACCGGAAAATCGAATTGAACGTCTGTCCTTCCGAAGGGGATGAAAAACGAGTCGGACCCCTGTGCCTTCTAATTCTGGCTGCGCACGCTAAAGATCCCACGGCAGATGAAAATCGTGAAGAGCAGGGCATTGCCCGGCTGCCTTGGTATAAAACATTGGACAGGCAGGTTGATTTCTCAGGTCCCTCCCCTTGAAAACCAATTAGCCTTCTTGCCTTTGTGAAGTCTTAGTAAAAAAAATGTCAATATGAACAAGAATATGAAGCGAGGGAGAGGAGATGGGCACCGCCCCCATGATGCTGGCCCTGAGAAAAGTTGAGTCTCTTCCACCTCACTCCCCTACGACCCCAGGGTTATGGGACTATCTTGTATCTGTATCTGTATCTATCTATACGTAAACTACTGGCAGGCAGTGTGTTTGTAACGGCTGTCGTTCATCAACAGTCTTGCAAGGTTGAGAAACAGTGGTGGATTAATCTGTATGATGAATCACATATTTGTGACCTCCCACCACGAAATCAGTCTTAACTAGCATTTTGGGCATTTTGAGATATACGTATCACTGGAAAGTGTACATTCTGCTGATTGTTTTGGTATTTGAATAAAGCCTGTACTAAAAAAAATGTAGAAGTTATGTATGTTTAAAGTCATTAAGTTGTATGACGGCCATTTTGAGAAAACGGCCTCTAAAGTTTTTGTGTGCTCTCCAACACATTTTCCTTAAATTTCTTTATTTGGTGGCTTTGACCCGTTTGTTTCTAATTTTTGCTGTCATTATCTGAAAGGTGCACCAAAGAGCTTTTCATCAGTATATTACATGTGCGGGTACTGTACAGGTTATGGCTCATAATAAGAGACAAAAATAGGTACTTTTGGTAGAAAAGTGCGTTCTTTCTGCGGCGATCAGTGCAATAAAATACCGATATACATTTATTAATAATATTTTTTTCAAGAAAAAAAATTCTGTGGGGGATAGATTATAGTCTACAGAAATCAATTTTGAGAAAAAGTCAAAGCACCCCAGACAGACCCTCAGTCACCTTTTCAGCTCCTAATGCTGTTCGACTGACTGTGAGTTAAGGCTGATTTCGTGGTGTGAGGTCACATTTATCGATGAAATTGATAAAGTGTAAATTTAACTCGTTTGGAGTGTATTTATGACAACGAGAAATAGATAAGTCATTTGTTGGTCTACCTAAGTATGGTTATATAATTGTTACACTCATTGGTGGTTCCACTCTGATTGGGATTTTCAGTACTTACTGGAAGGAGGGTGTACTGTCAGACTAAAGTTTTAATTGACAAGGATATTTGTGTGTGTTGCATTGGATAAAAATGTAGAGAACGATGAAAATCGACGACAGTACTTTTCGTGCTCTTATTTCAAATTGATAAAATGGGTTAAAGCTCGTGATTTCTATCAGAATAAACCTTTACGTTTACTTTAACTAAAGCCTGGGCGTTTTGGCATATATAAAATTAAGTGTCACCCTTCGTTTTACTTGTGTTCTGCATTTAAAATGTATGCCATGTGTACTTAGGGAAACTTTTTTGGAGAGCAATGTCTATAGACAGCTAGAAATGCATTTGTGATTATCGTTCATTACCAGGGTTTAGAAAGGCGGGGAAAGTGCAGTGGGTCAGCATGAACAGGTCGTCTGGTTATGTAATTCTTGAAAAGGTGGCATTTAATAATATTTGTATTTTCTGCTTGGTCTGTCAAGACTTTGTCAGGGTGCAGGATTTTTAACGCAGATTTTTGGTAGATGTCATGATGGACAGCAAAGAAAACAAAAGAAGGAGTCTTGATGGAGGTAGACACAAGAAGATCATTCGTAAGGAAGATTAGGACAAGACAGGCAACATTTATAGGCCATTTTATGGGGAAAGGGGAATTAGAGCACCTAGTCACAACAGGAAGGATGGAGGGAAAGAGAGCATCTGGTAGACCCAGGGGGAAATATTGGACGGACTTGCAGAGTGGCTGAGGACAGAGAGGGTGGAAGATGTGCTTGCAGCAACTAGGAATAGAAGCATGTGGAGGGCCACGATCGCCAACGCCATGTGGCAGGGCACTTGATGATGATGATGATGCCATGATCTAAGATTTCCATTTCCAGCGCAGGACATTTGCGGAATTATTGCATATGGAAATATTGGAGGGTGGAGTTACCATCGTGAGAAAACTAAAATTATCAGAATCGGTATTTAATGTATGTATCTGTGGGTTTTCCAAACCTCCAAATTAAGTTCTTATCGATATGTCCACTTAAATTGCGATTTTAAAGTAATTAGTGTGGAAAGAGTCCTGCAGAGTATAGATATAAACGAGTAGAATACTTGGTGTGTGCTGTGATAGAAGAAAAAAAAACAGTTTATTGACAACCTTTTGTGTGCTGTCAATTAACAAGTGTGAAAAGGTGGCCTGAGGATGTTTGGAGATAGACCAGAGTACAGGTTTAAAACTGGAACATTGAATATGTATGTATGCATGCCAAATTAGCGTCCACGTTCGATTTGCCGTGTTTTGCATTTAGATTTTGTGTCGTGTTTGTTCCTGAAAGGTTCTGGAGAGCAATGTCTGTATATATACACACCACTGAAAGCATCCTTGTGATTGTTGATTAATTTAATTGGTTGGTGGGAGATGAAGGAAAACTATGACTAGACTATCAGAATGATGATTTATAGTGCCGTTATCATCAGGCAGATTTACATAGTCAGAGTACGTTCAGTTTGTGTCCATGGAAAATGTGATTTTTTCATGAGACAGATTGAAATTTACATGATCAGGGTACGTTGAGTTTGTCTATGGAAATTGTGATTTATGGTGCTTTTGTCCTGAGACAGATTTACATAATGAGGGTTCATTGAGTTTGTCTATGGAAATGGTGAATTATGGTGCTTCTGTCGTGAGACAGCTTTACATAATCAGGGTACGTTAGGTTTGTCTATGGAAATGGTCAGTTATGGTGCTTCTGTCATAAAACAGATTTACATAATGAGGGTACGGTGAGTTTGTCCAAGGAAGAATTGAAGGGCAGTATCTATAGACATCACCATTGTGTGTTTTTTAATTAACACGTTTCAATAAAAAGGAGGAGATTATTGCATGAATTAGAATAATGATTTAAATATCTAGTGGATCGTCTATCAAATTAGGAGTGTCCCAATAATCAAAAACTTTCAGACTACTCTCAGAAGGCATGTGTAAATCGTTTCAGACACATCACAATGATGATCTCACTTTCGAAACATTGGTGTGTGAATATTCCACTGCATATTTAAATTTTAAGTGGTTAACAATCTGTTCCTTTCTGCATTTGCATTTTCTTTAGTTTTTGTCCCTGGAGAGCAATCACGGAGAGTAGAGTCTATAATCCACTTGTATCGTGTTTATCGTTCATAGACAGGTTTCAAACATAGAAGATTTATCATATTTTCGAGTTGGACGTTGTTTGGTGTAGATTTGTTTGTTTCTTTCTTTGTTTTCTTTTGCTTTGTTTTGCTTTGTTGCTTGTTTTTGTGTGGCTGTTTGGTTGTTTAGTTGTGTTTTCTTTGTTTGTTGTTTGGTTGGGTTGGGTTTTTTTTTCAGACACAGATACGAAAGATCTTGTAAGCTAAGTCAGCATTTGATGGCATAATTATAGAAACACGTAACTTTCTACCACGCTCGTCCCAAAACTTAACGCAACTGCCCCTAACAGTGTGGTATATAAAATGGCCATGCATGTGAAAGCATACTCATTTTATCCGAGAGCACGTGGAGATGGCAGCCCACAAATGAAAAAAATTCAGAACAGAAAATTGATGGGTGATATCTATAGGAAAACGGCAATTTTTGTGTGTTTCTAAAACATTTTCAGAGTTTTGTTGGTTTTTCTTAAATAGTAGTCTTTTGGACTGAACATTATCATCATCATCATCATCATCAAGTGCCCTGCCACACGGCATTGGTGAGCACGGCCCTTCAAATGCATCTATCCCTTGTTGCTGCAAGCACATCATCTTCCACCTTCTCTGTCCTCAGCCACTCTTCAAGTTCGTCAATATTTTCCCTGGTCTACCTGGTGTTCTCTTTCCCTCCAGCCTTTCTGTTGTGACCAGGTACTCCAATTCCCCTTTCCTCATAAAATAGCCCATAAATGTTGCCTGTCTTTTCCTAATCTTCCTAATTTATGATCTACTTGTGTCTGCCTCCATCAAGACTGTCTCGTTTGTTTTCTTTGCTGTCCGTGGAACTCTCAACATTCTTCTTATAAAACAACATCTCGGCGGCCTCAGTCTTGTTCTGGCTTTGCTTGTTGATAGATAGATAGATAGATAGATAGATAGATAGTAGATAGATAGATAGACAGACAGACAGACACAGGCAGACAGACAGACAGATATGTATATGTATGTATATATATATATATATATATATATATATATATTATATATACACATATATACAGGGGTGTGGAAAAGTAGGTATACAGTAAGTATCACATCATTATTATAATGTTTAATTCCGCTCTCGATTAGAGGAGTGTGTGAATACCGACGGCAAGCAGTTTGAGTATCTGAGGGTTTAAGGCTGTGTTTGTTATTACATGTATATGCAATATTCATTTGTTTGTATAATAAATGCAATGAGTATTGTACGTGTTTTCTTTTTTCATAGCTGTATACCTACTTTTGCACCCCCCCCCCCCCCCCCTGTATATACGTTTATCCATTTGAAACGCTTTTGTGTCAGAGTGTATGTGTTACATACGCTATTGTATCCGATAGTATCAAGTTGTTTTTCATAGCAGTGAGCTTTTTTCCTCTCTCTGGAAGGATTGCAGAGCTGTGTCTGTATCAAGACACCTCCCAGAGGCTGTCTTTGCAAAGTTATTAACACGTATAAAAAAAAAATATAGTTATGTGGCTATAGTTGGCTCTTTTGGTATAAGAAAAAAGTAACCCGTAAGAATCTATACTTTGTCATCAACGTCCAGTCTTAAGGTTATCTATGGCATGCCTTGTTTATGTGAATCATGCTCCATCAGTGTGTATGACATACTTGCACAGAAAGTAACTTTTTGTTTTTGTTTTTACTAAGCTGTAAATTTTGTTTCACCTGCTGGAAAGAAATAGTTTTCCCTACAAGTTTTTGCCCTTCCTCCTTCTCTGTCTCTTTCTCTGTCTCTGTCTGTCCGTCTGCTGTCTGTCTGCTGTATCTCTTTCTCTTTCTCTCTCTCTTTCTCTCTTTCTCTCTCTCTCTTTCTCTTCTCTCTCTCTTTCTCTCTCTCTCTCTCTCTCTCTCTCTCTCTCTATCTTTTTAATGTCATCCTCCACTCTTCTCCCCCTATCTCTCTATTTCCCGCCCTTCTCTTCCTAATTCCATCTTATAATCCATACTGAGTAGGTTGTTATGGGACCATCCAGAGCGAGCGTACTGCTTGCTCAAACCTTCCCTCAAGTGTTTTAGCGATGCTATCAGGGAGACCGTGTGGGCCACGCGAAGAGAGAGGCTGCACTCTGGCGGAATGGCGCACTCTGAAAAGGTTCCCATCATCAATTATTAAATCATTCTCCTCCTGGTCGTCCGTCCTTTGAGAGACGATGTTTGGCTGGGACAGGGTGAGCGGGGGGGGGGGGGGGAGACGAGGGAGTGGGAGTGGGGGGGAGGGTTGGCTAGGGCCCAGAGAGAAAGTGGAGAGAGCGTCTGGTGGAGGGAGAACGGTGGGGAAGGGAAGAGTGGGGGTGGGCTGTGGTGAGTCCATGTTTGCCCTTCAGAATGCAGTGTGTACAGGCTAGCAGGCAATCTTTTAGCAGGTGCCAGTAATTAACACGTTTTTCAATGGATGGGTGGGGATGCAGATCGAATAAGGAGAGGGGGGAGCACGGCCAATTCAGTGGGAGAAAGGTCTGCAATGGTGGGAGAAAGGTCTCCTATGGGGAGAAAGTTCTCCTATGGTGGGAGAAAGGCCTGCTATGGTGGGAAAAAGGTCTGCTGTGGTGGGAGAAAGGTCTGCTATGGTGGGAGAAAGGTCTGCTATGGTCTCCTATGGTGGGAGAAAGGTCTGCTGTGGTGGGAGAAAGGTCTGCTATGGTGGGAGAAAAGGTCTGCTATGGTGGGAGAAAGGTCTGCTTGGTGGGAAAAAGGCCTGCTATGGTGGGAAAAAGGTCTGCTATGGTGGGAGAAGGCCTGCTGTGGTGGGAGAAAGGTCTGCTATGGTGGGAGAAAGGAACTGCTATGGTGGGAGAAAGGTCTGCTTGGTGGGAAAAAGGTCTGCTATGGTGGGAGAAAAGGTCTGCTATGGTGAGAGAAAGGCCTGCTATGTGGGAGAAAGGTCTGCTATGGTGGGAGAAAGGTCTGCTATGGGAGAGAAAGTCTGCTATGGTGGGAGAAAGGTCTGCTATGGTGGGAGAAAGGTCTGCTATGGTGGAGAAAAAGGTCTGCTGTGGTGGAAAAGGTCTGCTATGGTGGGAAAAAGGTCTGCTAGGTGGTAAAAGGTCTCTTGGTGGAGAAAGGTCTCTATGGTGGGAGAAAGGCCTGGTGTGGTGGGAGAAAGGTCTGCTATGGTGGGAGAAAGGTCTGCTATGGGGGAGAAAGGTCTGCTATGGTGGGAGAAAGGTCTGCTATGGGGAGAAAGGTCTGCTATGGTGGGAGAAAGGTCTGCTATGGTGGGAGAAAGGTCTGCTATGGTGGAGAAAGGTCTACTATGGTGGATGAGAAAGGTCTGCTATGGTGGGAGAAAGGTCTGCTATGGTGGGAGAAAGGTCTCTATGGTGGGAGAAAGGTCTGCTATGGTGAGAGAAAGGCTGCTATGGTGGGAGAAAGGTCTGCTATGGTGGGAGAAAGGTCTGCTATGGGGAGAAAGGCCCGCTATGGTGGGAGAAAGGTCTGCTATGTGGGAGAAAGGTCTGCTATGGTGAGAGAAAGTCTGCTATGGGGAGAAAAGTCTGCTATGTGGGAGAAAGGTCTGCTATGGTGGGAGAAAGGCCTGCTATGGTGAGAGAAAGGTCTACTATGGTGTGAGAAAGGTCTGCTATGGTGGGAGAAAGGTCTGCTATGGTGAGAGAAAGGTCTACTATGGTGGGAGAAAGGTCTGCTATGGTGAGAGAAAGGACTGCTATGGTGGGAGAAAGGTCTGCTATGGTGGGAGAAAGGTCTCTATGGGAGAAAGGCGCTATGGTGGGAGAAAGGTCTGCTATGGTGGAGAAAGGTCTGCTATGGTGAGAGAAAGGTCTGCTATGGGGGAGAAAGGTCTGCTATGGTGGGAGAAAGGTCTGCTATGGTGAGAGAAAGGTCTATATGGTGGGAGAAAGGTCTGCTATGGTGGGAGAAAGGTCTACTATGGTGGGAGAAGGACTGCTGTGTGGGAGAAAGGTCTGCTATGGTGGGAGAAAGGTCTGCTATGGTGGGAGAAAGGTCTGCTATGGTGAGAGAAAGGCCTGCTATGATGGAGAAAGGTCTGCTATGGTGGGAGAAAGGTCTGCTTGGGGTGGGAAGAAGAAAGGTCTGCTATGGTGGGAGAAAGGTCTGCTATGGTGGAGAGAGAAAGGTCTACTATGGTGGGAAAAATAAGGTCTGCTGTGGTGGGAAAAAGGTCTGCTATGGTGGGAAAAAGTCTGCGTTGGTGGCAGAAAGGTCTACTATGGTGGGAGAAAGGCCTGGTGTGGTGGGAGAAAGGTCTGCTGTGGTGGGAGAAAGGTCTGCTATGGTGGGAGAAAGGTCTACTATGGTGGGAAAAAGGTCTGCTGTGGTGGGAAAAAGGTCTGCTATGGTGGGAAAAAGGTCTGCGTTGGTGGCAGAAAGGTCTACTATGGTGGGAGAAAGGCCTGGTGTGGTGGGAGAAAGGTCTGCTGTGGTGGGAGAAAGGTCTGCTATGGTGGGAGAAAGGTCTACTATGGTGGGAAAAAGGTCTGCTGTGGTGGGAAAAAGATCTGCTATATGGGAAAAAGGTCTGCTGTGGTGGCAGAAAGGTCTACTATGGTGGGAGAAAGGCCTGGTGTGGTGGGAGAAAGGTCTGCTGTGGTGGGAGAAAGATCTGCTATGGTGGGAGAAAGGTCTGCTATGGTGGAAGAAAGGTCTGCTATGGTGGGAGAAAGGCCTGCTATGGTGGGAGAAAGGTCTGCTATGATGGGAGAAAGGTCTGCTATGGTGGGAGAAAGGTCTATTGTGGTGGGAGAAAAGTCTGCTATGGTGGGAGAAAGGTCTGCTATGGTGGGAGAAAGGCCTGCTATGGTGAGAGAAAGGCCTGCTATGGTGAGAGAAAGGCCTGCTGTGGTGAGAGAAAGGTCTGCTATGGTGGGAGAAAGGTCTATTGTGGTGGGAGAAAGGTCTGCTATGGTGGGAGAAAAGTCTGCTATGGTGGGAGAAAGGTCTGCTATGGTGGGAGAAAGGCCTGCTATGATGGGAGAAAGGTCTGCTATGGTGGGAGAAAAGTCTGCTATGGGGGAGAAAAGTCTGCTATGGTGGGAGAAAGGTCTGCTATGGTGGGAGAAAGGCCTGCTATGGTGAGAGAAAGGCGAATTAAGTGATGTGATGTGACCATTTGTGAGAGGATGTAAATTATTGTTTAAAGCCCAGCCGACTGTGTAGAGCCATATCAGCGCTGTAACCATTTCAAAACATACACAATACTTCAACAGGACAAAAAACAGTAAAAAGAAAATTAAGTACACATATGAATGCATTCACGCACATAATCTAAGGAGATGCCACTGGCGTTGACCACTCTGTCCAATTTGTCACACAGAGGATTTAAAAAAACATACATGAATACAAATTTAAACATAATTAAGAACTCTACATGAACGGGCCTAAATTACCTAACATTTCTTCCGCGTATCACATTTCCCTAGAGCGAAAACTACACTTAATACATATACCTAATTATCAATCCTAAGAGAAAATATGTAAAGCTTTATTGAAGAAATACAGGTGAATGGACCAGCAAGACAGACAATGATAGAAAGAAACGACAGAAAGCAAAGGAACAAGGCAGAAACAAAGAGAGAAATAGAAAAGAGGAAATTTCTAAAGCAAAGGAACAAGGCAGAAACAAAGAGAGAAATAGAAAAGAGGAAATTTCTAAAGCAAAGGAACAAGGCAGAAACAAAGAGAGAAATAGAAAAGAGGAAATTTCTAACAGAATTTCCAAAAGGTGGGGATATCGTTTATACTGAAAGAGTCCTCAGCATCCCCACAGGGGAGAGAGAGAGAAGTTGATGAAAATCTATCACTAATATGTTATGGTTCATATTTTGTGTGTAGGATAGCAATAACCAACTGTATGACAGGTCCAGGGGGACCGAATGCCACTGTTCTGAAGTCAGTAATCCGAAGCCCTTGAAAAGAAGCTGCTCAGGGAGATTACGACAGTTTATATTAAGAACACCTCTCTTCACTGATACCATTTTCCACCTTGCTGTCCTTCTCTCTCTCGTATGCGCTGGCTCGGCCATGCCGTGCGCATGGACGACGGACGGATCCCTAAAGACCTCCTCTACGGAGAACTTGTGCAGGGAAAACGTCCTACAGGCATACCACAGCTGCGATTCAAAGACGTGTGCAAGAGGGACCTAAAAGCCTTGAACATCGACCAGAACAACTGGGAAGCAACAGCCCTCGAACGGTCAGCCTGGAGACAGACTGTGCAGAAAGGTCTCTCCAAGTTCGAAGACACTCGCTCAGCAGCACGAGGAAAAGAGAATGAGAAGAAAGGCTGCAGCCCAGACAGACAGACCAGCGTCAGACTTCATCTGTGCCCTCTGCCATTCCCGCGTCGGACTGGTCAGCCACACCCGACGCTGTACCAGAATAAACACCAAGAGCGCAACTCCATAGTCTTCCGAGACTGAAGGATGCCTATATAATTATGTCCTTAATCGTAGGTATAAGCACTGACGAAAATACTGATGATATAGTGCTGGAGCCGTGATGCTGACACTTTTAACGGTTTTTTGTAAGGTTTTTTGTTGTTGTCGTTTTCTTTTATTTTCTTTTGTGTTGTTGTTGTGTGTGTCCATTTTGCAATAAAGCAACTTTAACCTTTTGACTCCTGCATCCTAACCAAAAACTGCAAAAACTTAACCCTTTGATTCCCTCACCCTATCCATCAGCTTCCTGCAGGAAGCAAGTGGATAGGATAGGGGGATCAAAAGGTTGAATTTTTCCTTTGCTAGTATGGTTGGCAAAGTAGGTTGCTGTTGGACAGAGTGCGAGTGTCAAAGGGTTAACAGTGATGACAGAAAGAGGAACAGAAAGAGAGACACAGAGAGAGAAAGACAGATAGACAGAGAGAGAAGAAAACAATCCCAACTATCAGCAAAACACACTGAACTACAGTAACAATGAACACATTCAATCAACTCCTCACCGTGGCACTAAACTAACAAAGTCAACGAACCTGACTCGAGTCCCTGTTCAAACTGAACAATGTCCAACAACAGTCCTAAGTTTCCACTGTATGCAAATGTATGCAAATGAAGCGTGTATCCCCTAGAGATCGAGGCTGACCACTAAAGGAGCCACCGTCCTCTTGATTACGAGGTCATTGTTCTCCACTGTCGGTGAGTGAGGGGGAATGGGTGTGAGGGAGGGGTGTGTGTGGGTGTGGAAGTTGTGGAGAGACGGTAAGAGGGCTCTCTTGGGGATATGTGGTTGATTAAACCTATTGCTTATAGGTGGGATTTTTAAGTCTTGTTTGGTTCCTTTCGTTCTCTCTGTCTGTCTGTCTCTCTCTGTGTCTCTGTCTCTCTGTCTGTCTCTCTCTCTCACTCTCTGTCTCTGTCTCTCTCTCTCTGTCTTCTCTCTCTCTCTCCTCTCTCTCTGTCTGTCTCTCTCCTCTCCCCCACCCCCCAGAATTTTTATGTCTTGTTTGGTTCCTTTTGTTTCCTCTGTCAATCTCTCTCTCGTCTCTGTCTCTCTCTCTTCTCTCTCTCTCTCTCTCTCTCTCTCTCTCTGTCACACGCACACTGTCTCTGTCTCTCTCTCTCTCCCTCCCCCCCCCCCCCCCATGGGACCCACTGTTGAAGCAAACACGCTCTGAGAAACGGAAAGGGATGACGGACTTACCAGTTCTGTTCTGACAGTCGACATGCAGAACAGAAGACCCTCCCCAAAGATTTGCAGCATGTTTTTTTAAACGTGTCCTCCGTTTTCTGTTTTGCAACAACCAGTAAATTGAATACATGGCAATATGTGATGTTCACCTTTTACATATGCTATGTTGTCTATTCTGGAAAGCTTCCTTTGTGGACATGACGATGTGTACATATACACATTTTTTATTAGAACAAAAGAGAGAGAGATGCAGAGAGAGATATCATCATCATCAGGTGCCCTGCCGCATGGCGTTGGCGATCATGGACTTCCATCTGCCTCTATCTCTCGTTGCCCCTAGCATCTCCCCCACCCTCCTCGTCTCCACCACTCTGCAAATCCGTCCAGCATTTTCTCTCTGGGTCTACCCGGTGCTCTCTTTCCCTCCAGCTTTCCCGTTGTGACCAGGTGCTCCAAATCCTCCTTCCTCATAAAATGGCCTATAAATGTTGCCTGTCTTTTCCTAATCTTCCTTATGAGTGATCTACTTGTGTCTGCCTCCATCAAGACTGTCTCGTTTGTTTTCTTTGCTGTCCATGGAACCCTCAACATTCTTCTTACAAACCACATCTCGGCTGCCTCAATCTTGTTCTGGCTTTGCTTGTTGACTGTCCACGCCTCGCATCCGTACAACAGTATTGGTTCTATATAACATTCAAGAACTCTCTTCCTGATGTTAATTGATAGGCATTTGTTGGTAAGAATGCTTGTCATCTTCTTGAATGCTGTTTTGGCTTGGGACCGATTCTGCCGGCTATTTCTGATGTGCATCTGCCGTCTGATGAAATGATCGTTCCCAGGTATTTGAATTTCTCAACCTGTGTCAAGGTTGTGCCATTTGCTGTTATTTTGCATGAGGGGATTTCATGTTTTTTATTGATCATCATGACTTCAGTCTTCCTGCTGTTTAGTTCCAGCCCCTTATCTTGAGAGAGATACACACACACAAAAAGAGAGACACGAGTATCTACATACAGCAAGAGAGAGACAGTCAATATACAGCAAGATAGGTAAAATGTTTTATATACAGCAAGACAGATATAATAGAAACAATAAATATAGAACAAGAAATACACAGAAAGAGTAAAAGAGAAATAGAGCCGAACGCAGAAAGACTAATAAATGCATAGCAAAAAACAAAGGTTAAACCGACAGTGGGAAACATATTATTGATTTGCCAAACGTATTTGCATAAGTTTGTAGTGTTTGTTTTAACTACTGGTCCTTGTCTCTGTCCTCATCCGTCTCTTTGTCTCTCTGCCTGTCTGCCTGCCTGCCCTCTCTGTCTGTCTCTCTCCTCTCTCTCTCTCTGACTCTTGTCTCTGTCTGTCTCTCTCTCTCTCTTTCTCTCTGCCTCTGTCTCTCTCTTCCCCATCCTCTCTCTCTCTCTCTCTCTCTCTCTCTCTCTCCTGCCTCTGCCCCACCCTCTCTCTCTCTCCCTTTCTCTCTGTCCCCCTCTCTGCCCCCTGCCTCTCTCTGCCCCATCCTCTCTCTCTCTCTTTCTCTCTGCCCCCCCCCCTCTCTCTCTGCCTGTCTCTCTCTACCTCCTCTCTCTCTGCCCCCCTCTCTCTCTCTGCCCTCTCTCTCTCTCTCTCTGCCTCTATCCACCCCCCTCTCTCTCTCCTTATGTAACATGATTATTGTTTGTCTTAGGTGTGACTAGTTGTGTCTTGGTTAACGTTGTTATAACTGATTATTATTTAATCAGTCCCTTGTCTGGATTGGGCTGAGTAAAACACATTAGATTATTAAACTGTCGACATGTCCAAACTGTCTCTCCTACTTTCCACTTAACATTGCATTTTTAGTGTAGACATGCAATAGTAGTGTAGTAGGCCCTCTGTCATGCTGACCATGGACAAAGTACTCCGTTAATGTCAGATGTGTCTGTTGGCAAGCACGTGCTGTGAGTAAGACCAATCGAGAGAGACAGCAAAACTGAAAAAATATCAAGCATCAGTCAGACATTCTATCTTTCTTTCTTTCTTCGGTCCTTTCTTTTCTCTTTTCCTCTTTCCTTATTTTTTTATGCTAGTGCATTTTAAACAGATGACAGATATATAGAAAGGAACATAATATCATGATCCATAATAACGTGGATTGCAGACACGTAGAAAAACTTGCATGGAAACGTGGAAGTTGCAGGGATTCTTTAGAAACCGCTGTGCTTAACAGACACGTAGAGAACTGCATGGAAACGTGGAATTGCAGGAATTCTTTAGAAAACGCTCTCCTTAACAGACACGTAGAGAACTGCATGGAAACGTGGAGTTGCAGGGATTCTTTAGAAAACGCTGTGCTTAACAGACACGTAGAGAACTGCATGGAAACGTGGAATTGCAGGAATTCTTTAGAAAACGCTCTCCTTAAAAGACACGTAGAGAACTGCATGGAAACGTGGAATTGCAGGCATTCCTTAGAAAACGCTCTCCTTAACAGACACGGAGAAAACTATGTATCAAATGGCAATGAAACGCGACACAGTGGAATCCAGTGCAGCGCACTGAACTAAATATTATGTATTAAAAAAAAAGTTTCAGTACAACAGAAAGTGAATTGGTGTTGTCAATGCAACAGCTGCTGCTACGGTATTTAAAGTTGCTGCTGTTATTGCTGCTGCACCTGAAAGAACAAAGTGTTAAAGTTACGATGATCAGTTTCCTGAATAGTTGATTGTTTTGGGGACAGCTACTGATAGTGAGGTGTATTTTCATGCACAGATGATTCTACTGACGGGCAAATAAAATAATGGACAATGAATAAACCATATTACCTTGAGCAGCAGCAAAAACAAACAAAAAACCAAAAAAAATGTTCTCCAGCCTATGCAGCAAGTGGGACTCTGGCACTGGTGACTGTCCATGTTAGACAGGACTACATTTTAGAATACATTCTACAGATTTGTCCACTATTCAGATATACAGGGGGGGGGGGGGGGTTGCAAAAGTAGGTATACAGTAAATATCACATCATTATTATAATGCTTAATTCCGCTCTCGATTAGAGGAGTGTGTGAATACCGACGGCAAGCAGTTTGAGTATCTGAGGGATTAAGGCTGTGCTTGTTATTACATGTATATGCAATATTCATTTGTTTGTATAATATATGCAATGAGTATTGTACGTGTTTTCTTTTTCATAACTGTATACCTACTTTTGCACACCACACACACACCACACACACACACACACCCACTCACACACACCACACGCACCACGCACGCACGCACGCACACACCCGTGTAAGAAATGAGCAGTAGCGAAATTAAGCAACTGTGGAAAAAGAGTTTGGGGGCAGCAAAGAGGATTTGATGAAGACTGCATCTTCATCTAGACCATCCAGCTGACCATTTGAGGTGTAACTAACGCATCAACGGTAAAACAAATCCCAATAGTTCAGTTCATATTACTTATAGCCCAGCCGACTACTACAGCCATGTCAGGGCAAACAACTCCCAATAAATAAACTAAAATCAAATCGTATTTCATGTTTGGTGGAAACTCCGGATCTTTTCAGCGTGCACAACCAAGCAAGCATGAGAAATTTGCCATTTAGTTTGTTTGTTAGTTAGTTTGTTTGTTTGTTTGTTGTACATCTGACACTTTAGACAAATGTAGTGAACGAAAAGATTAGCCGTTTGTACGTAATGTCCTTTTGAGACCTCAACTGCGTTGTTTTGTTTTTCACTTTTTTTCGTCCCAAGTTTCTCTCCTAAAATGTTTTTTTTTTAAATTTTTTTTTATTATTATAATTCATTTCTGTCCTCTGTGTTTGATGATTGTTTTTCAATTACTTTTTTTATTGTTTCTGATTGTTTTTCTTCAGTTATTTTTTTGTTTCTAGGGCACAAATGATTTTGTACTTCAAACGACACTGCAGCATCTAAATCTAGCAAGATGAATCATAGACAAACCCACTCATTCGATGGCAACAAACGTGTAGGCTTTTGTTATTTGATTACACTCAGAATTTCTACGTCTTAACTGCTGAAAACAGAACAATCTTTAAGTACACAGAAACGGTCAGATTCAAACCGGAAGACAAGAAAAAGAAGGAAATATGTTTTAAAAATATCAAAGGCAGAAATTAGCAATGATAAATAGAAACATGAAAATGAAATTGAAAAAAAAAAAGAAAAATAGAAAAGAATGGTAGCATGAGATTTGCCAATATTCTTTCTTTAGCCAAAAATCTGACGTCTTATTTGTATGCTGATATATTTTCCTCTCTCTGTCTCTCTTCTTCTCTCTCTCTGTCTGTCTCTCTTGTCTGTCTCCTCTCTCTCTTCTTCTCTCTCTCTCTGTCTCTCTCTCTTCTTCTTCTGTCTCTCTCTCTCTGTCTCTGTCTCTCTCTCTCTTCTCTCTCTCTCTCTCCCCACTCTCCCCACCTTTCCCCCTCTCTCTATCTCTCTCCCCTCTCCCTCCTCTCTTCCCTCCCTCTCTCCCTCCCTCCTCTCATCTCTTCTCTGTCTCTCTCTGTTTTTTTAAACAACAATTTTCAGGTTCAGTTTAAGTGGAAGTGAGTTAAACACTAACACCAATAAGCAGAAACCGTTCTGTTAATTATGTATGCCCTTATTGTGATCAGTTAGAAGATGAAACATACTCCCCATTTCACTGTGATGGTTTCCCAATATCACTTATAGTGAAAAGACGTTAAATCAAAGAACGAACTGTGAAGGTTATCGCCACGTCACAGGTAAATATACTGAAAACCATCTTCTTGATAGAAATTGGCCAGATGGTACAATGTGTAAATGTTTATTGTTGTGCTAAGCAATCAGAAATATAACACACGTTGCCATGTAATATTCTATATAGGTAAGGCTGAGTAGACACCTACTTGCGCGTGCATAATGATCATACCACTGATTAACTAAGTAGCATAACTCTTGAGAGTCAAGGAGTTATTACCATGTAGAATTTCTCAAACCCACACAGTTTGCGATACCCATTCAGCTAGCATAGACGCAGCCACAAAGCATAAAGTGGTAAGCTCAGAACATTCCTTATGAGTTGGGTTTGAGAAATTCTACATGGGAGATAACTCCGTGACTCTCAAGAGTTATGTTGTGTGGGTTTGAGAAATTCTACATGGGAGATAACTCCGTGACTCTCAAGAGTTATGTTGTGTTGGGTTTGAGAAATTCTACATGGGAGATAACTCCGTGACTCTCAAGAGTTATGTTACTTAGTTGATATTTAAAATTCTCCCTGCTTCCCTCCTATATCCTTTGGTATAACCTGATTAATTATTTTTCTACTGTACGCTCAATCTTTTTTTTTCTGTGCCTATTGTGTACATTTGCCTGTGCTGACAGCCATGCAAACACATGGAAAAACAGAACAGAATCTTTTGCTTTATGTCTGTTCACATTTTAAAAAAATTTTTACACAAGCAAAAACATAAACAGAAGTAAGGTAGTAGTAGGAGCAGATAGAAAATACATCAAATCAAATAACAGTTTATAAACAGTTTCCTAGCTGGAGATCTGAGATCTCAGGACAGTCTAAATAACATCATCGTTTTCGTTGGAACGGATATCTCCAGTATCATTACACGATGTTGAAAAGTCCAGCGTGACATCTTTATCAGGTATAAGTAGGATAGGGCATTCACATGTTTTATGATTTACTTGTTTAAACTGATTTTTAAAAGTTTAAAAGAAAAAAATAATAGGTCAGATGGTGGACAGATATTTCGTTTATATAGACATGTGTTCTTTGTAAATATTGTGTTTTTCAGCATTAAGTTTTAATTTGTATATCACGGAAGCAACCACTAAAGCGATGGGGGAATCAGACTGACCTGTTTAGAAACTAGCACAACTGATCTAAACAATGTGTGTATTTTCAGAACTGATAGTCCTAGATCATGATATGTTATGGAGCTTGAAATGGTTTGGTACAGCACCATCTATGCCTAATTTGTCAGAAACTTCATTCCAGAAAAGTCCACAAGGCGAGGGAACCCAGCAAGAATAAACACACGCTTGACTGAATACAGTGGGGTAGATACTTGATCTCAATAACAGTGCCACTACGAACTTGAACGTCTTGTGTTTCAAAGTATATGACACTGACTTAGAGTTGACACATAATAAAAAATTAACATACACGCATAAACTCCAGTATGTCAGAGCATTCGTAAATACAGGGTTTAAAACGTTCCGCGTCTGGCGGAATTCTGCATTTCGGTTTGTATAAAAAAAATAAAAATAAAAATAAAACGAAAGGAGCAAGGCATCCGTGATCGGCTTGCAAAATTTGGATATTGTGACTTTCAAAATGTGCTGATTCCACAAGTTGATCTCTGTTATATAAGACTGAACTTTAAAGTGTTTGAACTTTAAAGTGTTTGATGCAATTACTGACTTTGTGTGCTCCAACTTCAAACTTGATATTGTGTGATCATTTAAACCTGAAAAGTGAAATTTATTGAGCAACCCAAGAAGTGAGATTTCATCCAAAGACTACAGTTGGGAACACCTGTAAAACGCTCAAGTTAAAGGGTGAGTGTTCAT
Source organism: Monoplex corrugatus (assembly GCA_030674185.1). Lineage (NCBI taxonomy): Eukaryota > Metazoa > Mollusca > Gastropoda > Littorinimorpha > Ranellidae > Monoplex > Monoplex corrugatus. The sequence goes on from JAPXFY010000022.1 coordinate 14,175,195, forward strand.
TTTATTATTATGTTTTTAACACCCTTCTCCCCTTTTCCCAAATATATCTTCCTGTAATAATTATGTGTTTACAGCAATTTTTATGCGCTAAATATCTCTTGAAATTATGTCCAGAAAGTGCGAAATGACATAGATTTACACTTGGTTTTTAAAAAATTTTCCAGGGGGAGCATGCCCCCGGACCCCCCTAGTTTCAGTGGATTTTTCCTCCTCTTGTTTTAAGCCCTGAAATATCATCACGTACATAGATGAAAACGTTCGGCTAGACTTGTTCCTTCCTTTTAAACTTTTTTTTCCTGTCTTTATCAGTTATTCATTGTGGATACTTCGTGCGTATCATTGAGATTTCAAAGTCAGATATAATCTAACCTGTCTCCCTAAATATGATACAATACAGTAAATGATGCTGTCCTACAATGAAATGATTAATGTACTGCTGGCACACATATTCAGCATCTTGACTAAGACAAAATTGTTGGGAAAAAAGCACCACACTATTGCTAGGTTAAAAAGCACCACACTGTTGCCAGGTTAAAAAAGCACCACACTATTGCCAGGTCAAAAAGCACTACACTATGTGCTAGGTTAAAAAGCACTACACTATTGCTAGGTTAAAAAGCACCACACTATTGCTAGGTTAAAAAAGCACCACACTATTGCTAGGTTAAAAAGCACCACACTATTGCTAGGTTAAAAAAGCACCACACTATTGCTAGGTTAAAAAAGCACCACACTATTGCTAGGTTAAAAAAAGCACCACACTATTGCTAGGTTAAAAAAAGCACCACACTATTGCTAGGTTAAAAAAGCACCACACTGTTGCTAGGTTAAAAAAGCACCACACTGTTGCTAGGTTAAAAAAGCACCACACTATTGCTAGGTTAAAAAAGCACCACACTATTGCTAGGTTAAAAAAGCACCACACTATTGCTAGGTTAAAAAAGCACCACACTATTGCTAGGTTAAAAAAGCACCACACTATTTATGTTAAAAAAAGCACCACACTATTGCTAGGTTAAAAAAGCACCACACTATTTATGTTAAAAAAAGCACCACACTATTGCTATGTTAAAAAAGCACCACACTATTGCTAGGTTAAAAAAAGCACCACACTATTGCTAGGTTAAAAAAGCACCACACTATTGCTATGTTAAAAAAAAGCACCACACTATTGCTAGGTTAAAAAAGCACCACACTATTGCTAGGTTAAAAAAGCACCACACTATTGCTAAGTTAAAAAAGCACCACACTATTGCTAGGTTAAAAAAGCACCACACTATTGCTAGGTTAAAAAAAGCACCACACTATTGCTAGGTTAAAAAAGCACCACAGTATTGCTAGGTTAAAAAAGCACCACACTATTGCTAGGTAAAAAAAGCACCACACTTGCTAGGTTAAAAAAGCACCACAGTATTGCTAGGTTAAAAAAGCACCACACTATTGCTAGGTTAAAAAAGTACCACACTATTGCTATGTTAAAAAAGCACCACACTATTGCTAGGTTAAAAAAAGCACCGCACTATTGCTAAGTTAAAAAAAGCACCACACTATTGCTAAGTTAAAAAAAGCACCACACTCCTGTTGTTGCTGCTGTTGTAGCTTCTGATGTTATTGTTGCTGCTGATAATAAAGTGAGGAGGTGGGACTTAACAATGATTGGCTTGCTGATTAGGTGATCGATAGTGTGGGGGATATTGAGGCATGGAGTGTCCTTGAGTCTTGGCAGGGCATGGAGATCCTGCTTTAAGTGATGTTAAGATTACCTGGTGGTTATGGTAACTCTGAAGTGGGGCCACTGATGGCAAACCGTGTTTTGATACATAGATATTTCATTGACAGGTAAGGATGTATCATCAATAAAATGCCTATAGCTTAAGTCAGAGAGAAGCTCAAACTTTCGCCAGCACGTTAAGTTTATGACTCAAAAGTATTCACTGTGATTATTCTGAACCATTTCAATTTCAGTTTCTCAAGACGACGTCTCCACGCTCGGAGCGAATTCCATATGCACTAACGTCACAGGTGCCATGTGTGTGGTGATCATGGCACATGCCTTAAGCCTGCACATAAACCCATGAGCTGGCGAGGTCCTGAGGCCCTACCTGGTCTATGTGTTATACTGGTATTGTATCAGCCTGTCACTGGAATAATCTTGGTTACATGTAAATGACGTGTGTATCTATGTATCTTATCTTCAGAAAAAGGAACATATATAGAAACCGTTGATAACTGGTATTTTCAGTGTAGCACATAATGATTTCAAAACCTAGATGGCTCAGAGGTAGAACACTCGCCTTCCAGTCTGCAGCACCAGTTTGCATGAATGCAAATCACGCCAGTGGACCTTTTATTTACATGTGTTTGCAGCCTTCAATCTGCCCAGCTGTGAGTGGATATTAGACTTTCTTCAAAAATTAGGGAGAGGAGCAAGTGAGAGGAGATGGGCAGCAGTCTCGTAGTGATGGCCCTGAAAGAAATTCAGTTCAGGTCTCTACCACATCACTCTCCTGCAACTGCAGCGTGATGGGGACTGCCTTAACCTTACATAATGATTACAAAACCATTTGCTCACTGTGACGTCGCCTTGAACAAAATAATTGAATCGTTTCGTAAATCCCTTATTCTGCCCTTGCCCCCCCCCCCTCTGTCTCTCTCTCTCTCTCTCTCTCTCTCTCTCTCTCTCTCTCTTTCTTTCTTTCTCTTTCTCTTTCTCTCTCTCTCTCTCTCTCTCTTCCCCTCCCTCCCTCCTTTCCTAATGCAACTAGGATATTGATATTGTTTGAAAATGTATTGCCTTGTTCATTTTTGTTTTGTTGTTCTCTTTTTCTTTGTTTGTTTGAATATTACTCGCCTGTATGCAAAGGATGATTCGTTATTTATTATGAATGAAATAACTGGGTTGTCCGACCCTTTGACACCCTCCTGCTGTTCACTAGCTTCCTGCATCAACAGTCACAGTAACAAAACAAACAGAAACATTAGGAAGCTGGTGTATAGGATGAGGGAGTTAAAGGGTTAATCCAGTAAGTTTATCACTTACCAAAAGGGTTAATCCAGTAAGTTTATCACTTACCAGTCCTCCCAGTTTGACTGCATTTAAGAAATAGGTCATTCTTGCTAAACTCCTCGTTGAGGATGCCAGGTATTATTTCAGTATGATATCCCCATCTTCTGGAAATTCAGTGCTAAAAATGTACTCTTTCTTGTTACTGTCTTTGTTTCGGCCTTGTTCCGTTTCTTTGTCATTTCGTCTTATCATTTTCTGCCTTGCTGCTCTGTTCACCTATACGTGTTATCTAAAGCCTTACATACTGTCTCTTAGCACTGATAATTGGGTTCATTTACTAAGCGCGATTTTAGCTCTAATTATGTCTGTTTTAGTGTCTTTAGTTATGGTTACATTTGTATTCAGGTTTTTTTTTATCTCCTGGTGATAAACTTTATGTGTGCAAAATCATTGATATGTGTACTCAGTTTTATTTTCCAGAAATTCCTTTTTTTTTCCCCTCCAATGAAGTATGGTCTGCTTTTTAGATGGTTATAGCTCTATAGTTATTACCAACAAATGCCTATCAATTAACATCAGAAAGAGAGTCCTTGAATGTTATATAGAACCAATACTGTTGTACGGATGAGAGGCGTGGACAGTCAGTAAGCAAAGCCAGAGCAAGATTGAGGCAACCGAGATGTGGTTTCTCAGAAAAATGTTGAGAGTTCCATGGACAGCAAAGAAAACAAACGAGACAGTCTTGATGGGGGCAGACACAAGTAGATCACTCATAAGGAAGATTAGGAAAAGACAAGCAACATTTATAGGCCATATTATGAGGAAGGGGGATTTGGAGCACCTGGTCACAACGGGAAAGCTGGAAGGAAAGAGAGCACCAGGTAGACCCAGGGAGAGAATGCTGGACGGACTTGCAGAGTGGCTGGGGATGAGGAGGGTGGGGGAGATGCTGGGGGCAACGAGAGATAGAGATGGCTGGAAGTCCATGGTCGCCAACGCCATGCGGCAGGGCACCTGATGATGATGATGATATAGCTCTGATATGGCTCTGCGCAGTCAAGCTGGGCTTTAAACAACAATGTTAGTAAAAAAAAATCTTGCCAAACCTTCTGCTTTATGGAAGACTATGAAAACAGATGCACATAATTTATAAACAAATGATGAAAACAGAAGTATCTTTAACAGCATTTAAAGAACAAGGATT